>SJXQ01011356.1:0-25816 GCA_006408695.1 Aepyceros melampus
GTTGCTTCATTTGCTATTATTTTCTCCCATTCAGAAGGCTGTCTTTTCACCTTGCTTATAATTTCCTTTGTGGTGCAGAAGCTTTTAATTTTAATTAGATCCCATTTGTTTATTTTTGCTTTTATTTCCAGTATTCTGGGAGGTGGATCATAGAGGATCCTGCTATGATTTATGTCAGAGAGTGTTCCCTTTCCTCTTTGGAACAGTCTCTCAGAGCTGTTTCCCAGATTTAAGTCCTCAGTACATCTGCCAAATAAAACATAATTCTCAGACTTCTCTGATGGTCCAGGGGTTGGGAATCTACCTTGCGATGCAGGGAACAACGTTCATTCCCTGGTTGGGGAAGATTCCACACCTCAAGGGGCAACTAGGCCGTGTGCCACAACTGCTAAGCCTGTGCTCTAGAGCCCGTGAGCCGCAGCGGCTGGCACCCACACGCCTCGTACCTGTGCGTGGCAACAAGAGAAGCCACCACAACAAGAGGTCCAGGTACCACAGCTAGAGAGCAGCCCCGTTTCATCGCAGCTAGAGAAAGCCTGCGTGCAGCAATGAAGGCCCAGCACAGCCAAAATAAAGGAAAATAAATGTGTTGATGTGAAAAAGCAGACCATTACAAATATTTTTTTTTAAACATAATACTTTTAGGTTGTGCAATTTTTTTCAGTCAAAACTCTGTTTGTCATTCTCAGTATAAATTATTTTACTTTGCAATGATATTCTATCAATGATTCTCAAACTTTAATATTTAGTTGAATCACCTGGAAGATTTACTAAAGTACAGTTTTTCTGACTCAGTAGGTCTGAGAATTATATTTCTAACAACACTCCAGGTATTGCTGAGTCTCTGCCTGTCTGACTAATAGGAAGCTACAGCCTTTTCCAGGGGTTACTTTCTGCTCCTGCTTTTGATAATCCCCATGATGCTTAATATGGCCATGAATAAGCCTTGACACTGCTTGGTACTTCAGCCCATTGGTGAAAAGGAGACAAAAATACACTCTGAGCTGGGCCCAAGTTCTGGTTCCCTAACAGCCCCTCAGAGATACCACTTTGACCAAGTTACTCATGCCTGCTGGCCTGTGCTCCAGAGTGGCAGCCAGGCACCTGCTGCCGCTGCTAATAATGGAACACTCAGTAAAGCTAGAAATCCATCAGCAGCACTGGTGTCAGTTTTCTTGGCTTCAACCCCAGCTATGCAGAAGGAATAAAACCCTAGTCGACTGCTACTGGCCTTAGTTTAGACCTCTTTAGGTTTCCCCCAACAGTACAACTTTAATGAAATGGTAGAGAACACACTCCATCTCCACTAAACCCGTGGAGAAGCTGCCTGACGCTTCAAGTGGTGTGTGTGTGTGTACTGCATACTCAGTTGGGTCCAACTCTTTGCAACCTCATGAACGGTAGCCCAAGAGGCTCCTCTGGCCATGGAATTTTCCAGGCAAGAATACAGAGTGGGTTGCCATTTCCTATTCCAGGGGATCTTCCCAGCCCAGGGATCAAACCTGCATTTCCTGCCTGGCAGGGCAGATTCTTTACTACTGAGCCACTAAGGAAGCTCCTCCAAGTAGGGTAAGTTCATTCAACTCACATGCATGTAACTCCTCCAGAGTCACCTCCACTCAGTACACTGTCAAAGAGTCTCCCTTTTTGGTCTTTGAATTGATGTCACTGGCCCCAAGTCCATTTTACATTGTAGGGATTTTAGGAACCTGATTGTCCTTTCCTGAAACCTTACTTTGGTTGGGCCTTCCCCATTCATCAATCATGTTTTTGTAACCTTAAATTTCTGTGGGCTCAGAGTTCCTGCTCCCTCTGTTTTGTGGATTAGTTTCTAAATAAATTCTTGGCTGCAGAAAGATACAAGTATTTACACCAGAATCCACCAACCATAGCAATCAAACCTCAAAAGCAAACAAATGCCCTGGGGCAGGAACCTTGAACTCTGAACAAGAGCTCAAGATCCACTCAGGCCTGTAACATACTTGCATGTACATGGGATAGATGTTCAACAAATGCTAATTATTATCATACTATTATTGCTTGCTTCTGCCTATAAACTCATCCTTCTTCCCAAACCAGCTTCTCCTTAGACTTTCCCTACCCATCCCAGGGCCATAGCCCTAATCTTAGTACTCATTTCTTTATACCAGTCTGCTCCCAACATGTGACTGTCTAATCTTTCTTCCTCCAGGATCTCTCTTCCCCATTCCATTCTATCACAAGAAACAGCGGTTTTTTATTTGTAATTATCCAAATTCCTCTCCCTGGTTTTCAAACCCTACTCCCCTATCTACACAGTTTCGCATTCACTCCCCCAGTTTCATTCAAACGCATGTTTAATGCCTTCAGGCCCTGGGGCTATGAAGATGAGCAAGATGTTGCTGTTCCCAATGAGTTTACAGTGTACGGAAAGAAGGAAATGGGCAATATGCCAATTCCTAAACCACGGGACAAAGCAGAAGCTGCTGGAACTCAGAGGTTCAGTAGGTTGTTTGAGGGTGGAAAAAGGATATTTTGGGGCAGAAGAAACTATACGTCCCAAAGGACAAGGACTTGAGAAGTAGAACACATTCAGGTTACTGCTGGTTATTCAAAGAAACAAAGCAAAGAACTAGAGGAGGAGAGTGGGCTAATAAGTTTTTGAGATAAACAGATAGGCAGGAGTAAGATTTTTAATAATAACTGATATTGTTATTAGAAGCTTATATTAGAAGCTTTGAATTTATCCTAAAAGCAGCAAGTAAAGTTTAAGTATGTGTGCTTGCTAAGTTGCTTCAGTTGTGTCTGACTCTTTGCCAACCCTAGGAACTGTAGTCTGCCAAGTCAGTGATGCCATGCAACCATCTCATCCTCTGTCACCCCCTTCTCCCACCTTCAATCTTGCCCAGCATCAGGACCTTTTCCAATGAGTCAGTTCTTCTCAACAGGTGGCCAAAGTATTGGAGTTTCAGCTTCAGCATCAGTCCTTCCAATGAATATTCAGGACTGATTTTCTTTAGGACTGACTGGTTTGATCACCTTGCAGTCCAAGGGACTCTCAAGAGTCTTCTCCAACACCACAAGTCTCAAAAACATCAATTCTTCAGCACTCAGCTTGCTTAATACTCCAACTCTCACACCCATACATGACTACTGGAAAAACCATAGCTTTGACTAGATGGACCTTTGTCAGCAAGTAATGTCTCTGCTTTTTAATATGCTGTCTAGGTTGGTCATAGCTTTTCTTCCAAGTAATATCTCTGTTTTTTAATATGCTGTAATGATCTTTTGCATGTTCATGTACATTAATACACAGAGGTACAGAGTACAAAGCACATCATTCTTCTTCATGACAGCATAAAACTTCATAGTATAGTTATACTATTTTTGTGTGTGGCCATTTGGAAACAGTGAGAGACTTTATTTTCTTGGGCTCCAAAATCATTGCAGATGGTGACTGCAGCCATGAAAGTAAAAGATGCTTGCTCCTTGGAAGAAAAGCTATGACAAACCTAGACAGTGTATGAAAAAGCAGAGACATTACTTTGCTGACAAAGGTCCATCTAGTCAAAGCTATGGTTTTTCCAGTGGTCATGTATGGATGTGAGAGCTGGACCATAAAGAGAACTGAGTGCCAGAGAATTGACGCTTTTGAACTGTGGTGTTGGAGAAGACTCTTGAGAGTCCCTTGGACGGCAAGGAGATCCAACCAATCCATCCTAAAGGAAATCAACTCTGAATATTCATCAGAAGGACTGGTGCTGAAGCTGAAACTTCAATACTTTGGCCACCTGATGGGAAGAGCTGACTCTTTGGAAAAGACCCCGATGCTGAAAAAGATTGAAAGCAAGAGGAAAAGGGGAAGACAGAGGATGCGATGGTTGGATGGCATCACCTGCCTGATAGACATGAGTTTGAACAAGCTCTGGGAGTTGATGATGGACAGGGAAGACTGGGGTGCTACAGTCCATGGGGTTGCAAAGAGTCAGACATGACTGAACGACTGAATTGAACTGAGTGTAGTATTCATAGGCAATTAAGCTATATCATGGGGGCTTCCCAGTGGCACAGTGGTAAAGCATTCACCTGCCAATGCAGAAGATGCAGGAGACATGGGTTCGATCTCTGGGTTGCGAAGATACCCTGAAAGAGGAAGTGGCAACCCATTCCAGTATTCTTGCCTGCAAAGTCCCATGGACAGAAGCGCCTGGCAAGCACAGTCCATGGGGTCTCAAAGAGTCAGTTGGACACGACTGAGTGACTGAGCGCGTGTGCAGGTTACACCGTATCTATGCACATATGTCACCTTTGCTCACATGCAAGTACCCGACAAACTAGAGGTGGAATTTCTGGGTCAAAGTATAGAGAAGTCATTTTTTAAAAAGAGTTTTTGTATAATAAAAGGGATATATATGTATAGTAAAATAACATTTGAATCAGTACAAAAAATGTCTCCATTTCATCTCAGGACATCCAGCTCCTTTCTCTTCAATTAACCACCAATAATGCCTTCCTGCAGAGAATTTTCTGTGCATAAGCAAGTGTGTGTGTGTTATTTAGACTGCAGTTGCAGTTTGGAAAGAGAAGTTCTGTGGAGAGGAGAGATTCTGTTTGGAAGGGAGACGAAAGAGAGGGAAAGACGGGGAGGCAGTAAAAGCGACAAAGAGGCTGTGGCAGCAATCTGGAAAATGAGCAGTAAGTGACAAAGGCTCAAACTAAGCAGAAGCAATGGGGACGGAAAAGAGAAAGGAAGATTCAAGAGATATTTAGGGGGAACTTCTCTGGTGGCCCAGTGGTTAAGAATCCGCCTTCCAATGCAGGGGATGTGGGTTCGATCCCAGGTTGAGGTACTAAGATTCCACGTGCCATGGGGAAAGCCCATGTCCCAAAACTAAGACCCAACATAGCTAAATAAATTAAAAAAAAAATTTTTAAGAGATATTTAAGAGATTCCCTTGGTGGTCCAGTGGTTAAGAATCCACCTTCCAATGGAGAGGAGGCAGATTCCTTCCCTGGTTGGGGAACTAAGATCTCACATGCCGCAGGCAATTATTGAGCCTGCGTTCCATAACTAAAGAGAAGCCCACACATGGAAACACAGAACCTGTGCCCAGCAATTAAGAGCCAACGCAGCCAAATTTTAAAAGAGAGAGAGAGAGAGAGATTTAGGAGGCTAAGTTGATACGATTTCCTAAGTATTTGAATACGGGAGGTGAGAAAAGAGAAAAGTCTTCATTGTTTCCAGACTTCTGACTTCAGTAACTAGGTGGATGGTGAGTGGCACCATCCACTAAGACAAAGACTTCAGGAGGAAGAATAGATGTTGGAGACAAGAAGATGATTCCAGTTTTTGTTTGGAATTTAAAGCGCCTCTGTAACATCTAATCAAAGATTCCTTAAGCCAATTAGAGAGAGATCTGGGTCAGAGATGGAGATCCAGGAGTCACCACATCTAATTAATTCACAGTCAAAGCCAAGGAAATGAATGAAATAACCCATGGAGACAACGCAGAGTGAGAAAGATGAGAGTTGAGGAAATATCCTACAGAATATTAACGACTAAACGAGAGATAATGAAGACACCTACAAAGGAACTAGAAAACAGGCAGCCAGGGAATTTGGAAAGAAATTGAGGTAAGATTTTGTCCTTTAAACCAGGGCAGGAGGAGTTTAAAGAAAGAGAAAATGGTGAGTGAGGCCAAATGATTGCATAGTGATTAGGAGTTGGACAGACCCAGGTGTAAATCCTAGCTTTGCCAATTACCAGCAATGACACCTTGGACACACACCAAACTTTATAAGCATTTGCAAAAAAAAAAAAGATGAATAATATTACTTACCTAATAGAGTCATTTGTTTTTGTTGTTCAGGTGCTTATTCGTGTCTGATTCTTTGAGACCCCATGGACTGCAGCACGCTAGGTTTCCCTGTCCTTCACCATCAGCCAGAGTTTGTTCAAACTCATGTTCATTGAGTTGGTGGTCCCTTCCAACCACTTAATCTCCTGTCATCCCCTTCTCCTGCCGTCAATCTTTCCCAGCATCAGGGTCTTTTCCAGTGAGTCAGTTCTTCCCATCAGGTGGCCAAAGTATTGGAGTTTCAGCTTCAGCATCAGTCCTTCTGATGAATATTCGGGGTTGATTTCCGTTAGGATTGAGTGGTTTGATCTCTTTGCAGTCCAAGAGACTCTGAAGGGTCTTCTCCAACAACACAGTTTGAAAGCATCAATTCTTCAGTGCTCAGCCTTCTTTGTGGTCCAATCTCACATCTATACTTGACTGCTGGAAAAACCATAGCGTTGACTAAGATGGACTTTTGTTGGCAAAGTAAAGTCTCTGCTTTTTAATATGCTGTCTAGGTTTGTCATAGCTTTTCTTCCAAGGAGCAAGTGTTTTTTAATTTCATGGCTGCAGTCACTGTCCACAGTGATTTTGGAGCCCAAGAAAATAAAAGTCTGTCGCTGTTTTCATTGTTTCCCCATCTATTTGCTATGAAGTGATGGAACTGGATGCCATGATCTTAGTTTTCTGAATGTTGAGTTTTAAGCTAGCTTTTTCATTCTCCTCTTTCACCTTCATCAAGACGTTAGTTCCTTTTCACTTCCTGCCATTAGGGTGGTGTCATCTGCATTTCTGAGGTTATTGATATTTCTCCCTGCAACCTCGATTCCAGCTTGTGCTTCATCCAACCTGGCATTTCCCATGATGTACTCTGCATATAAGTTAAATAAGCAGGATGACAATATACAGCCCTGATGTACTCCTTTTCCAATTTTGAACCAGTTCATTGTTCCATGGTTCTAACTGTTGCTTCTTAACCTGCATACAGGTTTCTCAGGAGGCAGGTCAGGTGGTCTGGTATTCCCATATCTTTAAGATTTTTTCAGTTTGTCATGATCCACATAGGCTTTGGTCCATGAAATTGAAGTAGATGTTTTTCTGGAATTCTCTTGCTTTTTCTATAATCAAATCTTGCTTTTTCTAGAATATAAATCTTGATTTTCTATAAACAGATGCTGGCAATTTGATCTCTGGATCTTCTGCCTCTTCTAAATCCAGCTTGCACATCTAGAAGCTCTCAGTTCACGTACTATTGAAGCCTATCTTGAAGTGCTTTGAGTGTGACTTTGCTAGCGTGTAAAATGAGTGCAATTGTGCAATAGTTTGAAATTCTTTGACAGTGCCCTTCTTTGGGACTGGAATGAAACCTGACTTTTTCCAGTACTGTGGCCACTGTTGAGTTTTCCAGATTTGCTGACATATTGAGTGCTGTGCTTTAATAGATCAATTTTTAGGATTTCCAATAGCTCAGCTGGAATTCCATCACCCCCACTAGCTTTCTAGTGATTTGTCCTAAGGCCCACTTGACTTCGCATTCCAGGATGTCTCGTTCTGTACAACCACTATTGTGGCTATCCAAGTCATTAATATCTTTTGTATAGTTCTGTGTATTCTTGCCACCTCTTCTTAAAATCTTCTGTTTCTGTTAGGTCCCTACCATTTCTGTCCTTTATTGTGCCCATCTTTGCATGAAATGTTCCCTTGGTATCTCTAATTTTCTTGAAGAGATCTCTAGTCTTTCCCATTCTATTGTTTTCCTCTATTTTATTGATCATTGAGAAAGGCTTTCTTGTCTCTCCTTGGTATTCTTTGGAACTCTGCATTCAAATGGGTGTATCTTTCCTCTTTTCCTTCGCCTTTCACTTATCTTCTTTTCTCAGCTATTTGTAAGGCCTCCTCAGATATATATATATATATATAGATAGATAGATAGATAGATATATTTTTTGCGTTTCTTTTTCTTGGGGATGGTCTTGATCACTGCCTCCTATACAATGTCACGAATCTCCATCCATAGTTCTTCAGGCACTCTGTCTATCAGATCTAATCCCTTGAATCTATTTGTCACTTCCACTGTATAATCGTAAGGAATTTGACTTAAGTCATACCTGAATGGCTTAATGGTTTTCCCTATTTTCTTCAATTTAAGTCTGAATTTGGCAATAAGGAGTTCATGATCTGAGCCACAGTCAGCTCCCAGTCTTGTTTTTGCTGACTGTATAGAACTTCTCTATCTTTGGCTGCAAAGAATATAATCAATATGATTTCGGTGCTGACCATCTGGTAATGTCCATGTGTAGAGCTGTCTCTTGTGTTGTTGGAAGTGGGTGTTTGCTATAACCAGTGTGTTCTCTTGGCAAAACTTTGTGATTAAATTGGATAATGTATATAAAACTGTTAGTACAGTGCCTGATATATAATAAACTCATTAAATGCTGATTTCTAATAAGAAAAATAAACACTGAAAAAATTCAGTCAATTTAAAACTAATGACCCTGTCACAGTAATTTCAGAGAAGCCATGCAGATATAAATCCAAATTAAGTATATTGAAGAGTATATGAGAGGAGAAAAAGGAGTCAAGGAATTCAGTATTGAAGATAAAATGATAAAACAGGTGTGCCAGAAGGAAGCAAGGAATTGAGCATAATATTCCCTTACACCCCCACCTCAGACTTTTCAGAATATAGAACGTGTATATTATTAGGCTTTGGGGGACAACTTGCTCTTGTTCTTTAGTTGCCAACTCTTTTGCAATCCAATGACTGCCTATAGCCCACCAAGGTCCTCTATCCATGGGAGATTCCAGGCAAGAGTACTGGAGGGGAACAACTTAGAGAGGGACAAATTAAAAATATAAGACATAACTTGGGTTGGAAAAATTAATATTGTTAAATGGCCATTCTGCCAAAGGCAATCTACAGATTAAGTGATATCCCTGTCAAATTACCCTTGACATTTTTCACAGAACTAGAACCAATAATCTGAAAATTTATATGGAACCAAGAAACACCCAAAAGTGCCAAAGCAATCCTGAAGAAGTAGAACAAAACTGGAGGCAAAAACTTCGCAGACCTCAGACAATACTGCAGAGCTCGGTAATCAAAGCAGTGTGGTACTGACACAGAAACAGACATATGGATTAAAGGAACTGGACGAGAGTCCAGAAACAAAGCCACACACCCACAGTCAAGTAATCTTCTACAGAGGAGGCAAGGGTATACAGTGGAGAGAAGACGGTCTCTTCAGCAAGCGATGTTTGCAAAGTTGGACAGTTGCATGGGAATCGATGAAGTGGGAACATACCCTCACACCGTACACAAAAATAAACCCAAAATGGCTTAAAGACATGATACCATAAAACTCCTAGAAGAGAGCATAGGCAAAACATTCTGACATAAATCATATCAATGTTTTCTTAGGTCAGTCTCCCAAGGAAAGAAAAAAAAGCAAAAGTGAAAAACTAATCAAACTTGCAAGTCTTTGCCAGCAAGGGAAACCTTAAACAACACAAAAAGACAACGTACAGACTGGGAGAAAATATTTGCAAATGATGCCAGTGAGTGATAACGGCTTAATTCCCCAAACATACAAACAACTCATACAACTCAGTAGCAAAAAAGCAAACACCCAATTGAAAAGTGTGTAGAAGACCAAAACAGACAATTACCCAAAGAAGACATACAAATGACCAATAGGCCCATTACTAAGTGCTGTGTCACTTTAGTCGTGTCTGATTCTGTGTAACCCTCAGGACTGTAGCCTGCCAGGCTCCTCTGTCCATGGGATTCTCCAGGCAAGAAGACCGGAGTGGGTTGCCACGTCCTTCTCAAGGGGGCCCTCCCAGCCCAGGGACTGAACCCGTATCTCCTATGTCTCTGGCATAGGCAGGTGGGTTCTTTACCACTAGCACCACTTTACCACTAGGAAGCAATAGGCACGTTAGGAGATACTCAACATCTCTAATTATTGGAGAAATGCAAATCAAAATTACAGTGAATCAGAAATTACACTCAGACCATATCACACTGGTCAGAATGGCTATCACTAAAAAGTCCACAAATAACCAAATCTGGTGAAGGTGTGGAGAAAAGGGAACTCTTCTATTGTTGGGAATTTAAGTCGCAGCCACTATGGAAAACAGCATGCAGGGTCATTAAAAAACTCAGAATAGAATTGCCATATGATCCAGCAGTCCCACTGCTGGGCATATATCTGGAGAAAACTATAATTTGAAAAAATACATGGACCCCAATGTTCATAGCTAGTGACAAAAGCCAAGACATGAAAACATCTTAAATGTCCATTGACAGATGAGTGGATCAAAAAGATTGTGTGTGTGTGTGTGTGTGTGTGTGTGTGAATACTATTCAACCGTAAAAAAAAAAAAATGAAATAACAGCATTTGCATCAACATGGATGAAACGAGAGATTATCACACTGAAGTGAAACAAGCTACAAAAAGAAAGACAAATACCGTATGATATCACTCATATATGGAATCTAAAAAAGACACAAATGAAATTATTTATGGAATAGAAACAAACTCACAGACATAAAAAACAAACTTACAGTTACCAAAGAGAAAAGAGGGTAGAGGAGGGGTAAGTTAGCAATTTCAGATTAACAAGGTCCTACTGGACAGCACAGGGAGCTAGATTCACTCTCCTGTAATAAACTGCAATGGAGAAGAACACGAAAAAGAGTATGTATGTACATGCATAAGCGAACTCTTTGCTGTACTCTAGAAATGAACACAACATTGTAAATCAACTATAGTTCAATAATTTTTTTTTTAAATACAACAGACGAGAGGTGGTCATGGGTAAGATCAATACGGGACCACTCCTTGATACTCCTGTTGACTCTTACTGCCATTACTCCTGCTGAACGTTACCACTAGTTTAGGCTTTATGAAACACAAGTCCGCAAATATCATGTCCTCTGCTTTGTTGTCCCCTGTTTCAAAGCTATCAAGGAGTTCCTGTGGTCTGAGGAATATTATTGAAGTGTCTTCCCAACATTCAAAGCCCTCCATAATCTTACTATGTTTACATGCTGTCTTTCCCTATAATCTGTAGACTTCCCCAGCTGAATTTCTCTCCTAGCTCTTTCAGGGATCCCCCTAACAATGTCTTCACTTACCTCTTGCTCTGTCCTAATTAAAGGTCAGCTTATACCACCAGAAAGTATTTCCTGGAACACTACACTTTTCAGTGATCCTCTTTTCCTTTCTAACTCTCCTAGAACTAGAGCGACAAGTCAGGCCATGAAGTGATTTTTTTGTTTGTTTCATTTTAAGTAGTGTAATCAGAAGTTTTCACATAAAAATCTGAATTTCTGGCTTCTTTTGAAAAATCAGGCCTTCTCTCCTGGCAAGTCTGGACTGGAGTTGAATGTAAAGTGGGCCCTTCAGCTAGGGCGTGCATTCTCAAGTTTTATTTTTATACCTGGCTCATCATTCTCATACACACTTGTGCCTGACTCATGTAAACATTTGAGTTTATAAACCCAAGTCTAAACTGTAGCCGACACTTGGTGTACACTACATGGAAATTATTTATCTTTACATTTCTCGTGTTTTCTGGAAAAGTTCCACATGGAACTTTTATGCCTACTTGGGATTCCCCACAATGCCTTGCACAGCAACCTAAAAATAGAATATTTAGTATAAGATGAATGGGGTCCCATCACTTCCTGGGAAATAGATGGAGAAACAGTGGAAACAGTGTCAGACTTTATTTTGGGGGGCTCCAAAATCATTGCAGATGGTGATTGCAGCCATGATATTAGAAGATCCTTACTCCTTGGAAGGAAAGTTATGACCAACCTAGATAGCATATTCAAAAGCAGAGACATTATTTTGCCAACAAAGGTCTGTCTAGTCTAGGCTATGGTTTTTCCAGTGGTCATGTATGGATGTGAGAGTTGGACTGTGAAGAAAGCTGAGTGCTGAAGAATTGATGCTTTTGAACTGTGGTGTTGGAGAAGACTCTTGAGAGTCCCTTGGACTGCAAGGAGATCCAACCAGTCCATTCTAAAGGAGATCAGTCCTGGGTGTTCACTGGAAGGACTGATGCTAAAGCTGAAACTCCGATACTTTGGCCACCTTATGCCAAGAGTTGACTCATTGGAAAAGACCTTGATGATGGGAGGGATTGGGGGCAGGAGGAGAAGGGGACAACCGAGGATGAGATGGCTGGATGGCATCACTGACTCTATGGACATGAGTTTGAGTAAACTCCAGGAGTTGGTGATGGACAGGGAGGCCTAGCGTGCTGCGATTCATGGGGTTGCAAGGAGTCGGACACAACTGAGCGACTGAACTGAACTGAAGTGACTGAAATGGGAATGAAAACCTAATCTGCCTTTTCTTAACTAACCCATCACCCAGCAAAACTACAGTTATCCCATTCCAAAAATAAATTCCAAGGAAAAAATTTTGTACGTGAAAACAAGAAAGCACTGGGAGTGAAGAGGGAAAGGCAGTCCTAGAAAGGTTGATTTCAGTGATACCAGCTCTGGTCTTGAGCTAGAGCAAGAGGTTTGAAATTATCCATTGCAGTTAGCAGATATTTGTGACTCTTATCAAGGCTTCAGGCTAGGAGACTCTGTTGATTCTTATTTCCTCACTGAGGTCATATGATTGAGACTCAAAGGCAGGAAGAAAAAGAGCAAGGATGATGGATAGTGGTGATCAGAACCGCTTATATGGGTAGTTCCTCTCCCACTTTATTCTCTAATGTGGGAAGTACAGAGGGCTATTGCTAACTTGTAAAGGCTACAGAGTTGATTAGAGCTTCAGGGGAGGGACAGGCCAGGATTTGAATCCTGATCGTATGACACCACAGTCAACACATCCTAACACTATGCCAAGAAAGGAGGATTTACCATGAAGTTAACAGACTTTAACCTTCAGGACCACTTCCTTGCACAACCCCTTTTTAAGGCTCTGGGCAAGGCCTTAGCAATGTGCTCATACAGTGATTATAAAATTCTATAAGTAAAGTATTCTCATAGCAATGATTAAGATCCCTGTATCCTTTCACTCAGAGTCTCTCTCCAATATCCTTCCCCCTGTTAGACATTTCTGGGATCTGCTAAGAGGAAGTTGAGTTGGTATACAAATATTTTGAGTTGTGTTTATGTGGTATACAGTCATTTTCACTTAGAGTCATTGCCACACATGTAAATGTAGAAATGGCTTTCAAGAATACCTCTATTACCTGCTATGTAGACTCATTTGGCGTTATGGCCCATAGCTGTAGGACCAGAGGTCACATCTTGGTATAAGTGGCATGTAGATTGTAGAGGAGAGACAGATTTGAAAGTTATGTAATCAGAAGTTAGTTTTTGGAAAAATCTTCCAATCATCATATGTGAAAAATTTCTAACGGAGGATCATTAACACATGTACAGTAGCAAGCATTCAAGATAATAAGCTCTGTCTCCTGTTATTCACACCCCACTCCCCTTCCACATCATGTCAGTGTTGGTCGATAGGATCCAGAATAGGTGGCGGCATGTCACTGCCAAGGCTAGGTCAGGAAGCCCGTTGCAGCTTACACCTTCTGCTGTCTCCCTCTTTCTCGCCTTCTTTCTCTCTCCTTCAGGAAGAAGCCAGAAGCCCATAAGATGAACTGCCTGGTGGAGAAGTCCACAAGGTAAGAAACTGAGGTCCCCTGTTAACAGTTACAGGAGAGAATTTTGAAATGGATCCTCTAGCCTCAGTCAAGTCTTCAGATGACTTGTAGAGATGGCTGACAAATCGGTCACGACTTTATGCGAAAACCTGAGCCAGAACCACCCAGCTAAACTGCTCCTGAATTCCTGACCCACAGAAGCCTTGGGGTGATAAATGTTTGTTGTTTTAAGTCAGCAAATTTAGGGATAACATATATAGCAATAGATAACTAATATACCTACCAAAAATGATTGTTCTCTCTTGGCCAATAATATATTAAATAATTCGATATTAAGTCTACAAAGTTTTAGTGCTTATATATGGAAGAAACTTGATAGAAGTTTCCCTAAATTTGACAACAATCTAAAATTGTCACCAATTTTACTAGTAAGTTGTGAAACAGACTTTTCTAAACTATCATGGGTAAAACTACTTTTATTGAAAATGCCAGAGTGAGGGCTCCCTGGTGGCGCAGTAGATGAGAGTCCACCTGCCGATGCAGGGAACAGGTCGATTTCCGGTCCAGGAAGATTCTACATGCTGGGGAGCAACTGAGTCCGAGCGTCACAAATACTGAGCCCATGCTCCAGGGCCCGCGAGCCACAACTCCTGAGCCTGCGAGCTGCACCCACTGCAGCCCAGGCGCCTAGAACCCGTGCTCTGCAACAAGAAGAGCCACCAGAGTGAGAAGCCTGCGCACTGCAGCAGAGAGCAGCCCCCACTCGTGGCCACTAGAGAAAGCCCCCGTGCAGCAAGGAAGACCCAGCCAGCCAAAAAAACAAAATAAAATGCCTCAGGGAAGACCAGTCCACCTTTATACTCTTTATAGAAGATATTACAAAATTGTCATATGAAAAGACAATCAAAGACTATGTAGCTAAACATATAGAAAAATCTATTATAGAAGATTATAAGTTTATTGGTTAAAAAATGACTTTTTTAGTTTGTAGTGTATATGGTTTAGGATAATTTTTATATGCAGTTTATTGTTCCTCATCTAAATAAATGTTCACTTTTATTTTATTCTTTTGTTTTTTTGGCTGTGCTGGGTGTTCATTGCCGTGAGGGCGTTTCTCTAGCTGTGGCGATTGGAGGGCTACTCTCTAGCTGTGTGCTGGCTTCTCACTGTGGTGTCTTCTCTGGTTGTGGAGCACAGGCTATAGGGCGTGAGGGCTTCAGTAGTTGCTGTACATGGGCTCAGTGACCGTGGTTCCTGGGCTCTAGAGCACAATAGTTGTGGTGTACATGCCTAGTTACTCTGCTGTATGTGGGATCTTCCTGGATCAGGGATCGAACTTGTGCCTCCTGCATTGGTGGGCAGATTCTTTACCACTGAGCCACCAGGGAAGCCCCAAATAATCACTTTTTAATCTAATTTTCTCACAGTCGTGTCCAACTCTGCAGTCCAAAACCCATGGACTGTTCATGGAATTCTCTAGGCCAAAATACTGGAATGCATAGCCTTTCCCTTCTCCAGGGGATCTTCCCAACCCAGGGATCAAACCCAGGTCTCCCACATTGCAGGCAGATTCTTTACCAGCTGAGCCACAAGGGAAGCCCAAGAATACTGGAGTGGGTAGCCTATCCCTTCTCCAGGGTATCTTCCCAACACAGGAATCGAACCCTGGTCTCCTACATTGTAGGCAGATACTTTACCAACTGAGCTATCAGGGAAGCCCAGAGGGCTAGGCTACAAAACCTTTGCTCTTACATTGGATACCGTAAAATATTTCGTCAATTATTTACTCAGTTCAGTTCAGTCACTCAGTCGTGTCCGACTTTTTGCGACCCCATGAATCGCAGCACACCAGGTCTCCCTGTCCATCACCATCTCCCAGAGTTCACTCAGACTCATGTTCATTGAGTCCACGATGCCATCCAGCCATCTCATCCTCTGTCGTCCCCTTCTCCTCCTGCCCCCAATCCTTCCCAGCATCAGAGTCTTTTCCAATGCGGACACGACTGAGTGACTAAGCACAGCACAGCAACTCTTTGCATGAGGTGGCCAAAGCACTGGAGCTTCAGCTTTAGCATCATTCCTTCCAAAGAAATCCCAGGGTCGATCTCCTTCAGAATGGACTGTTTGGATCTCCTTGCAGTTCAAGGGACTCTCAAGAGTCTTCTCCAACACCACAGTTCAAAAGCATCAATTCTTCTGTGCACAGCCTGCTTCACAGTCCAACTCTCACATCCATACATGACCACAGGAAAAACCATAGCCTTGACTAGACAGACCTTAGTCGGCAAAGTAATGTCTCTGCTTTTGAATATGCTATCTAGGTTGGTCATAACTTTTCTTCCAAGGAGGAAGCATCTTTTAATTTCATGGCTACAGTCACCATCTGCAGTGATTTTGGAGCCCAAATAAATAAANCTCAGCCTTCTTCACAGTCCAACTCTCACATCCATACATGACCACAGGAAAAACCATAGCCTTGACTAGACGGACCTTAGTCGGCAAAGTAATGTCTCTGCTTTTGAATATACTATCTAGGTTGGTCATAACTTTTCTTCCAAGGAGTAAGCGCCTTTTAATTTCATGGCTGCAGTCACCATCTGCAGTGATTTTGGAGCCCAAAAATATAAAGTCTGACACTGTTTCTACTGTTTCCCCATCTATTTCCCATGATGTGATGGGACCAGATGCCATGATCTTTGTTTTCTGAATGTTGAGCTTTAAGCCAACTTTTTCACTCTCCTCTTTCACTTTCAACAAGAGGCTTTTTAGCTCCTCTTCACTTTCTGCCATAAGATATGGTATCATCTGCATATCTAAGATTATTGATATTTCTCCTGGCAATCTTGATTCCAGCTTGTGTTTCTTCCAGTTCAGCGTTTCTCATGATGTACTCTGCATAGAAGTTAAATAAGCAGGGTGACAATATACAGCCTTGACGTACTCCTTTTCCTATTTGGAACCAGTCTGCTGTTCCATGTCCAGTTCTAACTGTTGCTTCCTGACCTGCATACAGATTTCTCAAGAGGCAGGTTAGGTGGTCTGATATTCCCATCTCTTTCAGAATTTTCCACAGTTTATTGTGATCCACACAGTAAAGAAAACCTCCTGCCATTTCCTGCATCCAGAATCTCTTCAGTTCTTCAGTCACTTCTTCTTCCTGCTGACTTCTTCATCTTTTCTCTGGGCCTCCAATTCCATCAGGTCTTCATTAGTAAGCTTCTTGTGTGCATAGCAAGGAGATCAGGGAAGTCTTCCTCTTGCAGTTCTGGCTTCAGCTTCTCGCTGAGGCTCCATGAGTTGCTCAAGACCTCTTTGAGCCTCACCTACCTTCTCACCATTAATGGTGATGGCCGTAACCTGACACCAAGCAAAGTTAATGTTCTTATCACCTTGTAGTTGTTATAGTCTTTCCAAGTGAAAGTGAAAACCACTTAGTCATGTCCGACTCTTGTGACTCCATGGACTGTGAGCCATCAGGCTCCTCCGACCATGGGACTTTGCAGACAAGAGTCCTGGAGTGGGTTGCCATTGCCTTCTCCACAGGATCTTCCCAACACAGGGATCAAACCCATGTCTCCTGCATTGCAGGCAGACGCTTTACTGTCTGAGCCACCAGGAAAAGCCCATAGCCCTTCCAAAGTTGTTGCAATGTTGCTCCTGATTCATCATTCACCTTTACTGCCTAACAAAAAGCATGACATGAATAATATATCTTCAAAGTCACTGTAACTCCCTGGTCCACAGTTTGGATAGGCAATATAGTATTCTGTGGCAGACACACAGCTGTGTCATTTGGATGAGTCATCCATGGATGACAGCCTGGAGCACCGTTGAGCAGCAAAGCGGTGCTAAACGGGGGGTCCTTCTCCAAGCAGTTCTTCTCTACCTTAAAGATAAAGTGGTAGAAAAACAAATCCTGGAAAATGGCTCGTGTAACCTCGGCTTTGGGGTGACTCTTCAACACAACATGAAGAGAACCCTTGGCTGTGTTTTCAAGGCTCCTGGATTCTCTGAATGATAAACTAAAAGAGGCTTCAGATTCACACTATGGAAGCCTTGTCACTAAATTACACAGTTAGCATACCCTTTGCTGTTTTCAGCCTAGCGTCAACTTTTCCTCTTTACTAATGTAAGCGGTCTGGTATGTTCTTCCAGTACAGTCCTGTCTCAACCACATTAGAAACCTGCTCAAGGCAATGGCACCCCACTCCAGTACTCTTGCCCGGAAAATCCCATGGATGGAGGAGGCTGGTAGGCTGCAGTCCATGGGGTCACTGAGGGTTGGACATGACTGAGAGACTTCACTTTCACTTTTTACTCTCATGCGTTGAGAAGGAAATGGCAACCCACTCCACTGTTCTTGCCTGGAGGATCCCAGGGACGGGGGAGCCTGGTGGGCTGCCGTCTATGGGGTTGCACAGAGTTGGACATGACTGAAGTGACTTAGCAGTAGCAGCAGCAAGTAAATATGACCTTTATCAGTAATTTCTCAAAGCGTTTCAGTACGCTCCCCAGCAGCTACCAAACCTGCACTCACTGCCTTGCCATTTGCCTTTACATTGTGAAAGTTGGCTCTAGCCTTGAACCGATGAAACCAGCCATGGCTGGCATTAAAAGATGCTGTGATGCTTCACCGTGTCTCTTCTTCAAGTCTTCATGAAGGCTTTCAGCTTTCTCTTGAATCAGCATTAAGCTGAGTAGGAGACTGATGCTGACCCTGCATCTATGCACTGAAAAGTTTGTCCATCTCCTCCATCACTTCTCCAAGGTTCTTTTATATTATTATCAACATCATTGGCACAGCAGACTTCACATGTTCCATGATTGTGTCCTTGTTCTTTAGAATCTTGCCAGCAGTTGAATGATTCATGTTATAAGAACAAGCAACAACTACCATCTTTTTGTCTCACGCCGCTCTCTCAATCATTTTCACTTTTGTTTCCCAGTGCTTCTTAGCAGTACCAGTTACATCACCAGTGCTTTTATACTTGCTTCCATACATCCTGGGCTTGAAATGAAGACACTGTACCACTGTACTCTATACGTAATACACAGTAAAGCACACAAAATCACAACCACTTATAAAGGATACACACACGTGACGATGCATGCCAGAGACGTGAACTAATGCACATGATTAGACATGCAAATGCATGTTCTCATCTCTGCAAGTTTGCAACTTGAAGGTTCGTATGTAGGAGAATTACTGTATTTAAAACCAAGCACAGGATAAAACGAAACAAAATGACCACTGATAGTTTAAACTCTCCAACAAATAACAAGGTATTGTATGAGATCTATTAATAATTAAGCTACAATTTGAATATATAAACATATGTTATTTATTTTAGTCCTAGGATTTTTGAAAAATAAGTCAGAGTTAAGGACAATTCATCTTCCCGGACCACTAACCATACTCTATGTCTTTTTTCCTAGAACTTCAACATCTCCCTGCTTCACATGCAGCTGAGTTTATAATCACAAATTATAAATAGCAGAAAAGAGTTTCCAAGGGCTCTTATCTGTGTATCTACCATCCACATGCACACATACATACAAACTCGGGTTCTTTCATCTCCTGCAAGCTCCAAAATGAAGAAGGGCTCCCCAGTTGTACACCAGGATCCATTCTCTTCTCATCTATTTAAAAATAAGCTTTTATCCTCTTGACTCATTATATCATCAAACTGTTCTTCTTTACAGGAAAATTCTCATCAGCATACTAAAGTATGCTCAACTTTCTCCCACTTTAAAAACAAATGACAACAAAACTGCATGACTGTACATATTTTGCCAATATATAGCTTCAGTGTCCCTTCCCAACAAAGTTTTGGCCAGAAGGAGTTGGTTCTTCCAATCACTCCCTTCCTATTCATTCTTCAAGCTAATCCACTCAGGTAGTGCAGATTTCTATCCTTGTATGATTCATCTCACTCAAGATATATGCAACAAAGAAGGAAAAAGGGACATTTTCAAGGGTGTCACTCCAGACATCATAAAGGTGCTTCCTGTTGCATATATTGGCAATGTGACTTTTGAAAAAGTGAAATGATATTTGAGATTCACTTACAAGAGGAATCAATTTTTTTTTCATTACTATTATCACCTATACTATAAGCACTGTTATGGTAGAAAGTGAAGAACTAGAGAGTCTCTTGATGAAAGTGAAAGAGATGAGTGAAAAAGTTGGCTTAAAGCTCAACATTCAGAAAACTAAGATCATGGCATCTGGTCCCATCAATTCATGGCAAATAGATGAGGAAACAGTAGATGATTTTATTTTGGGGGGCTCCAGAATCACTGCAAATGGTGACTGCTATCATTAAATTCAAAGATTCTTACTCCTTGGAAGGAAAGTTATGACCAACCCAGACAGCATATTAAAAAGCAGAGACATTACTCTGCCGACAAAGGTCCGTCTAGTCAAGGCTATGGTTTTTCCAGTAGTCATGAATGGATGTGAGAGTTGGACTATAAAGAAAGCCGAGCACTGAAGAATTGATGCTTTTGAACTGGGTATTGGAGAAGACTCTTCAGAGTCCCTTGGACTGCAAGGAGATCCAGTTCATCCTAAAGGAGATCAGTCCTAGGTGTTCATTGAAAGGACTGATGCTGAAGCTGAAACTCCAATACTTTGGCCACCTGATGCAAAGAACTGACTAATTTGAAAAGACCCTGATGCTGGGAAAGATTGAAGGTGGGAGGAAAAGGGGATGACAGAGAATGAGATGGTTAGATGGCATCCCTGACTCGATAGACGTGAGTTTGGGTAGACTCCGGGAATTGGTGATGGACAAGAGGCCTGGCATGCTGTGGTCCGTGAGGTCGCAGAGCCGGCCACGACTGAGCAACTGAACTGAACTGATAATCACCTAATTGTAAGGTAATACTGGGGTTGTAAAGAGAAATTTCATTTTTTCCTGAAAGGAAAGAAGTAACAAATAATTGTTGAAACATTTCCTCTTTATCTATTACAAAATCTACATATTAAATAATCACTTTGGTTAAAAAAAATTGCACGAAAGAGAAGAACACTTAGTGAGTTCATCACTGACCTATATAATGCTAGGTCACTGGTCACTGTTCATTTTACTGACCAACAGCAGAATGTGAAATGTCACCTCACATCCATTCCCTGTTCTTCTCTTTCTTCTCCCCATGGAGGTGCACAGCCTGTTTACTGCCAATAATTTATGTCTTGTTCGTCACCATTTTCTCCGAACCTAAAGCACCCATGAATGGTTTCATGTTGCTCAAGTAATATTTTTAGTAATTTTTCTTTGGGTTTTACTGAGATAGAGCTGACATATATAACACTGTGTAAAGGTGTATTGCATAATGATTTGACTTAAATAGATCACGAACTGATTATCCCAATAAGTTTAGTGACCATCCATCATCTCATAAAGATATGTAATTAAACAAAAATTATATTTTCCTTGTCATGTGGTCTCAGGATTTACTCTATTAAAAACTTTCACACACAACATACAACAGTGTTAATGATATTAATCATGGTGTACACTGCATTCCTTTCCTTTCTTGATTGAGAATAGCACACTACACACTTAGTTTTCTATCTTAGGAAGAGTTCCTTTTTGTCTCCTAGGCAGTATCCTCTCAATATCTCCAAATGTTAACGTTGGACAGACTCAGCTCATACTTCTCACAGCTTTTCTCTATTTCGAGTCATTTTCTTCTTAACACCACACAATTACATTTAAAATTTTAATCTTAGCTATGCACTGACAATGGAAATAGCATTGCCATGGTAATGTCAAAGAATGTTCAAACTCTTGCAAAACTGCACTCATCTCACACGCTAACAAAGTAATGTTGAAAATTCTCCAAGCTCGGCTTCAACAGTATTTGAACTGAGAACATGCAGATAGTCAACCTGGATTTAGAAAAGTCAGAGTAACCAGAGATCAAATTGCCAACATCCCTTGAATCACAGTAAAAGTAGGAGAATTCCAGAAAAACATCTATTTCTGCTTCACTGACTATGCTAAAGTCTTTGACTGTGTGGATCACAACAAACTGTGGAAAATTCTTAAAGAGATGAGAAGATCCAATTTGTTTATTTTTGCTTTTATTTCCAGTATTCTGGGAGGTGGATCATAGAGGATCCTGCTGTGATTTATGTCAGAGAGTGTTTTGCCTATGTTCTCTTCTAGGAGTTTTATAGTTTCTTGTCTTACATTTAGATCTTAAACCCATTTTCAGTTTATTTTTGTGTATGGTGTTAGAAAGTGATCTAGTTTCATTCTTTTACAAGTGGTTGACCAGTTTTCCCAGCACCACTTGTTAAAGAGATTGTCTTTAATCCACTGTATATTCTTGCCTCCTTTGTCGAAGATAAGGTGTCCATAGGTGTGTGGATTTATCTCTGGGCTTTCTATTTTGTTCCATTGATCTATATTTCTGTCTTTGTGCCAGTACCATACTGTNAAGAATGGATACGTGTGTGCACAATCTGAATCACTTTGCTGTACCAACTAGTGTTAGTTTCAACTAGCAATGTTGAAACACAACACTGTAAATCAACTAGACTCCAACATAAAACAAAAATTAAAACAAACAAACAAAAAAAACCCTTCTTTCCCAAAGGACTTTCTTCCCAAAACACACTGTGGGGGGATCCAGCCCACGGGCTGAAGTTGGCAGAACCATGCTCTAAAAACATGTCCTTGATTTTTAAGAAGTTGTTTGCATGATAAATCCAAATTAGGGAAGAAAGTATTTTTAACAAACAGAAAGGGCTTAACTCCCAACTCTCCCACGTTTGTCTTTCCCTTTGATTTCAGTAATCAGGCCACAGGGTGGACGTCAACTGCTTTTTCTGCCCAGCACCAAAGACTTTCTTCTGGAGACCCTCCTTCCCATCTCCCTGCCGCCCCTGACTGTCACCTACAGTACATCCGGGCCCTGGCTGAGAGCTAGAGGTGGACTCTTCCCCTCACCACACACAGAATAAAAAGGTGTCACTCAGTGAGAGCAGGACTTCAGCACAGGGGTAAAGAATCTACCTATCAATGCAGGAGATACGGGTTCAATCCCTGGGTCCAGAAGATCCCCTGGAGGAGGGCAGGGCATGGCTACCCACTCCAGTGTTCTTGCCTGGAAAACCCCATGGACAGAGGAGCCTGGCATGCTGCAGTCCACGGGGTCGCAAAGAGTCAGACATGACTGAAGCGATGGAGCAGGCACATATATCCCCTCCTCCCCAGAGAACATCGGGGACAGTGGAGCAGGAGATGGGGCAGCCAGGGGAAACCTCCTGGGAAGGCAACACCTGAGCTGAGAGCAGTGAAGTAGGTGGAGAACCTCCCAGGCCTTGGGGAAGGGTGAGCACCCCGGAAGCAGAGAGACTCGGGGGGTCTGAAGTCCTGGTGTTCTGGGACGTGTTCTAGGGGTGCAAGGGGGTTCCAACCCTCACAAGGCCTCTGAATAAAGCTTGCAAACCCACTCGGTGCAGTGACACCCAACGCCGATGCCTAGAAGTGCAGCCGGCAGACATGTGCCAAAGGCCTCCGGGCACAGCCCTCGCTGCGGGAGGCAGCCTGGATACACGAGACGAGATCAGTGCAGCGCGCTCCCTGCTCCACAGTCTCAGGAAGCAACACCTCAGATGATCTTGGGGGCGGGGTCTCCTCCCAAATCCTTATTCTTCTCTAATTTCTATTTAGAGCGTCTCCAAAGTTGTTGCATTCCCCTCTGCCCTTTTGTAAGATGGTCTATTCAAAAAGGGGGTCTCGCAAACAGTGAAACCTAATTCCCACGGAGAAGAAGAGGAAAGATGTAAAGACTCTGGAGATTCTCTAAAGAAAACTGACCTGCACCCTGCCCACCCTTCCTCCAGGAAAAGGAGGCTTTTCCCTTCTTCCAGGGAAAAGCACGCCCGGGCACCTTCCACAAGGAAGAAAGGTCGACAGACAGCAGCCAGTAGGGTTCCGTTTTATTCACCCAAGTCTTTCCAGAAAAACAAAAACAAAAAACTGCACAAGACGGCCAAAAAAATATCCTCTTCCCAGAACTGAAATGTTAAGACATTTAAGCCCCATTACTTTTTATCACCGACTCAATGGACACGAATGAGAGGAAACTCTGGGAGGCAGCGGAGGACAGAGGAGCTGGGCGCTGCGGTCCGGGGGGTTGCAGCGTCGGGCGTTAGAGACCGCAGCAACACTGCTCACATACCTCAGAAAATTCACCAGGCTATGTTCCGTTTTATTCACCCAAGTCTTTCCAGAAAAACAAAAACAAAAAACTGCACAAGACGGCCAAAAAAATATCCTCTTCCCAGAACTGAAATGTTAAGACATTTAAGCCCCATTACTTTTTATCACCGACTCAATGGACACGAATGAGAGGAAACTCTGGGAGGCAGCGGAGGACAGAGGAGCTGGGCGCTGCGGTCCGGGGGGTTGCAGCGTCGGGCGTTAGAGACCGCAGCAACACTGCTCACATACCTCAGAAAATTCACCAGGCTAACGGCACTTTGCACATCTTCCTTCCCAAGATTTCTGCTTTTCATTTCAAAGCTTCAAAACATAAAATTATACCTTAATAGACATGTCATTAATTTTTCCTGTCCTGACAACATGTATTTATATTTAAGTGTCTCTATTATGGAAAGTTTCAAGCATGCTACAAGTAGAGAAAATGATACCACAAGCCCCTAAGCCACTCAACGGCCGGCTTCAATATTCAACTTCTGGCCAATTCCTTTCCTCCCCGACTCCTCCTTCCAGAGGATTTTGAAGAAACCCCAAGAGGTCGAGATGTTGCGTGCTTTCCTCTGAAATATTTCCAACTCCTTTTTTTTAAAAATAACTTTTTCCATACCCTTGCTTCATTTTAGCGGAGTGAGGTTTCATCTTTTTCTTACAGATTTTAAAAGGGAGAGAGGCCAAGAGGGGGACTCGACCTGAAACCTGGACCACAAGTGCAAGACACTGATCTTCCTGTACTCAGAGCAGAGCCAGCTGCCCTGGAAACGTCCAGAATGCGAGGAGCGGCCACGCTGCCCTCACCAGCCACTGAGACGAGGATGTCCACCACCTCCTCTCCGCATCCCTTCCGACCAGAGCGAGCAGCACTCCCAGCTCAGCACGCCCCGTGTCTTGAGATGCGCACAGAACTCTGCAGGCAGTTAAGGGTGGCCGGACCTTAAGCTGAGAGGAACGCTGGACTCTGTAGTGACATTCTTCTCATTAATTCCACTGGGCCCCTGTCCGGCCAGTTCCCCACTTACCCTGGAATCTTCTGACTAAATTCGGGACCCTGCACAATGGTAGGGTTGCTCCAGCAAGTGCCATTGTTAATCACACAGACGTTCTGCTACCAGGCATCCTGACCGCAGAGGGGCCCACAGTCAACCGTGAGGGTCAATCTGACCCTCCCACGCAGGGCTCTCATGGATAGCCACCTTATTTTCAAACTGGGAAAGGGCAGTAAGCTGGACTTCCTTAGGATGTATCTGGACTTTTAAAAAAAACAGCAAGAATTATGAAACAGTAAAAAGTGCCTCGAGCTAACTTCAAAAAGAGCAATGCTGGGACGTCCCTGGGGGTCCAGTGGGTGAGACTCCGAGCTCCCAATGCAGGGGACCCAGGTTCCATCCCTGGTCGGGGAACTAGGTCCCACGTGTCACAGCTCAGAGTTCACACCCCACAGCTAAAGAACCCACGTGCTGCAATGAAGAACAAAGATGAGAGATCCTGTGTGCGGCAGCCAAGACCCAGCGCAGCCAAACATGTACCTTCATATGTAAATACAAGTAAGAGATTTATACTACTAGCGATAGACTTTCCTGCTGGCCCAGACAGTAAAGCATCCACCTGCCACGCAGGAGACCTGGGTTCGATTCCTGGGTCGGAAAGATCCCCTGGAGAAGGGAATGGCAACTCACTCCAGTATGCTTGCCTGGAGAATTCCATGGATAGAGGAGGCTGGTGGGCTACAGCCCATGGGGTCGCAAAGAGTTGGACAAGACTGAGTGACTTCACTTCACTTTACTTCAATAGATTTATATATATATATATATTTAAAGAAGAATGCTGATGAATGTGGACCGGACTTCTCGTCTCCGAGAACTCTTGCTGACCCCCAGATTCATAGGAGGCAATGCAAGGCCCTTTAGAGAAAGCTAACAAGAAACACTGCAGCTGAGACAGCCGTGTCCTGGGACCCCCACGAGGCCTCCCTGCAGCACATTTAAAGGGCTCTCTACCCTGGGAGCATCCCGAACCTTCCTCTTCCCCTTCATGAGTCCTAAGATCGTGCCCAAGCTGTCTGAGCACGTGCACCTGGAAGGCAGGTGCCCCACCTCTGCCCCTGACGTCCCCCCCAG
>SJXQ01011356.1:35362-53429 GCA_006408695.1 Aepyceros melampus
CCCCACACATGTTTCTGTTGAAACGAGGTCAGCGTGGAGATGGAAGAAGCGTGGCCAGAGAGAGTGGAGAGGACAGTGAGGTTCGCTGCAGCACGGGGGTGAGAGAAGGCACGGCCGCGAAGGATGCTCATGAAAGCGGAGGAGCCGGGGCAGGGCTTCGGGACCACCAGAGGCCAGATTCATGGACCTGTTGATACAGGACAGGGGCCAGCAGGCTGATCTCTGCGGGGAACCAAGAGCAAGTATTTCACGCTTCGGGGGCCATCCAGCCTCTGTCACAGAACCCACGTCTGTGGCTGAGTTCAGAAAATGGCCACAGATCAGCAGCAGAAACAAACGGGTGTGGCTGTTCCAAGAAAACTTTATTTGTACGTCCAGGTGACCCACTGGGTCTGGCCCACCCGGCTGCAGCTTGCTGACCTCTAAATCAGGTCATTCATCGACCTGAACAAAGTGGTTTTGCTTCCGTCTGCAGGGGGGCTGGGGGAGAGAGGACCTGCAGTGAGTGGGGTGTGAGTAAGCCAGGCGGCCCCAGGGAAGCGGCTTCCACTAGGCAGGCTGACTGCCTTCTTCCCTCTTTAATCTTCTCTATTACTCCTCTTAATTATGGACGTCAGACGCGCTCATTATCACCTGTGAAACATCTGGTAATGACTCCCTCCCACTCTCCTTCCAGCCCTGAGGCTACTACCCACATAGGATATCTGGCGAGGTTCAAGGATGCAGGGGCCACGCGGTCAGAGGCCGGGGTGCTGGGGGTGGTCAGATGTCACAAAGGTCACAGCAAAGAGGCCTCCTTGACCGACAGCCCCGAAAGGAAAGGACAAGGGAGGCGGCTAAAACCGACACACTGCCCACCTGGGGACGCCTGGGGATGCTGCCCACCTGGGGAGCTGGCTGAGAGTCACAGCTGGCTGGGGCTTTGTTAACAGGCTGACCTTACCCTGGAGTGGCCTGATGAGAACCACACTACGTGGACTGAGAGAGGTGGTCATTTTCCTGTGTCCTGGGCAGACCGCGCTGGGAATGCCAGGGTCGTCTTGGGGGGACTCACCCACTGCAGGATGGACACTGACTCAACAGAAAGCGGGGAGTGGGGACCAGCAGGGCAGGAAGACTGAGGATGGGGTGTGGAAGGAGATTCAGAAGCAGCACGGAGCCTAGAACCAAATTCTAGGACAGAGTTTCTATCCTGGGGAGGCAGAACTAAGCCCACCGGTGAGCGGCAGACACGTGGGCCTGGCAGGAAGAAGGACTTTCTAGCCATCCCTGCTATCCCCCTCCGAGAGGATGCCACCTGCCAGATGCGGCCCTTCCACGGAAAACGGGCTGCCCACGGGCAGGTCAACACGAGGCGGGGCACGGCCCCCAGAGTCTCTCCCAAACCTTGAGCTTCTGTGCAGCTGTGATCTTTCAATTGCTTTGGAAAACACAGGGAACGGCCCATCTGTTGAGGGTCTAAATGATTTTCTGAATGGAGAGAACTCAAACGTTACCAAAGGTTATCTGTTCACAGGTCACCAGGGTCGGCGGTCCACAGGGATCCCTCCGTCTCTCAGGCTCGGGCGTCCCTGGTTGTCCAGTGGTTAGGAGTCTGCCTTGCAGTGCAGGGGACATGGGTTTGATCCCTGGTCGGGAAGCAAGTAAGCCTGTGCACCACAACTACTGAGCTTGCGGCTCTGGAGCCCAGGAACCCATGCGCCCCAGAGCTGTGGTCCACAGCAAGAGAAGCCCCACAGGAGCAGCCTGAGCCACACAACCAGGGAGCGGCCCCGCTCTCTGCAACTAGAGACAGCAGACGCGCAGCAAAGAAGAACCGGCACAGCCAGAAATCCAGAAGAACCTCAGGCAAGAGCTCCTGCAGCTCGGCCGGCTCAGCTGCGTCTGTGATTAGCAGCAGAGGGGGATCTCAGAGAGCCGCTGGCTTCAGGTGTGAAGCTGGATGGAGACAGCCCACAGGTGACAGCCAGCTGTCTTTCCCCTCTCCCAGCCTGGGTGTGTTTATCGGTACAAGGCAATCCCTGTGTCCCTCACAAAACTGGAAGCAGCACCACGTGGGGCGATGGATGCTGTAACAAGTAATTCCTGACCTATCTGCAGGAAAACACCAGCCGTTTGTTTGTTTTGCCCACTTGTAACCCACAACAGACAAATACCTGCATAAAATACAAGACAGATGAGTCGCTAGGAAAATGACAGGCCCCTTGGATGTTACGGCAGTATCACACTGCTCAGTTTCTCAATTCTGTGCCTCCCTTTTCAAAAAACATTTTATTGAAGGAGTCGATTTACAACATTGCGTTAATTTCCGTGGCACAGCAAAGTACGCAGTTAACACATGCACGCCTTTGTTTTCACCTTCTCGCTCCTTGTGGTTTATCACAGGATATTGAGGGCAGCTTCCTGGGCTACACGGTCCGTTCCTCACTTCTGTACATACCTATCGTTCCCATGGGGTAACAGCTCATTGCCTGGCTCTGGTCCACAAACCACATTTTGTGTAATTCTACTCTAAAATATTGAAAAGTATTATTCTAAAGCAGCATCACTGTGGCGTAAAAACATTAAAAAAAATCAGTGATAAGACATCTAAAACCTTGATGAGAAGATACTGGTGTTTAGCGACTGAAAGGACCCCTTTCTTTTCTGATAACCAGTATGGGTTCAATGATCACTACTGGGTCAGCTGATGGAAATACCAAGGAAACTCTGCAATCACGAGGTGGGGTCTGGGGTTTGGTCTGGGGCGTGCCAGTCTTTCTGGATGTTGATGCGGCGCCATTGCACTCTCACTTCAAATCCTTTCACAATCAAAGAGCCTGGATAGATTGAGTGTCTGACAAAACAGTTACAAAGACACCCACATTACCAGGAACCACCGTTTCTTAGGGAAAAAAAAAGGGTCTTCCTTGTTGATTTTCAATCTAAGTGATAACCTAGAAGCCTCTGAAAACTGCCTGAGAACATGCCCAGACACAAGGGACTTTGTTTCTTTAAAGCATTAAGGCAGCAGTTTGCACAGAGTTAACTCAATAAAATGACACTTTCTACTTGGATAAACTGGCCTAGATTCTCTGACTTTCATGCAGAAACGAAGCCGGCGGGCTGCCATCTCGGGAGCCACCCCATGAGAGCAAAGGGGTGGGAGACCCAGGGCTGGGGGCAAGTCCTGTGGGAAGAACGGCAAGAGGTTTCCTCCTGATCCTGGTTGTGACTTTCATCCCTACTTTGTGAGTGGAAGGGATCTGTTGTTCTAAGCTTTGAGGAAGGGCTTTGTAAGTTGAATGCCATCACTGTTGGAGGCTGGGCTGATAGAAGAGGCCCTCTTCTTTAAAATTTTATTTACTATTACTTTTGTTTTTGGCCGTGCTGGACCTTCGTTGCTGCGTGCAGGCTTCATCTGGTTTCAGAGACTGGAGACTCCTCTCTGGTTGCGGTGTGCAGGTTTCTCCCCGCTGAGACTTCTCTTTTTGTCCAGGAGCTCGAGCTTCAGGAGTCGAGGTTACCTGCTCCAGAGCACGGGCTCAGTATTGTGGTGCACGGGCGTAGGTGCCCCGTGGCCGGGATCCTCCCGGATCAGGGATTAAACTCATGTCCCTGCACTGAGAGGCGGATTCTTAACCACTGCCCCATCAGGGAAGTCCAGGAAAGGGCCTCTTGATAAAGGAGCTCAGAAACACACACGCGTCCTGACGGCCCTCCCATTCAGGAGCGTCTTTGTGGTTTGGCAGCAGGAATGAAGGAAGGAATGAAGAGCGCCACAGCCAGACAGCCCCCAAAGAGCCACGGCGTCTACATCTGCGATACGGGATTATACACCTGCCATGTGAAGGAACAAACTGACCGCCAAATCGGGCCGTGTGCAGTGGTGGGAATGCGGACTTTGACCAAGAGACTCTGGTCCCTCTGCACGCTCATGTACACACGCAGACACAGCTCCAGCCCACTCAGAGCCTCGTCAAACACACGGCAAGGCCTGACCTGCAGGGGCAGGCGATCTCAGGGGAAGACGTACACACGGCTGAATAATCGAGGCGAGCCCACGCTCACATGACTCAGCTTGGCGTGCGTGTAAAGCACTCGACGGTGCCTTCCAGATGCTCCTTCCTTTCAGCCGTGCTCCTTCGCGGGCCTCTCTCCTTTCCACCGGGCCAAGCCACACACTCAACGCCCTCTGCCCCTGAGGATTTGGGGTCTCTTCCTGACTGGGGTCCAGGCCGCCCCTCCCGGCAGGCTGCAGAGTCAGCGCTTCCCTCTGGGGGCTCCTTGGGGAGGGCTTTGAGGAGTTTTTCTCGGGAGTTTGGGAATGCAGTCTTTCTCAGCTTCTCCAAACTGGATCTACCATCGTGTTCAGGATAGCCTGGGTTTATTTCTTTCTCAATCCGACATGTCACTGGAAAACTCACCAGCTTTCTTTCTCTAGGGCTCCTAAAGTTCTCGTTTTATGTTAACGCTCTTTCTCTCCCAGCAGCCCCCAAACTCCCCACCGTTACCTCCCAAATACCGCCCCACGCCTCCACGCACCCATCAGCTTCTGAGACATCCTTTCTTCCTGAAACACCCAGCCATGTTTGCCAAGAAGAGGAAGGCGTCTGCATTTTATTTTTCACTAAGCGAGGAAGCCTAACAGTTCAGAGGGTAAAGAATCCACCTGCCATGCAGGGGACACGGGAGATGCAGGTTCGATCCCTGGGTCGGGAAGATCCCCTGGAAATGAAGGAAGCGGCCACCCACTCCAGTCTTCTGGCCTGAAAACACCCATGGACAGAGAAGCCTGGTGCGTCACAATGCTTTGCGCCTCCAAAGGGTCAGACATGACTAAACATATGCATCAAGCTAAATTCCCCACCCTGGCCAGAGCCCAGAGATTAAAAAAAACAACAACCAAATTTTGACTGTTTTTGTTTTGAAATCTCAAACATCATTTAGCTTTGCACCCTGCTTTGTGTGGAAGGGCTTGACTTGAAACATTTTTTCGTCCTGCAAATGTCTCGGTTCCATTCTGTCTTTTCCCGGGGCTGTGCAATCAGCCGGCTGTGTGGCTGGAACGAACCGGCGTCACCTATCTCTCCTCGGAGCTCCGGGGTGGATGAGGCTGGGCCTGTGAGTGCCCTGGGCATTTACACTGCAGGATTCCTTATCCCGGGATCGCACTCGTGGGCGTCCTGCCCGAGACCCGGCCACCACAGTCATGGCCGCCGGCCTGCAGAAAAGCCACGGATGCTCTGAAGGGAAAACGGATGCTTCTCCACATCTCCGCCCACTCTAACACTCGGGTGAAAGAGCAGGTAGGAAAGAAAGGACACCTGTGTGCGGTGGGGGGAGGCTGGACCGGGGGCAGGGGGTCCCCCCTGCCCTCCCCAGGAGCCTCTTGCATTAAGTGACCCCGGGGAGCTTCCCCGGCGCCCTGCATGCTTGAAGCGCTTGTACATACAGTGTGTTTCCTTGTCTGGCAACCCAGCGAGAGCAGAACGCCTACCCTCTCCCCTTACAACCAGGACGCTGATGCACGGGAGCTTGCGGGCCCCAGGTCCAGCCATGCTGCCTTCAGAGGATGGGGGACCCCTCTGACATCGCCCCAAGTGTGCACAGCCAAGCCCACACTCGGCCATTTCTTCCACCCTCCCGGCCAGCACACAGAAGAGGTTTAGGCTTCTGAGGGACAGCGGGGCCTCCTGAAGCGGAGGTCTTTGCAGGACTAACTGGGCACACCCTCCCAATCCTGGACCCTGCCCCAGGGCAGAAGCAGGAACTGCTCCAAGTTTCCACACGCTGGCTGGCCCTGCGTTCGTCTGTCCGTTTAGTTAAAATGACCATCTCTTGGGTGCTAATTCCAGAGCCAACACGGAAGGAGTCTACATAAAACACAAATCGAAGCACAGTAAATGTGTTTGTTTACATTTATTTAATATTTTTTGGTCATGCCACACAGCTTGTCGAGTTTTGGTTCCCTGACCAGGGATCGAACCTGGGCCCTCGGCACTGAGACAGCAGAGTGCTAACCACTGGACTGCCAGGGAATTCCCCTGTAATGATCTGTTTGGAAAGAAATATGGTCTCTGGGCTTCCCTGGTGGTGCAGTGGTAAAGAATCCGCCTCCCAGTGCAGGAGACGCAGGTTCAATCCCTGGTCCGGGACGATCCCACAAGCCGTGGAGCGACAAAGCTACTGAAGCCCTGAGCTCTAGAGCCCGTGCTCAGCAACAAGAGAAGCCACCACTGTGAGAAGCCCGTGCCCCACGACTCGCCCCTGCTCTCTGCAGCTGGGGAAAACCCCGCACAGTGAAAAAAACCCACAAAAACCAAAAATGGCCTCTGGCAAGAAAACGTCATCACCCAAGCCGGTGTGTTCAGCAAACAGTGTGCCAGGTGGACCCAGGAAAGCCGCCACTAAGGGCCCTGGGGGTTGCTGACCCCAGACGCCAAGTGGAAGGGCGTTTCCGCAGGAGCTGTGAAGCAGGGACCTTCTCTGCTTTTACTTCTGGTATGAATATAAAAGTCAGCTCGGTTCAGTTCAGTTCAGTCGCGCAGTCGTGTCTGACTCTTTGTGACCCCATGGACTACAGCATGCCAGGCTTCCCTGTCCATCACCAACTCCCAGAGCTTGCTCAAACTCAGGTCGATCAAGTCACTTAAGTAAGCTTAAGACCCTTAAAAAACAAAATCTAGAGTCACCGTACGATCCAGCAGTCCCACTCCTGGGCATGTATCCAGAAAAGACAAAACCTCTAATGAGAACAGACGCACGCACCGCAGCATCCACAGCGGCACTGCTCACGACAGCCAGAGCGCGAGAGCCACCGGGACGCCCACCGACGGGTGAGCGGGTGGAGGTGTGGCGCACGCAGACAGTGGGCTGGTCCTCAGCCATCAGAAAGCGTGAACTACGGAAATTCACAGCAACCTGATGGACCTAGAGAGCATCGAACTAAGTGAAGTAGGTCATGCAGAGACATACCATAAGATGCTGCTTACACGTGGGTTCTTAAGAATGATACCAATAACCTTGTTTACAAAACAGAACACAGGCTTACAGTTACCAAAGGAAATGTAGGGAGGGATAAACTGGAAATCTGGGATTAAAATATACACATTACACTACTATCTATAAATTAGATATGCAACATGGATCTGCTGTATAACACAGGGAACCACCTGCCATATCTTATACTAACCTGCAAAGAAATGAATATATCTATATGTATATACGTTTATAAGCGAATCACTTTGCTGTACCTAAAACACTAGAGATCAACTATACTTCAATTTCAAAAAGAAGAGAGAAAAAAAACCCAAGTTTAAGAATCCTGAGTCCTCCTCGAATTCAGAAAAGATAACTGAAGACCCAGTATCAACAACAGTACCACTGATAAAGACTAACATTTTTGAGTTGGGTACCTATGATAACCCAGTACGCAAAACCAGAGCACTGGTTCCCTTCAACCTTCTCAATCTTCAAGGTAAGTATTATTTTTCTCTAATTTTGCACATGCTCAGAGTTCAAGGCCAGCAGATAGTGAAGTCAGGTTTCCACTTCACGTGGACTGAATCTAGCTTTCTGATGACTGGTTATGAGAGGGTACGCTGAATCATGGATACTGTAAGAAGTTAGAGCTGAGCTGCATGAGACATAATCTGGGGGCTTCTTCAAGTGGCACACGGTGAAAGCATTTTTTCAATTAGGATCAATGGGAGACATGAGGAAGGACCTAACTTTGCTTCCGTGGAGGAATTCTGAGGAGCCCCAGAAGAGCACTGAAGACTCAGTGGACCCATGTCACCACTAGGAGAGAGGAAGCCAGGGTTTAATCCAAGATCAATTCAGAAGAGGTGAATGCTAGGAAGTAAGGCGTTTCATTTTGTCTAGGACTTTGCATTTCTTTAAATCATGCTCGCAATTACATAACAATAAATTTCAAATTAAGTTTCTGCTTTTAACTCAAACTTTGTCAATGGTTTTCTTATTCATTTAAGGAGATGGCACCCCACTCCAGTACTCTTGCCTGGAAAATCCCATGGACGGAGGAGCCTGGTGGGCTGCAGTCCATGGGGTCACGAAGAGTCGGACACGACTGAGTGACTTCACTTTCACTTTTCACTTTCATGCATTGGAGAAGGAAATGGCAACCCACTCCAGTGTTCTTGCCTGGAGAATCCCAGGGACGGGGGAGCCTGGTGGGCTGCTGTCTATGGGGTCGCACAGAGTTGGACACGACTAAAGTGACTCAGCAGCAGCAGAAGTGTCTACTAGGGTCCAATGGGTTGCCTTTTGCTCCTTCTACCAGATTATTTTATGATTTCTATCAATGATTGAGCAGAATTGAACCAACAAAGTAGAAACCTAGATATATCATTTGCAAAGGAAGTGCTTGCTTTATTTGCTGGCATATAAAATGCAATCACCCCTCTTCTGGTTCACCAGTAAAACATATCCAAACACTACCCTGCATTCCATGTCCTCTACTTACAGAAAATCAAAAGCACAAGATGTAAAACAAGAAAGTATTCTACCCTTTTGTGAAGTCACAAGCCTCAAGCCAGGCAGCACATAGGGATTGAGTTTGGTCCGTTATCTTCATGTTTTAGAAGTACTTTAGTACCATTAATCCCTTTCTGTTATTTCCTAATACCAGTGTAACTATTTGACCTTGAAGGATTTCTTATTTAAGGTTAGTAACTGCAGCCATGAAATTAAAAGACGCTTGCTCCTTGGAAGAAAAGTTATGACCAACCTAGACAGCATATTAAGAAGCAGAGACATTATTTTGCCAACAAATGTCCATCTAGTCAAGGCTATGGTTTTTCCAGTGGTTGTGTATGGATGTGAGAGTTGGACTGTGAAGAAAGCTGAGCACCAAAGAATTGATGCTTTTGAACTGTGGTGTTGGAGAAGACTCTTGAGAGTCCCTTGCACTGCAAGGAGATCCAACCAGTCCATTCTGAGGGAGATCAACCCTGGGATTTCTTTGGAAGGAATGATGCTAAAGCTGAAACTCTAGTACTTTGGCCACCTCATGCGAAGAGTTGACTCATTGGAAAAGACCCTGATGCTGGGAGGGATTGGGGGCGGGAGGAGAAGGGGACGACCGGGGATGAGATGGCTGGAAGGCATCACCAACTCGATGGGCGTTGAGTCTGAGTGAGCTCCGGGAGTTGGTGATGGACAGGGAGGCCTGGCGTGCTGCGGTTCATGGGGTCGCAAAGAGTCGGACACGACTGAGCGACTGAACTGAACTGATATATCTAGAACTTGATACATTTGTTGGGTTGTGGTCTAGAGCATATTATTTTTACATAAACACAATAATGTTCCCCCTATAAAACTACATTACAATTATGTTCAATATAAATAGATACAGAGCTTTTTGTGAGTGTGCATTGACATGGCCTTTATGATCAGTGCATTAGATTTAAACGTGGAGGTAACCTTGGTAGCACTTTCAGCAAGTGTTACGGTTTCATAAAGGATCTCTGAATCCTTAACTCTGGTCAACTCGTTAGCGGCACTGATGGGAACGCCGGTCGTATAGGATAGGCGGTCGTCATGACCTGAGCACTGCCTGCCACCTAGTGTCAGCATGCCGAAATTGCAAGCATAGACCTCTGGCAGGCCCAAGGCCAGACATGGAGACAATGGCCTTGAAAGTGAACTCTAAATGTCCTGGAGAGTAAAAGCCTCTCTTTCCAAAATACTTAATCACATTCCCCGGGAGAAATTCCCTCATCTTCTGTGGCTCAGTGCCTTGGCCACTTGCCACCAGGAATGAAGGTAAATTCTCACTCTGGAGACAGTTATGGGAAGCCTCTTCGGGTTCCAGCCATTTGGACTGTGTCCTTAATTATCTGAGAGCTGGATCTTTAGCTCTTCTTCCTGGATCTTAGCCCAGCAGCATCTCCTAACCAAATTGGTTGGTCAAGTGTGTTCACATAATATATGGCTGTTTTCAAACATACATTGCTCTTGGGAGGCAGAGTGCTACAAACATAAAATAAATTGTCACCACAGCAACTACCAAAAGCCTCTAAGCACTCTTGCCTCTTTCACATTAGGGAAACAGTGTCATAAATAGAAGACGCTTCTTTTAAAATAAAAAAATACTATTTGTTTTTAAACAGCACCTCTCTCCTCATTACTCACCCCACCTCCCCGCCTCTGCTGTTAACGACATCTGATCTCACATTTAACCAGGAAGAAAATGTAGCCACATGATTTAAAAAGCATGTGTTTATGACTTGCCATGTTTAAGCACTGCTGAATAAATGTATATTGAAAACATATTTCAAGTGAGAAGCCATAATAAGGGGTTCAGAGATATTCAATATTACTCTACTAATTCATAGCACACCATAATTATGGAATATGTAGACTTTCTGGATGTAAATTACAATCCATGACTCGGTAAGAGCCCTTTGCCGCTCTCCCCCCGTATGACTTTATACTCTTCAGGCAAATTGACACAAAATAGAATAAATTATGTCAAAAAGCTATATAGAACCATTATTCAGCCTTAAACATTTCATTAAACCTAAACAGCTCAAAATCTCCCCTTCCACACTCCTACCTCCCAGTCTGTGTTGAATTTAAGCCTAAAGATCTTGAACAACGTAGCTTTCCACATGTCTCTGGATAGGAAGGTTATTTTTACCAACAGAACTAAATCCAGATTTTACTTTGGTCCCTCTGGCAAGGCCCTGGGCCAAATGACACCAAGCCCGTCTCTGCTTTCCCGAATTGCTACCTGGCAGAAAAGATTCCTCGCATGCAATTTTTATAATCCATAGGTTAAGAAAGTGGTTTTCTGTTTTTAAAGTGTATCTTTTCCTTTTCTTATAAAAATCTATAAAAATAGAAAACAGACAACTGAGTGCCTCTGGTTGAATTAGGGATAGATGGGGGACTTTCCTACAAGGAGCCTTGGGGCTTCTCTGTAAAATCCTTCAGAAAACACGGTGGAAAGTTTCTGAACTATTGTTAAAGGGCTCTGTGCAGCGACTCAGGACCGTGATGTCACGGTGTTGAGGTTTCCAGATTCCAACGGGAGATGGAGCAGGCAATTGTTGGTCCCCCATGTATATTTCACACATACCCCTCCAGGTCTTGACTTCTCCAGTGCATTCCGACCAGAATTCCAACCACCAACACTTGCATCTCTGCTTGTCAGCTTTCCCTGGCCCTGGAGTGCATGTGTACACAACTCCCGGGAGTTAAGTCCCCTCGGGGCAGCCCTCGACCGAAACCCCACCTTGCTAGAGGCGGCCTCTGAGGCCCAGGTGTCCAACCACAGCCCCTAGCCTGGATCCCCCGGCACCTGGGGCCGCGCCCTGAAGACACACTCAATGCTGTCTCTCTCTTCCCCACCTCCCTCCACTTCCCACCAGTGTTTCCAGGGATTGTCTAAGAAAACCAAACAGAAAACCTATCAGCTCTCAAATCAGGGTCTGCCCCTCAAGCGACTCATGTCAGGATCTCTGCACAAACTAAAACTGGAACAAAAGCCCAGTGAGATCCCGAATCCGGGAAGAATGCTTGCTGTCACTCAGATTTCATCCCTCAGCTCATTACCGTGTGTGGCGGCGTCAGTGACAAGCTGTCACTTGCCGTGGGCACTTGCCACCTACCTCTGCGAGGATTAAATCGTTAGCCGCTGCAGTCGCTGACCTTTGACACCCCCTGAAAGGAATTTAGGGTGGAGATCAGAAATGAGGTACTCTGCGCTGGAGTGTCAGGGGGAATGGCAGAACAGGTCTTCAGAGGGTTAGGTATTTGCAGGGGAAGATTTTATGAGCCCCATTCTTATATCCCTTCATATCTACAAAAGCACTAACGGCCTTCATGGTGACGACGGCTCCTGTGACGCAAAAATCTGCAAAAAAACACGTGTTTCACTGCATGCCCTCCCCCCTTCAGCAAAATCACAAGTACCCTGACCTCTCCTCCCCACCCCACGGGTCCCCCTCCTCTTTGGAGCAGCTTCTCAGATCCATCTGAAACACTGTCTCCTGGGCTGCAGGCCCCATTTGGGCCCTAAACAAAACTGAACTCACACCTCTGACCTTGTGCTTTTTTTTTTTTTTTTTTAAGTTGGCAGTAGGAAGAAGAATGCCCCTGATCTCAGCTCCCCTAAATGTCTCCATGCCAATCCTCGGAATGTGTGAAGATGTTCAGTTACGTGGGTTGGGGGGGAATCAAGGCTGCACTTGATCAGCGGACCTTCAAACCCTGAGGCTAGCCTGGGTGGTGGTTTGGGGGCACCGCTGTGAGCCCCAGGGCCCTCAAAAGGAGGGAGACGGGGCAGAGGAGCCAGGACCACGGGGACGACGTGAGAAAGACACGGCCCACCCCTGCTGGCTTTGAAGACTGACGAGGGCCAGGAGTTGGGGTGCAGGCAGCCCCTGGGGCTAGGATAGACCGGGGAAGGCCAGACCTGCAGAAGGGGCACGGCCTGACGGCAGCCCAGCGACACCCCCTCCGAACATCAGGCCTCGGGACCTTATCTGAGTGGCCTTCCACCCTGGTCCATGTCTTCCCCTTCCTCTTCCTCCTACGAACCAGAGAGGATGCCCGCATCTCAACAAACTCGCCCCAATCTTTGTGAAACTTCTTTAGGCGCCAGACCACGTGTTGGAACTTTGGCAATTTTCAGTCCAGGGGGAGCCAGAGACGGCCAAAGATGCCCACGATTCTGCAAGGCCAGCGCAGGAGGAAGAGAACGGAAGAGTGGGACCAGGGCCGAGGACAGGAGAGGCGGGCGGGGCAGGGCCCGAGGGCGCTGCCATCCACACCAACAGCCTGACTCTTGTAGCAGTGCCTGCGTGATCCGTGCGGGCTGACTCTGCGAGCCCAGGGAGGCTCTGTAGCCCGCCAGGCTCCTCTGTCCTCGGGATTCTCCAGGCAAGAACACTGGAGCGGGTTGCCATGCCCTCCTCCAGGGGATCTTCCCGACCCGGGGATCGAACCAAGGTCTCCTGTGTCTCCTGCACTGCAGGTGTTTCTTTACCCCTTGAGCCACCTGGAAGCCCAGCTGAACTTTTATCCAAGGAGAATGGCAAACCACTGAGGGGTTTTAAAAACACTTTTTTTTTTTCAGTAGATGAAGTAGCTAAAAAAATAAAACAATTACATATAAAGATGAAGGACTTAAACACACCTGTATGCCTACCACAGCAAGTCCCCTACATGCGAACACAAGAGTGTGTTCCTAAGTGCAATTCTTCTGTAACTCCACCAAAGTCAGCCTTGGTACGCAACTAACCATCGGCTACACTGTACCGGCTACACTGCGGCTGGTTTACGCTTGCCTCCAGGCATCCTGAGCTTGAAATAGAGGTACTGCACCACCGTCCTCTATGCATCACTGCAGGGCAAACAAAAGCACAGCCTCTTGCAGAGGATGCTCTCAGTGACAAGGCACGCCAGACACGTGAACTATCCTATGTGGCTGGACGTGTGAAGGCATCGCATCCTCTCAGCTCTGAAAGCAGGCAACTCGAAGGTTTGCGTGTGGGGGCGTACTATATATATATATACACTTTTCTCTAACAAGCGCTTTTACAGTTGAGCTATAATTACATACTACAGATTTCACACTTTCGCTGAATATAGTTCTATGAGCTTTGACAAACTCGCAGTCATATAAACACCTTCAAGATCATGATACAGAATAGTTATGCCCCCTCCTGCAAGTTTCCATCATGTACTTTTAAGTTCAAGGACATCTTGTCTGTCTGGGAGCCTCCAGGGCGCCTCTCCCCACCTCCTCATCCTTCAGAAATAGTGCTCTTCTAAATTTCATGTTTATCATTTTTCTTGATTTCCTTGCTAATGTTACTACATTTCCACCCATAGGGAAAAGGTGGTTTGTCCTGAATGTTTTGAAATGTATAAAAATGGAAACATTCATATTTTTGGTGAGTGAGTGAGTGAGGATAGAACCTGAGAGGCATCCATGATCTCAGCTGGACAATTTCTTCCTTGTGGAGGACCTCAGGGTTTGAATTTCTGCTGCTGAAATTTGAATTCTTTGCAGCATTTTGCTATTACTTTTTGACTGAAGAACAATTGACTTATAATATCATGTTGGCTCCAAGTATACTGCACAATGATCCAGGTATTATATATAAACGCATTTCTTCAGCCTGTCTGCCCTTATAGGGTGTGATGAGACACTGAGGCGAGCTCCCTGTCCTGTGAAGCAGGGCCTTGCTGTTTATCTGTTTTATACGTAGCAGTGTGTGCACGGTGGCCTCCCTGTTGCTCAGCTGGTAAAGAATCCGCCTGCGATGCAGGAGATCCCAGTTCGATTCCTGGGTCGGGAAGTTCCGCTGGAGAAGGGACAGGCTGCCCACTCCAGTATTCTTGGGCTTCCCTGGTGGCTCAGATGGTAAAGAATCCACCTGCAATGTGGGAGACCTGGGTTTGATCCCTGAGTCGGGAAGTTCCGCTGGAGAAGGGATAGGCTGCCCACTCCAGGATTCTGGCCTGGAGAATCCCATGGACTGTATAGTTTGTGGGGTCGCCAAGAGTCAGACACAGTTGAGCGACTTTCATTTTCAGTGTGTGCAGGGTGCGTATGTTAACCCCAATCTCTTAAATTATCCCCCCCATTTTGCTATTTTGAATAATGTTAAGGATATTATTGTACACATTTTTGTAGTAGTAAACTATATTTATGTGTGTGTGTGTATATATTTTTTCTCTATACACACACACACACACACACACACACACATATGCACACTAGGTATTTATAACCACAGAGAGAAAGGGGTAATAGTTGCTCTCAGGTACGCCGTCTGCCATTTAACCAAATATTGCTAAATTCATTTGTAAATGTGTTTACAGCCAATCACCCTCCAATCAGCTGTGAATGACATTCCAACTACTCCACATCGCATTGTCCTGTACAACCACGTTCAGCAGAAGAGTCATGACTGACTTTGTTTTTGGCTTCAGAAAGACCACCATGACCAAGAGAAGGTATGAGGAGGACAGGGCTGATGAGCATGAAGGGGCAGAAAACTTCACCCTGAGGGGTCGGATCATTCCTAGCGAGGCGGGCCTTCACTCCCAGAAGGAAGTCTACCTTCTAAGGGCGGCCGGCTCCTTAGGGAAGGGTCGGGCCCGGTTATCCCGTGTGGAAAGACTTTGGGAAGTTCTCTGGAGAAGGGAACGGCTACCCACTCCAGGATTCTGGCCTGGAGAGTCCCATGGACTGTATAGTTTGTGGGGTCGCCAAGAGTCAGACACAGTTGAGCGACTTTCATTTTCAGTGTGTGCAGCGTGCGTATGTTAACCCCAATCTCTTAAATTATCCCCCCATTTTGCTATTTTGAATAATGTTAAGGATATTATTGTACACATTTTTGTAGTAGTAAACTATATATATGTGTGTGTGTGTATATATTTTTTCTCTATACACACACACACACACACACACACACACACACATATGCACACTAGGTATTTATAACCACAGAGAGAAAGGGGTAATAGTTGCTCTCAGGTACGCCGTCTGCCATTTAACCAAATATTGCTAAATTCATTTGTAAATGTGTTTACAGCCAATCACCCTCCAATCAGCTGTGAATGACATTCCAACTACTCCACATCGCATTGTCCTGTACAACCACGTTCAGCAGAAGAGTCATGACTGACTTTGTTTTTGGCTTCAGAAAGACCACCATGACCAAGAGAAGGTATGAGGAGGACAGGGCTGATGAGCATGAAGGGGCAGAAAACTTCACCCTGAGGGGTCGGATCATTCCTAGCGAGGCGGGCCTTCACTCCCAGAAGGAAGTCTACCTTCTAAGGGCGGCCGGCTCCTTAGGGAAGGGTCGGGCCAGGTTATCCTGTGTGGAAAGACCCCCGCTTCCCCCGCAGTGGGGAGATGAAGGCCCAAGGTAGAGGGCTCTCCTGGAGGAGGGAGGGGAGCCAGGTCTCTGTGATGGACCAGGGTGGCCGGTGTGCGTCCACAGGGCAGGGGCTAGCCCTCTGCTCTGCTGCTCCCTCTCCCGACAAACCCAGGCTGGAAGGGGCCTGCCCTGCAGTCCATCCACCTGGCTGACTCTAGGCCTGTCCCCCAGACAGCAATGCGGTACAGAGCAGTCTGACCGGCTCCCTGAGATCCTCATCCGCCAGGCTCCTCCCCCAGGGCCTCCCCGCATGGCTCCAGCCTCTTTTTCGTCCCCATGATCAGCCTCTTCACTTCCTTTCCTCCTGGTGCCAGCTCCCCAGTCAGGACCAGCAAGTCAGACATCAGTGTTTGGCAAGTACGCTCCTGGCTCAGCCCGTGGGCCCCACACCTGCAGACCTTGCAGGGGCAGCCCCGGCAGGGAGCACCCGTTGGCTTCGAGCCGGGAAGATGGAGGGAAGGAAACGATCACGAGAAATCGGGGGAAAGGCTCTCCTTCTGCGGCTCAGAGAGCAAGCCGTTTGCTTTTTCTCTTTAGTTCTGTGGAGGCAAAGCTAATGACCTTGCGTTATCTTTGACTCAATCAAGGAGCAATCAATCATCACATTTTGGTTTGTTCACAGAATGCCAAGAACATATAGTTACCCTCAAAAAAGCCCTCCTTCCCTTGGGACATAAGGGTCTCAAGAGACAGGCTGGGATCCTTTGCTGCAGAGCTGGCACCTGGACAAATGTCTCCTGCAGCAACAAAACACCAAGAATCTCTAAAGGACCAAAAATAACTGTGAATGAGCAGTCGGGGCAGATTCTGGACAAGATACAGAAAGACCGAAACCTCAGCTGCCACTTCTGATGAGTCGGGAGCAAAAGCAAGGGACTGCGCCTGCCTCCTGCACTCAGCACCACCGAAGGGGCGGGAAGACCACCGAAGACACCCCCCAGCCCAACCCCTGGATACGCCCATATCCTCATCTTCTATAAGGAACCAGCTCGCCCTCTCAGGGAACAAGTGAGCAAGGGAACCTCTTGCTTGTGTTCACTCCTTCCTGCTGCAGCAGTGGCCCCAGTAAAACCTTGTCTGAATTTCTCACTTGGCCTCTGATCAATTTCAATTGATAGGGGAAGCCCCAGAACCCTGGTCGGTAACAGTACAAGCATTGCCCTTTGTTCCACTTACCTGTGCTTGGAAGGTGCTGGACTAAATGCTTCCTGTACAGCCTAACCTCTCTCAACACACTACGGAGCTTGCCTGAGCCTATGGATCGCCTGGAGCTGGGGGTGAGCCCACAGCTGACCAACTTTGAAGCCCAGCTTCCTTGACCTCCATCCTAAAGGGAGGAGGTTCCCCTGTGACACACAGTCATCTTTCACGACCATCTTCAAGGCTTGTCAATCGAAGTCTTCCCAGCAGGTCTTCCTGGGAGGAAATCAAGTCACAGACAAGGGCCTGCCCCTGGGTTTGCACAGGCAGGTGCCTCCCGGGGACTCTCCAGAGCCTTTGCCTCACTCAGGGCTGACGCTCGCACAGTCAGTGTTTAGGGCGGAGGTGCAGAACTGCCGCCACAGAGGCACGGATTTCGGGGGGCTGGCTGCTTAGACCAGGCTCTGGACATTCTTAACTGCACATCTGCGTCTGGAGGAAATCACTCCTGCTCCACTGACCTGCAGTGACCTCAAGCAAGTGACCTGCCCTCTCTAAGCTTTAGGTTCCCAACCTGTGTGTACAAGGGGCTGGACAGCGTCTCCCTCACAGGGTGCTCCTCAGGACGAACTGAAACAGCCTATGAGAACACCGCTTCCCAGGTCGCGCTAGCGGGAAAGAATCTGCTTGCCAAGGCAGGAGGTGCAGGAGACGTGGGTACGATCCCTGGGTCGGGAAGATCCCCTGGAGGAGGAAACGGCACCCCACCCAGTCTTCTGGCCTGGAGAATCCCACGGGCCGAGGAGCCTGGCCGGCTACAGCCCATGGAGCCAGGAAGAGTCGGACACGACAGTGACTTAGCACAGCGCACCTGGGAACGTCGGCACATGGCCTGGCCCAGACAAGCCTCTGCACCCTGCTTCCGGGGAAGCACACGCAGCCCGCCACCAGCTGTCTGCTCAACCACAGCAGGGCTTTCTGCTAAGATCACTGGTAAATGATGTAATCCTTCACAG
>SJXQ01011356.1:61864-95886 GCA_006408695.1 Aepyceros melampus
ATAACCTCAGATATGCAGATGACACCACCCTTATGGAAGAAAGTGAAGAGGAACTAAAGAGCCTCTTGATGAAAGTGAAAAAGGAGAGTGAGAAAGTTGGCTTAAAGCTCAACATTCAGAAAACGAAGATCATGGCATCTGGTCCCACCACTTCATGGGAAATAGGTGGGGAAATAGTGGGAAAAGTGTCAGACTTTATTGTGGGGGGCTCCAAAATCACTGCAGATGGTGGTTGCAGCCATGAAATTAAAAGATGCTTACTCCTTGGAAGGAAAGTTATGACCAACCTAGATAGCATATTGAAAAGCAGAGACATTACTTTGCCAACAAAGGTCTGTCTAGTCAAGGCTATGGTTTTTCCTGTGGTCATATATGGATGTGAGAGTTGGACTGTGAAGAAAGCTGAGAGCCGAAGAATTGATGCTTTTGAACTGTGGTGTTGGAGAAGACTCTTGAGAGTCCCTTGGACTGCAAGGAGATCCAACCAGTCCATTCTAAAGGAGATCAGTCCTGGGTGTTTTTTGGAAGGACTGATGCTAAAGCTAAAACTCCAATACTTTGGCCACCTCTTGCAAAGAGTTGACTCATTGGAAAAGACTCTGATGCTGGGAGGGTCTGGGGGCAGGAAGAGAAGGGGACGACAGAGGATAAGATGGCTGGATGGCATCACCGACTCAATGGACATGAGCTTAAGTAAACTCTGGGAGTTGGTGATGGACAGGGAGGCCTGATGTGCTGCGATTCATGGGGTCGCAAAGAGTCGGACACAACTGAGTGACTGAAATGAACTGAACTGAACTGATTTTTGTATGTTAACATCCATATGGTCTTGAGTCTGTGGCTTTTCTTCTCATATGAACCACAGAGTCAGCATCCATCACAAAATTCAGCATAGATAACTAATCATTAAATATTCAGATTTTTTAATGAGTGAATGAATGATTCTATCGTTCGGTTACCTTGGGACTCAGCTATAATAATTCAACCAAATGTTATAAATCCAAAATGATATATTCAATACTCAAAACTTTTAAAAATTGATTTGGGGATTTGTAAATGTGTCTGTGAGATTAGCCAATGAGAAATAATTAAGCTATAGGTATTCAGCTCTGATACTAATAAATTTGAGTTACTAAATCTAAAACATGCACAAACATTCTGTTATAGTTACCAGCTCTGAGATTTGGGGTATGTCATTGAAACTGTTGAATCTGACCTTTCCATTTACCAAATGATAATAAAGAGTGTTTTCTTCTGCCCATCTTATAGGCAGTTTTGAGGACCCAAAACTTCAAATGATGTGAATGCCTGTGAAATAATTGGGTATACGCGATGTTTGTCGTATGACTACAGAGAACGGACACTATATAAGGAAGTTCCAATCTGAAAGAATAATCTCTGACTCTCTAACCCAGCAATGAGAAAAATAGCTGTATATTTTTGAAAACTGAAACTTATTTTCCATAGTGCTTAACTTTGTATTTTAATGTTCAGAAGAATTTCAACTATTCATTGTCTTACCTACTAAGATCTGGATGTGGTGTTAAGGGTGGGAGTAGGGGAGGTGATGCATTTCTTTTTTGTTGTTTTTGTTGCTTAGGGCTTCTTTTAATCTATTTTTAATTAGATGCTAATTGCTTTAAAATATTGTGTTGGTTTCTGCCATACATCAACATGAATTAGTCATGGGTATACATATGTCTCCTCCCTCTTGAACCTCCCTCCTACCTCCCACCCCTTCCACCTCTCTAGGTTGTCACAGAGCACCAGATTTAAGCTCCCTGCATCACACAGCAAATTCCCACTGGTTATCTATTTTACACATGGTAATGTATATGTTTTAATGCTATGCATTTCTTAACATAATCAAGGAGCACACTAAAGGATTTTTCTCTAATAAAAGAGCTGTTTTCTTCCTAAGAAAAATTTTGTTTCTAATCTCTGAACTAACTGACATAGTTGAATTAAACAGTATTTTCTTCAAAGACATGTAATAGGATCAGACTATAATGCTGCTTTATAACCTACTTTTGTTTTGTTTGTTTAGTTACAAAACAAACAGGTATCTTAACATCAAAAAAATACTTTTACTTCATACATAGCAACACATTTCATTTTTCTGAAGTAAAATAATTAAACTAACCAATTTTCTAAAATTAGCTTCACTATTTTTATTTTGATTAATACCTCAGTGATGAACATTGTTTTGCAACCATCTAAGCTTGATATATTTTGGATATTTTAATTTGGATTGAGTGCAGTAGTTTAGATGTTTTAAGTTAGGACTTTGCAAACATAAAGACACTGTATTCAACATCAAATTTTTAATCCATATTTTTCCATGAAGGGAAAGCAGTGATAATTGCCTGATGAAAAGTATATCCTAGGAAAAGGTACAACCGCGGCTTCTGTCTCTAGATGACAGCTTTGGTAATTATCAGTCCTGACCCAACAACAACCCTGGCTCCAAGATCACCATGACTACTTTCTGTTCCAGTTCACAGAGGGAACAAGTGGAGGGGTTGCAGGGTTCCTGAGCTTCCCCCTTCACACGTGGCCTCTCCCAAATGAGAAATGCCCTTCTTCCTTCTGGGAAGCGATAGCAGCTTTATTCAGAAACACAGAAGTCATGCACTTGTTCTGTATTCAGACATTTGCTTCCTAGGGGGTAGAGAAAAGGAAGTTATTTCAGCAGTGCCTCCTGACATCTATGGCTCCAGTCCAATTTATTCCGCCCTTGCTACTCTGTTCTCTGCTAGCAATTCATATGCACTGTACTTTCTTCTCCTTTCTAGGCAGAAAACACCACCCTGATAGAAAGAAAAAAGCAGACACCCTGTACAGGGCCATCAGAAGTAACATATGGAGTTTGAGATAAGCTGAAGTGTAATTCCTTTCCAAGTCAGTAAACTGAGCGTGCAATAAAACTAAACTTTCATTCAGTTCAGTTGCTTAGTCGTGTCCGACTCTTTGTGACCCCATGAACTCCACCCTGATAGAAAGAAAAAAGCAGACACCCTGTACAGGGCCATCAGAAGTAACATATGGAGTTTGAGATAAGCTGAAGTGTAATTCCTTTCCAAGTCAGTAAACTGAGCGTGCAATAAAACTAAACTTTCATTCAGTTCAGTTGCTTAGTCGTGTCCGACTCTTTGTGACCCCATGAACTGCAGCACGCCAGGCCTCCCTGTCCATCACCAACTTCCAGAGTTCACTCAAACTCATGTCCATTGAGTCGGTGATGCCATCCAACCACTCATCCTCTGTTGTTGCCTTCTCCTCCTGCCTTCGATCTTTCCCAGCATCAGAGTCTTTTCCAATGAGTCAGTTCTTCATATCAGGTGGCCAAAGTATTGGAGTTTCAGCTTCAACATCAGGCCTTCCAATGAATATTCAGCACTGATTTCCTTTAGGATTGACTAGTTGGATCTCCTTGCAGTCCAAGGGACTCTCAAGAGTCTTCTCCAACACCACAGTTCAAAAGCATCAATTTTTTGGCACTCAGCTTTCTTCACAGTCCAACTCTCAAATCCATACATGACTACTGGAAACACCATAGCATTGACTAGATGGACCTTTGTTGGCAAAGTAATGTCTCTGCTTTTTAATATGCTGTCTGGGTTGGTCAAAACTTTCCTTCCAAGGAGTAAGCATCTTTTAATTTCATGGCTGCAGTCACGATCTGCAGTGATTTTGGAGCCCCAAAAAATAAAGTCTGTCACTTTCATACATTGATATTATTCATTCTCTCCACAGATGCTGAATATTTACACTTAGGAAGCACTATTAGGCATGTACGGTAGAAGGCAGGAAGAGAAGGGGACGACAGAGAATAAGATGGTTGGATGGCATCACCAACTCAGTGGGCATGAGTTTGAGCAAGCTCTGGAAATGGGTGATGGATAGGGAAACCTGGTGTATTGCAGTCCATGGGACTGCAAAGAGTCGGACACAACTGAGGGACTGAACTGACTGATACAACAGGAAACAAAAGATGGCCTTTGCCTTTGTGGAGCTTACATTCTAGTTGGAAGAGAAAATGTAAACAAATATAACATATAGTATTTATATGTTGATAAATTTTATTTCTAAAAGACCAAGATGGAGGAGAGAGTTGCAATTCCTTGTGAGTTGGTCAGTCAAGGCCTCACTGATAAGGTGCCTTGTAAACAGAGAAGTGAGAAAATGAAGGGATGGGTTATCTAGGGGGCAATGTTCTAAGAAGAGGGAATAGCCAGTGCAAAGACCCTGAGACAACAGTGTGTTGAGTAGTTTCTCAGAATAACAAGAAGTCTTCTGTGGCTAAAGTTGAGAGCATGAGGGAAAAGCACTAGGAGATGAGGTCAGAAAAGTATATCTGGATCACTAGATCATGTTGGCAGGGGCTAAGAACACTGCGAAAGCCTTTGTACTCTTTAATTTGAGATGAAAAATCACTGAGTATTTTAAAAGAAAACTAATGTAAGGGTTCTCAATCCAAGTTCAGTTGCTTGATAATGAACATGTAATTAAACAAATATTTGTTCTATTAAGTAATTTGACAATATGAATCAAGAGCCTTAAAACAGTTCGGGCTTACCATTAATGAGAAAACAGAATGACTTCCTTTGTGGTCCATTGGTTAGAAATTCACCTTTCACTGCAAGGGATGCAGGTTCAATTGCTATTTGGGGAACTAAGCTGTCATAGGGCAACTAAGCCCACGTGCCACAGCTAGAGAGCCTGTGCTCTAGAGCCCATGTTCTGCAACAAGAGAAGTCCCTGTGCCACAAGCAGAGAAAGACTGCACACAACAGTGAAGAGCTATGGGCCACAACGAAGACTCAGGGAAGTCAGACTTTTTAAAAAATGGAATGAAAGATCCCATTCACAAATAGAAAAAGTAATGATAATATACCTAGGAATAAGCCAAGCAAAAAAATAGCAGGACACATGTAAAGAAATCTTCAAATATAATGAGTAAGGTAACATAAGACATAAATAATAATGCAAACCCTATTCTCAGGGTCTCAATATCATAATTTTAATTATTTATGTTTTTTAATTATTTATGCTTTTCATATATTATTTATGCAGTTATTCATTTATATTTATATGTAAGTTTAATGTAATTCCAATAAAAATGAAAAAATTATTTTGTCTTTTGTACTAGACAATCTCATTCTAAAGTTCATATGAAGACATAAACCTATAAGGATGGTCAGAGAAATTTCAAACAGCAGTAAAAGGTATAAGCCTATGACATGTGAAAGAGCATTTTAAAAGCATCGAAATTATCGAGATGAATAAATGAATAAATAAATATAAATAAATATGAAAACCATGGGAGGCTTCCTTGGTTGTCCATTGGTTAAGAATCCATCTGCCAATGCAGGGGACACAGGTTTGATCCCTGGTCTGGGAAGATCCCACATGTTGTGGGGCAGCTAAGCCCAAGCACAGCAATTACTGAGCCTAGAGCCTGTGCTCTGCTATAAGAGAAGCCACCACAATGAGAAACCTTCTCACTACAACTAGAGAAAGCCTGTGCACAGCAACGCAGACCCAGCACAGTGAAAAGTAAATAAATTTGTTTTTTTTTAAATAATAATTAATCCACAATAACTTGAAGAATTGAAAAATCCACTCTCAGCAACTGATAAAACTACTAGACAGAAAACAAACAAAGATAAAGAAGAACTGGTTGACACCACCAGTGAACAGGATCTCAGGAGCATTTATACAGTTCTCCATCCAACAACAGAATACACAGATTTCCCAAACACTCACGTAACATTCACCATATAGCCTATTTCCTGGGTGATTAAACAAACCATAACAAATCAGAAATGACTAAATCACACATGATAGGTTTTCCAACCATAATAGAATAAAACTAGAAATCAATAACAGAAAAGAAAGAGCAAAATCTTTATAAACAAATTGAAGTTAAACAACATACTTGACAGTAAAACACAGTATTTCTCTCTCAAGACCGGGAACAAAAACATCATCTCATTCAAGAATACCAGAAGCTCTAACCACTGCAATAAGACAAGGTGGGAAAACATGCAAATTGGAAAGGAAAAAAAAAAAACAAAAAACTGTCTCTATTTGTGAATGATATGATTGTTACATAGAAAATCCCCAAGTGAAAGTCGTTCAGTTGTGTCCAACTCTTTGTGACCCATGGGCTATGTAGTCCATGGAATTCTCCAGGCCAGAATACTGGAGTGGGTAGCCTTTCCCTTCTCCAGGGGATCTTCCCAAACCAGGGATCAAACCAAAGTCTCCTACTTGGCAGGCAGATTCTTTACCAGTGAGCTGCCTGGGAAGCCATCTGGGAAGGAAAACCCCAAGAATATACCAAAACAAAAAAAGCAAAAACAAGCAAACAAAAAAACCTCCTACATTTAATAAATGAGTTCTGTACAATGGATACAAGGTCAATGTGTAAAAGCCAACTGCATTTCTATATACTGACAGCAAACAAGTAGAAGTAAAAATTTAAAACACATGTTAGGCACCTATTTCTACTTCGTTAATGTTTTGGGATTGTTTTTGTGGGTTTCTGTTTGTTTGTTTGTGGTTTAATGACTGTCTTTAGTGTTATGTTTGGCTTCCTTTCTCTTGTTTATTTGAGTATTATTATAGATCTTTGGTTTGTGGTTACCATGAAGTTTATATATAGCAATATAATTATTTTAAGTTGCTGATCTCTTAAGTTCAAATGCATTTTAACAACCCTGCATTTTTACTTCCTGTCACACATACACTTACTGGTTTTGGCATCACATTCTACATCTTTTTATTTTGTGTATCTCTTAACCACTTATTATGGATATAGATGATTTTATGACTTTTTTCATCTTCCTACTATCTTTGTATGTCATTAATTTACTATTTTTACTATATGTTTTCCTTAACCAATGAGATTTTTTTCTTTCATAATTGTCTCATTTCTAGTTGGGGCCTGAACATCAGTTTAAATTTGATTTTTATATTTCTACTCTTAGAATTGGGGCTTTGATACCCCATAGTTCCACATGGTCTCATCTTCTTGGACAACATGAATATGACACCCACTTCTGGAACCCGACTCAGAGCATTTGTCTTTGTCCCTGTACCCTTTTCTGATCATCCTCAGTCCTGGAAAAGACAGGGATTTCTATTAGTGCAAGAACATCAGAATGAGGAGATTGAATATTACTATAAATATGACTCTGTCATAGTCACTAAGTGCACATGTCTCTCTCCATGTTTATTTCAGGCTAATGGTCAGATTGAGAATATAAACTAGAATACATCATCGCAGTCAACTACCAGTCAAATGTACCACAGAGTCCAGGCTGACCCTTTAACGCTGGACTAGACGTTGAGACACCACTCCAAAGGAAAAAGAAGGACTTTGAAAATATTTCTATATTAGCATCAGGGATATGGGTTAGGTGGAAGACAGGAGATCATTGTAGGTAATGCACCATTAGAGAGCACATATCAGACATAAAGTTTGTTGCCTACGGTATTTCTAAAGATTCTGGGAAAGATTACTTCCTGCTCAAAGTTCCTTAGAACATGAGAGCAGATTATTTCACATTTAATTGGATCTTTTCCTTGAAGATCCACAGTCTCTCTGCTATAGTAGGTATGACAGACCTGCCATGTCAAGAGAATTGACTCACTGCCTTCATGACTCTTCATTTTCCTGGCAATCTCCTCCATACTAGAGACCAGAGGCAAGACAAGTGAACATTTACAAAATTTCTCAGAATGTTGCAAGATTTAATTTTTGAAAAGTCCTGCCTGTACTAATTGCCCTGGTAGCTCAGGCAGTAACAAATCAGCCTACAATGCAGGAGACCTAGGTTTGATCCCTGGATTAGGAAGATCCTCTGGAGAAGGAAAGGGCAACTCACTCCAGTTTTCGTGCCTTGAGAATCCCATAGACAGAGGGGCCTGGTGGGCTACAGTCCATGGGATCTCAGAGTCAGACATGACTGAAATAATAACACTTTCATACCACTTGCACAAGCTTCAACTCCCAGTGTTCATACAGCTTCATGAGTTCCCCCTCCTCTTGGTTCTTATAAACCTCTGGGTACTGTGGTACCATAAGACAGAGAGCTATCAGATGCCTCTTTCCGTGGCCATTGACTGTCCAGTACCTTTTGCCAAAGTTACAGACATGAGCTCTTCTGTTCTCTAATTATGACTGTTGTGAGGACATACTAGTCACTGCCTCTGACATTTGCCTGTTCTCCTGGTTTGAAGTGAGGCTTTTCTCATCCAACCTGGGAGGATCAAGACATCTATAGAGAAAAGGATGCATGTGGAGCTGGAGGATATCCAGCTAAGAGATGCTTCAAAATCTCTTTTTCCCATCTGGGCATCCTCAACAGGAAGGAAGAAGGATGCTCTGGAGAATAGGAACCATGGCAACTCTGAAACCTTAAAAGTCCTATGCTCTCTTATTTGGATAAAGCAAACCTGGCAAAATCAAACCAGGATTCCTTTCATGTTTCAAAATTCTAATTCACAAAGAGAAGAGCAGCTTTTACCACCCACTAAGAAAATGTATTTTTCAGGAACTAGTCCTTTGTATAATAGTCCACCTTTCTTTTGCCAAGCCTTTGTGCTGCATAGCAGTAGGCTAGTGGCTCTTAATCTGATGTCCTGGATCTTTTATGAAAGTTTTGAGGCTCCCAAATTGTCTGAAAAAGCTTGTACCTTTGTGTCTTTGTACATTTGAGAAGATAAGTTGTATGTATATTATAGCAAGATCTCAAAGAAGTATATGTAATAATGAACATCTATCAAGTTTGCAGTTCATCTGCTGTTTAACTGTCATGTCTTATTATTAAATCCTTGATTCATGGTTGGAATATTCCAGTGGCACATTTCTTCTCTGACTCTCATTCTGTCATTTATTCCTATCTTTGTCACATAATCTTGTTCTTTCTCAAACATTGCTTTGACTTAACCCACCTTCATATATCTACTTCTGAATGAAAGCTTACCCAGAACAATTATTTGCCAGCCTCCTGGAGGCTGAAATGTCAAAGACACATAAAGTAGAACGTATATGTATCTATATGGACGGAATTTCTTTGTTATCCTCTCTTCTCCCCTATATTCGACAAAGCAGGCCTGGAGGCGGTGCCCTCAGACGCTTCCCGCTTCAGCCTCCTCATACCTACAGCTGCAAACATAAACAAATTTAACAAAGAAAGGTCTGTACCCAGTAGCTTAGAGAAGCTCTGGCTTGCTTCAACTCTTATGCACACATCTGTGTTCCAAGGGTTGACTGACTTGTGGAAAAGGAGTTGTAAATTCGCAAAGACTTCAGGCTAAAAAGAGCTACATTTGGGAATCTGGATCCAAAATTGTATTGAAGGAAGTAATCAAAAGAATATGACCAGCAGTTAAGCCAAGACCTGGCCCTGGGCAATCAGAAGCTCTTCACGCCCTCCTCTGTGTTTGAAGTGTCCCTCCTCCCCACTGTCCTTAGAGTAAGAGCTGTTTTCAAGGATGTGGCCTTGACAGAGCAATGTGCTGTTGAGAGCATCTGGACAGTATACAGACTGAACACAGTTATGGTGTGTTTAAAAAAAAAAAAAAATCTGGGGGAAGGGTGCAGAAGTTTACTCATCTTGTAGCCACCCAAGACAAGCCTTATAAGTAAGTTCTCTTGCTTGTTAAACCCGCTGCCTACCAATCTGGAATGATCTGCCTCTTTCCTCTGTCTCTCCTTGCCCTCTGTGTATGGGGGCCAGTTTGTGTACGGGGGCCAGTTTGTGTACCAGCAATTGACGAGCCAGCCAGGACAGCCAAGTAAGTAGCCTTGGGAAATAGACATCCATAGGAGAAATCCTGAGGTGCCCAACGACCTCTATGTGTGGAAGGGTGGCTCCTGTGTTAGGTGTTGTGTGGACTGCAAACAGAGTAGAGGGGTTCCCAGAAAATGCCAGCTGCTTTAACACATTTGAGAAACTACACGTAGTGAGTACACTGTGGCAAAGAAGAGAAGTGAATGGCTGCTGCAGTAGAATGGCCTCTACTTGGGCAGTTCTGTGCCCACCAATGCCCAACTAGAGTTAGGAAGCCTGAGTTAGGAAGCTGGGATGCGAGCTGAGTCAGGAAAAGATGTGCTCCTGTTCACTGCCCCACTAACCTGGGGCTGGCAGACAGGGCAGAAGAAGAGAATAATCAGCTGGAGACCTAGCATGATGCTTTACAAAGCTAAAAGGGCACACGTTGCCACACATTAAGGTCCGAGTGCACATGACAAAGCCAGATTAGGACACTAAGAGGTAAAAATCTCTGTGAAAGTGATCAGAACAAAGGGGAGGATATTATGATGACTGACAATAAAATGGATGGAGCTCCTCTTGCCATCTGAGCCCTCATACAAAGGAAAATTTTAAATAACAAGTACCCTAGACTTCTGATAATAAACAAATATAGTCCAAAATATGTAGGAGGAAAACTTGCATTCTTTCTCTGTCCACTTGAAGTTGCAAACATTATCTTGTCTTTTGAATATTAATATAAATATCTCAGGAGATAACTAAAACACTGCCCAACACAATCCAAAGACTGAAAAAAAAGAGGCGGACAGAATTTTTGAAATACAGACTGCTATAGAAGCTCCCTTGCCCAAAATATAATTCACAGCCTCCATAAGATTATTCATCAATCTTAAAAGTCTTTCCCCAAAATACTAATAAAAAGCATTTGTCTTATAAGTGGGTACCTGATTCATGGCTAAAGTTTCTGAATAAAAAATGTGGTGTCTATGTTTAAATTTCTGTGTATGGTTACATTTATCTATGACTATATGTTACATATATGTGATATTTTTCTATCTCTGAAGAGTAATGCAAAAATTATGTTATACAGGACTTCCTTGGTGGTCCAGTGGTTAAGATTCTGTGCTTCCAGTGACTCCACTCCAGCAGAGGGTGCCGGTTTGATTCCTGATAGGGAAGCTACGACCCCACATGTCATGTACAAAGCAACCAATTTGCCTTCACGTGGAAGGGACAACAATGGACTTTTCAAGTACTTCCTCAAGGTTACCTGCACTTCCCCACAACATGTCATGGACCGATAACCCTAGATCCATCCCTCCTTTTCTTCCTCATGTCAATAAAATGGGCCCATTATATTAATGATGTAATGTTAACACATGTGAAGTCATACATACACTGCAGGACACCCTGAAACTTTTGCTGAAACATCTCAAGACAAAGACTAGCAGTAAAGCTGCAAAAAATCCATTGCCCAGGCACTACCATGATGCTCTGAGGAGCTGTTTGCTCTGGTAACATGCATACTGTCCAGGAGCTATTATTGATAAGATGCAAGCCTATCAAACCTCTAAGAATGTAAAAGAAATGCAAATTTTTGCAGAGATTTGGGGTTTGGGGAAAGTTTTTACTCCCCTCTGGCCTGTGTCTCTGTCATTTATACTGCATAGTAAAGAGAAAGCACATGAGGAGCTGGAGGTCAGAACAGTAAGCTACTTTTCTAAAAAAGTTTTTCAGTTATTTATTTGGCTGCACTGGGTCTTAGTTGTGGCATAGGGGATCTTTACTTGGAGCATGTGGGATCTAGTTCTCTGTCCAGGGATCCAACCCAGGCCTCCTGCATTGGGAGTTTGGAGTCCTAGCCACTGGACCACCATGGAAGTCCCAGCAAGCCATCTTTGAGAAGGCAAAAATACTAATTGAAACCAATTAAAGCTCTGGGCATATCCCAAACAAGGCTACTGAAACAGATGTATCTCTGACTCTGGAAGCTGTGGCAGAGACAACAGGAAAGAGTGCCCCTAGGACTCTGGAAGGGAACAAGAACTTGACTGACTTCTGCAGAGCAACAGCTCCTAGCAGTGTATATAGCAATCTTCAAGGTACTGCTGCTGCTAAGTCATTTCAGTCGAGTCCGACTCTGTGCGACCCCAGAGATAGCAGCCCACCAGGTTTCCCCATCCCTGGGATTCTCCAGGCAAGAACACTGGAGTGGGTTGCCATTGCCTTCTCCAATGCATGAAAGTGAAAAGTAAAAGTGAAGTCACTCAGTCATGTCCGACTCTTAGCGACCCCATGGACTGCAGCCTACCAGGTTCCTCCACCATGGGATTTTCCAGGCAAGAGTACTGGAGTGGGGTGCCATTGCCTTCTCCCTTCAAGGTAAAGCAGCTCATGGCAGAAGTGGGTTGATAAAACATATTTTTAATCCACCCCTTGATAGGAAGGGAAGTTCTACTGTGTTCCTTTGTGAGCTTCAAGGTACAGCAGCTCACAAAGGAACACAGTAAGAACTTCCCTTCCTATCAAGCGGTGGATTAAAATATGTTTCATCAATCCATCTCTGCCATGACTCAAACCTGCACTTCATCTAAGCAGCAGCATATTTTCTGGGTGGTGCAATGTTAAAGAATCTGCCTGCCAATGCAGGAGACGCAAGAGACATGAGTTCAATCCCTGGTTCAGGAAGAACCTCTGGAGTAGTAAATGGCAACACTGTTCAGTACTCTTGCTTGGATAATTCCATGGACAGAGGAGCCTGGCTGGCTACAGAGCTCTGGCGGGGTAGCACATAATTGGACACAACTAAGTGCTTGCACACACACACACACACACACAGAGCCTATTTTCAGGCAAGGAGCACCATACCTGCCAGTCCACTGTCTCTGAAAACGCAGGTGATATCAGGCCTTGTGGTGGATATTCAGTTCAGTTCATTTCAGTCTCTCAGTCATGTCTGACTCTGCGACCCCATGGACTGCAGCACACCAGGCCTCCCTAATCATCACCAACTTCTGGAGCTTACTCAAACTCAAGTCCATTGAGTCAGTGATGCCATCCAACCATCTCATTCTCTGTCATTCCCTTCTCCTCCGGCCCTCAATCCCTCCCAGCATCAGGGTCTTTTCAAGTGAGTTGGTTCTTCATATCAGGTGGCCAAAGTATTGGAGTTTCACTTTCAACATCAGTCCTTCCAATGAATATTCAGGACTGATTTCCTTTAGGATTGACTGATTCGATCTCCTTGCAGTCCAAGGGACTCTCAAGAGTCTTTTGCAACACCACAGTTCAAAAGCATCAATTCTTTGACACTCAGTTTTCTTTATGGTCCAACGCTCACATCCATAGATGACTACTAGAAAAAGCATAGCCTTGACTAGATGGACTTTTGTTGGTAATGTCTCTGCTTTTTAATACGCTGTCTAGGTCTGTCATAACTTTTCTTCCAAGGAGCAAGCCATCTTTTAATTTTATGAGGTAGTCACCATCTGCAGTGATTTTTGAACCCAAGAAAATAAAGTCTGTCACTGTTTCCATTGTTTCCCCATCTATTTGCCATGAAGTGATGGGAGCAGATGCCATGATCTTTGTTCTTTGAATGTTGAGTTTTAAGTTAGCTTTTTCACTCTCTTCTTTCATTTTCATCAAGAGAATTTTAGTTCCTCTTTTTTTTTGCCATAAGGGTGGTGTCATCTGCATATCTGAGGTTATCAATATTTCTTCTAGAAGTCTTGATTCCAGCTTGTGCTTCATCCAGCCTGGTGTTTCTCATGATGTACTCTGCATATAAGTTAAATAAGCAGGGTGACAATATACATCCTTGATGTACTCCTTTCCCAATTAGGAACTAGTCTGTTATTCCATGTTCAGTTCTAACTGTTGCTTCCTGACCTGCATACAGATTTCTCAGGAGGCAGGTGAGATGGTCTGGTATTCCCATCTCTTGAAGAATTTTCCAGTTTTGTGATTCACATAGCCAAAGGCTTTGGTGTAGTCAGTGAAGCAGAAGTAGATGCTTTTCTGGAATTCTCGTGCTTTTTCTAGGATCCAATGGATGTTGGCAATTTGATCTCTGGTTCCTCTGGCTTTTCTAAATCGAGCTTGAACTTCTGGAAGTTCACAGTTCACATACTGTTGAAGTCTGGCTTGGAGAATTATGAGCATTACTTTGCACGTGTGAGATGAGTACAACTGTGTGGTAGTTTGAACATTCTTTGGCATTATCCTTCTTTGGGACTGAAATGAAAACTAGTGACTATAGATTCTCCAAATACCACACTATCTATGTCTGTGGTAGCCCCTGCAGCCTATAACTGCTAAGTCACTTCAGTCGTGTCCGACTCTGTGCGACCCCATAGATGGCAGCCCACCAGGCTCCCCTACCCATGAGATTCTCCAGGCAAGAATACTGGAGTGGGCTGCCATTTCCTTTTCCAAGGTATGAAAGTGAAAAGTGAAAGTGAAGTCTCTCAGTTGTGTCCGACTCTTGGTGAGCCCATGACTGCAGCCTACCAGACTCCTCTGTTCATGGGATTTTTCCAGGCAAGAGTACTGGAGTGGGGTGCCATTGCCTTCTCCGCAGCCTATAAAGAGAGAATGAAAAAAAATTCCCGCCATGCCTGTTACTCAGCTGCCTGGAAACAGACACAACCACAGCAGCCAATGGGCTAGTCTTGAGAAGTTTTGTTGATGATCACTCATGAACCCGGGCTGTTAATCCCTATTACTGACAGTTAGGCTTTTTTATAGGGATTAACCCTTGGTTTGAACAACAGAGAGCCCAGGGATGGATGATCATAAATATGCCCTTTTTGGTCAGGGGATGTGGAAAGGGAAAGATGTTTGGGTTCGCAAGAGCCTACGCCATCGTCACTGTCTTCCACATTCCAACTTATAAGAGGCTGACTCCCCCTGACGATTAGGAAGCTGATGCTCTAGCTTAGGTACAAGCCCTAGCAACTGCCCCTTCAGTAGATACAGCAGATTTAGTGCATAAAAAAGGGTGCCCACTACAATGTCTGGGTAGGGTGGCATAGTGCCAAAGATGCCAGGTTGCCTTTAAAATATAGCAATTTGGCTAATACAGTAACAGCATTTTTTGTGTGCTCTAAAAAATATCCGAGACAACTGCCAAAGTAGTCTGGAGCCATCCCCCAGAGTTCCCAACTGGTAAGGGACTGACAAATTGGTCATTGTTGCCCTCCTCCCTCTAAGCAAAGATTCTAAATACGCCTTGGTTTGTTTGGCAACTGTGTCTGGCTTAGCTCAAGCTCTTTTCTATTGCCAAGCAAACCAGGCTACCATTAAAAGACTGAAGAAATAGCACCATATACAGGCACACGAGTCAAACAGACATTTAGGGTACATTTCAAAAGTCATGGTATGGAAGATTGAGGAAAAAACCTTGACATTAAATGGAGGTTCCATCTCCCCTATCACCTGCAAGTTGCAGGTTAATTTAAAAAGAGAGAGAGAGAATATTAAAACAGCAGATTAAATTACTAACAGGTAAAACCACCTCGTCAGGAAGACTAAAGTCATGTGTCAGGCTTTAATACATTTGAATGCTCAACCAGCAGGGCCTGCTGCCCCATATGCTAGACTGAGGAGCCCTGCTGAGACACCAAATACTCTGAAGGTATGGAAATCATGGGAAACAGACACCGGATCAATGAGCTGTGTTGCTGAGAACACCAAGCCCCATGACACCTGGGCAAGGAATTGCCTTCTGGAATTTTCCATGGAACATCTGTTACTGGGCCCTTTCCAGAATCTTGGACAGCAATATCATAGAAATGAATATGGTTTCCACAAGATTCCTAGGCATGCAAAGCTTTTTCTTAAGAGAAATAACTTAAGCAGAATAGAGAAGGCAGAAGAAAGATGAGAGAACCAGCTCCCCCACTAGAAAGGGCAAGCTCCTTTAATAACAAAAGGGAGAATCTGTCTCATGAACGCTGGCGCTTTCCAGAAATCATCAGATTTCTTTGATCTGAAGCAGGTGATGCCAGGGTGGCTTTCAGGAATAGGGAGCAACACTTCTATGAGGGGAAAGAAATACCTGAGACTTTACTGCAAGAGTACAGGAACAGATAAGGTTAAAATCTATAGTTGAACTTCCTGTTTTATGGCAGCTAAGTATACTTGTTAGTGGAACAGAGATAAAGCTAATTTTTTTTTTTTTTTCCTGCAAACCTAGCTTTTTGTCTCTAGGACTTGGGTCCCCAGGGCCTTTGTTCTTTAGTTTATAAGGCCTGTTTTGGTCAAGGCATTCTCTGGTCTTTTTCCAAAATGGCTGTACTCCTGTCCTTCTGTCTCAGTCCCACCAGGATGAGTGAGTTACTTTGCAGCCTTGGGTGAGGGGGACCTACTCAGTCTCCACTGGGATCCTATAGCCCCGCTACAAACAGGACTTGTTGAAACACATTATACCTGGAATGGGATACACCCTATTGAGAAGGAGAGAAGGCAAGAGTTCTGTTCCGGCATATTTTGCTCTCAGACCATCTCCTCAGGCCTAACACCTCCCCCAGCGCACAACCAGTTCCTAGATACCAATTTCATTCTCTCTAAGGTCAGGTGGCCAGGTTCTGTTTTCCATTTTGTAATCATGTGGCCACTGTCTGTTCCTTCCATTGGTCTGGAGGACATTACAGCATATATATAACTCCTTACAAATTTCACCCAGTTCAGTTCAGTTCAGTCACTCAGTTGTGTCCAACCCTGCGACCCCATGAATCGCAGCACGCCAGGCCTCCCCGTCCATCACCAACTCCTGGAGTTCACTCAGACTCACATCCATTGAGTCAGTGATGCCATCCAGCCATCTCATCCTCTCTCGTCCCCTTCTCCTCCTGCCCTCAATCCCTCCCAGCATCAGAGTCTTTTCCAATGAGTCAACTCTTTGCATGAGGTGGCCAAAGTACTGGAGTTTCAGCTTTAGCATCATTCCTTCCAAAGAAGTCCCAAGGCTGATCTCCTTCAGAATGGACTGGTTGGATCCCCTTACAGTCCAAGGGACTCTCAAGAGTCTTCTCCAACACCACAGTTGAAAAGCACCAGTTCTTCGACGCTCAGCCTTCTTCACAGTCCAACTCTCACATCCATACATGACCACAGGAAAAACCATAGCTTTGACTAGACAGATCTTAGTCTGCAAAGTAGTATCTCTGCTTTTGAATATGCTATCTGGGTTGGTCATAACTTTCCTTCCAAGGAATAAGCGTCTTTTAATTTCATGGCTACAGTCACCATCAGCAGTGATTTGGGAGCCCAAAAATCTAAAGTCTGACACTGTTTCCACTGTTTCCCCATCTATCTCCCATGAAGTGATGGGACCAGATGCCATGATCTTCGTTTTCTGCATATTGAGCTTTAAGCCAACTTTTTCACTCTCCTCTTTCACTTTCAAGAGGCTTTTTAGTGTCTCTTCACTTTCTTCCATAAGGGTGGTATCATCTGCATATCTGAGGTGATTGATATTTCTCCTGGCAATCTTGACTCCAGCTTGTGCTTCTTCCAGCCCAGCGTTTCTCATGATGTATTCTGCATATAAGTTAAATAAGAGGGTGACAATATACAGCCTTGATGTACTCCTTTTCCTATTTGGAACCAGTCTGTTGTCCCATGTCCAGTTCTAACTGTTGTTTCCTGATCTGCAGGTTTCTCAAGAGGCAGGTCATAGGTGAGTGCAAAAATCACTTACTTGTGGCCACTCAAGACAAACCTCATAAGTTCCCTTGCTTATTAAACCTGCCACCTACCAGTCTGGAGTGGTCTGACTCTTTCTTCATCTATCCTTGCCTTCTATGTGTGAGGGCCATTTGGAGGAACCAACAAATTTCTAGTGAAGAAGTGTTCATTTGCCTTGTTTATTCCATTGTCAATATTCCTTCCTGGTATGGCTTATAAGATAATATTTAGGTTTTGCCCCCACCTAAATGTCTTTTTGGTCTCATCTCAAGAATGCACTCACATCAAGTGGGGAACATGGAAAAAGAAAGGTTTTTTCTGGGAGGGAGCTTCTAATGCTGGTATAATCCACCCACCCCATTCAGGTCTCTACAAGTTATTCTCCCCTTGAACCACTTTCATCCCACCCTGGATTCATTCTCTGCCCTTCTTGGCTGCTCTGTGCCCTGGCATGCTGACCCCTGCACACTACATCAGTCAGCCCCACTGACTTGCAGTTGAACTCCATCAATAGAAGAGAGAATGCTAAGGAAGACAAGGCAGCAGGGAGCAGTCAGGGCATCCCCTCTCCCTCTCAGCCTCAGTGCCCCATCTCCAGCAGTAGCTGCCTCCTCTACAGTCACAGCTCTGCCTGGTGGCCCCTCCTTGGTGACTCCAGTTCACACTGGGCTTTTGTAACTCTCCTTCCTCCCCTTGCTTCTTCAGTACAGGGGTTGAAACAGTGTCCCACTGTGATTGGCCTTGAGATGACTCATCATCTTTAGTTTGTTATTTCAACCCTGTCCACATCTCTATAAGTCAGTCCTTTCATTAAAGCCTCTTCTTTTAAGACTAGTTTGAGTCTATTTCCAGCCTGATACAAGAGCTCTCTTCCAAAATTGATTCTTGACCTTTGAATGTGAGGAGACAGATGTGACCTGTCCTGTGGGTGTTAAAGCCCTTCAGATCAGTGTAAAGTAATTTGGGGCTAATACCTCAAGGTTAATGCCACTGAGTGTATTACTTTTTCCATTCTGCTTGTATCTGTCTGGAGCATCTCATGGGCAGAGATGAGATGGGTTGGGCAGAATTTGTATCCTCCTGAGTTCCTGGACTACATAATACCATCTAATACCATTCTAATCCACCATCATTTTTAACAAATGCTTATTATTTCTTCATGTGGTAAAGCAGATCTCCAAAGAGCAGCATCCATGTGGTGTTAGCATGGTGTCATTGAGAAACCTAAGTTAAAATTTTAAGTCCCCTTAATGCTGAAACCCGGAGGCAGGCCATGCCTCACTGGAGATAACTTACTCCTTATCTGGTGACTCAGAGTCTCCTGGTCCTTCACAAAGCCCCATTCTATTACTCCTTAACTGATGACTTATAACCTAGTTTCCTGACCTTACAGGAGAGACCCCCTCCCAAGAAAATGTATTTACGATCGGAATTTTCCTAGGTAATTGTTTTTCTAAGAACTGGCCAAACGCTGCAGAGTGGCCAGTCAACTGCTTCGACTTAATTATCTGCAGACCTTTCCCACCAATGAAATGTCCTCACCCCATCTACACCTGCCTATAGCCCACTACCACATTTCTTGACCCCTCCCACACCTGCCTGTGATTTTTGGGTATAAAAGTTCCTCACAGTGGATGTTGGGGGTTCATCTCCCTGCGTGGAGATTGGACCCCGGCGCGCTGGCCTAATAAATCCTCTTGCCTATTGCATCGAATTCGAGTCACTGTGGTCTTTGGAGCGACAGATTCTGAGAAAAGGCCGCGAGGTCTTACATCATAATATTAGGAATTGCATAACAGATCATGCATTCTGAGTAGTAAAAGGGATTTCTCTTTCAATGACTAGTTTGAGTCTATTTCCAGCCTGATACAAGAGCTCTCTTCCAAAATTGATTCTTGACCTTTGGAATGTGAGGAGACAGATGTGACCTGTCCTGTGGGTGTTAAAGCCCTTCAGATCAGTGTAAAGTAATTTGGGGCTAATACCTCAAGGTTAATGCCACTGAGTGTATTACTTTTTCCATTCTGCTTGTATCTGTCTGGAGCATCTCATGGGCAGAGATGAGATGGGTTGGGCAGAATTTGTATCCTCCTGAGTTCCTGGACTACATAATACCATCTAATACCATTCTAATCCACCATCATTTTTAACAAATGCTTATTATTTCTTCATGTGGTAAAGCAGATCTCCAAAGAGCAGCATCCATGTGGTGTTAGCATGGTGTCATAATATTAGGAATTGCATAACAGACCATGCATTCTGAGTAGTAAAAGGGATTTCTCTTTCAAAAAGACCATGCAGGTAATATGAATTTTATTTTTTTTTTATTTTTTAATTTTTTTTGGTAATATGAATTTTAGAAGGCCAGAATTAAATCAACAGTCACTGCAGAGTCAAAACAAGTTAGCTTCTCTAGACGGACCTTAGCTACATGGCAAAGGCATCTTACATTTTAAGGAGCATTTCTAATCAAAACACACATATCTGAGCAAGTCTGTAAAGAAGAGTATTTAAAGACTTCCCTGCTGGTCCAGTAGTTAAGAATCTGCCTTTCAGTGCAGGAGACATGGGTTTGATCCCTGGTCAGGGAACTAAGATCCCCCACACTGCAGGGCAACTCAGCCCGCACACAGAAACTATTGAGCCCAAGTGTTCTAGAGCCTACACACCATAACCAAGTCCCAGCACAGCCTCCACTCCTCTCAAAAAAAAAAAAAAAAAAAAAAAACAGAAGAACAACATTTACTTTCTCAGCATATATGGGGCTGGGGGTGAGGACAATGCTGATTGTCAAACAGAGAGATTTCCTACTTCCTTTTTTTTTTTTTTTAATTTCTATAAAATAAAACCTGAACCACAGTGCCCAGTCCTAGCTTCACAGTCCATGGAGATAGACTGTGGATTCTGCTCTGGGACCTGAGCTGCACCAGTCCCTGGGAGAACTTCTCACCTCCAGCCTCATGTTCCTGTGGCCTTTGCTTCTGGTCCTTGGTGGGTAGGATGCTGCAGCAGAATCTGGGGACAGCCGGGGCAAAACCGGGCTTCCCACATGGCTCAGAGGGTAAAGAATCTGCCTGCCAATGCAGGAGACCTGAGTTCAATCCCTGGGTCAGGAAGATTCCCTGGAGAAGGGAATGGCTACCCACTCCAGTATTCTTGCCTGGAGAATCCCATGGACAGAGGAGTCTATGGGCTACAATTCATGGGGTAGCAAAGAGCTGGACCCCACTGAGTGACTCACACACACACACACACACACACACACACACACACAGCAGCATCACCTGTACCTAGGCACCCAGAATCTCTTCTTTTTCTGCTAGGATTAGTAGCAATGGGCTTCAGTTTCTAACTCAGGACCAATAATAGGTAATATGCAAATGAGTACGATGAGCAGGGTTCCCAGGAAAAACAGAGGACTGTGAGTTTCTTTTCTAAATACTAATGCCTTCTCCCTTTGTTTAATGATCATTTCTACTTTGATCTCTAACAAAATTGGAAAACTTCTTAAAAGGACATCAAAGGAATTTTCTGTTAGGATAAATTTTATTTCTAGCCCATGTAAATCCTCCTCTGCCGCCAACCCCACTTCCACTTCAAATTACCACATTTTTGGTTAAACTCCAACTTTCCCAGACTTAGGTTTTGGATACTTGCTACCCAGAGATGAGACTGTTTTTTGCTGATTAATATGACTCTTGTGCGTATGCACGCACGCTCAGTCGCTTCAGTCATGTCCGACTCTTTGAGAACCCATGGACTGTAGCCCACAGGCTTCTCTGTCCATGGGATTCTCCAGGCAAGAATACTGGGAGTGGGTTGCCATGCCCTCCTCTAGGGGATCTTCCCCACCCAGGGACTAAACCACCATTTCCTGTGTCTCCTGCATTGCAGGTATTTACATTTGAGCCAAGCCATTACTCCCGTATACAGATGCAAATACAGTAGTAGATCTAAATAGGGGAAAAAGGAGAAACAGTGTTAAAAGGCCATCTCCATTTCCTTCCTGATCCTTCCTGGTTTGTGTGTTGCCACCAGGCAGGCAATGTATCTCAAAATAAAACAAAACAAACAAAAACCAGTCTTAAAAAGAGAAGGTGGGAGAGGAGATAGTGTCATGAAACTTCTGAGTATTTACTTGCAAAATAACCAACTTCTGGTAAAGGAGATGGTTTATGTTTACAAAGTGTTTTGTCTTACAAAACAAACATTCAGTTCTACAGGAATGTTGTGAAGGTAGGAAGGGGAGATAGGAGGGAAAATAGAGGAACTGAGGGAAGGAGGAAGGAAGGGAAGGGAGAGTTGGGTTAGAGGAAGAAGAGATAGAGGAAAGGGGAAAGGAGAATTGTTGGAAATATTTTTAGAGTTATAACCTTTTTAAAAAAGATCTTTATTCTGGTCTTGTAGTAACTCTCTGACTCTATTCCCCCACAGCTCCTATCAGCGTGCAGTCAGGTGAGTTACTCTTTCGGTGGTGTTGTTCTTTTAGATCTCTAGGAACCATAGTTATTCTGCTATGCAAGGAAGATACCGGTTCCCCCAGCCTCTTAGGTGAGGGTTTTGGAGATCAGGGCTTGGACTAGGGTGAAGAGAGCAGGAGGCCAGTGTCTCACCGTGGTCATAGCCGGGGCAGGAATGCGCCAATGTCACATTCATTTTTGCTACCTGCCTGCTTGATGGGCAAAAGACCCTACCCTGACACTCCAAGGCAATGAATTCCTCTCCATTTATTATCAAGCCCTGGGACAGGAAAGAATTTAACTTATGAAGAGAAAGCAAATCATGCAATGTAGTATTGGGAAAATGGTCTCCTGCTTTCATCCACAGGAGCTCAGTCGCCTCCACCAGAAGCACTAGAGACAGTAATGGAAAATGTTTATAATAGAAAACCAGTGGACTAGGGAGATGCTGTGCAAAAAACAAGAATTTCCCTCAATCTTATATTTGGATTGCAAACTACCCATGTCTAACTTGTTTTTCTTTTTTTAATTAAAATTCTGATGTAATGAAAAAGAAAGTTTGCTTTTATATTAACCTGGAAAGTTACACTTTCCTCTTTAATGATTCCTTTGAGAGAGTATTTATCCTGCTATAGGGATGGAAAGTGATACTTATAAATCTAGTACTTTTATATCTGGTGATATAAATTACATTTTGTTATTTTAAGCAAAAGTGTTAACACATTAGACAGTCTCTGAATCAGCTTCATAGGATCCAGTGAACTCCCTGGAATTATAGTATAATGTGTACATATGTACAATTGTACCTTCCTCAAGGGAATGGCATGCATGCATGCATGCTAAGTCACTTCAGTTTTGTCTGACTCTGTGTGCCCCTATGGACTGTAGCCCACCAAGCTCCTTTGTCCATGGGATTCTCCAGGCAAGAATATTGGAGTGGGTTGCCATGCCCTCCTCCAGGGGATCTTCCTGCCCAGGGATTGAACACAAGTTACTTATGTCTCCTGCACTGTCAGGCACCTGGGAAGCCCTCAAAGGAATGGGTCTGTAAGTAAACAGGGAAAAGGGTCCAATCTTTGTTCCAGACTCTGTGTAACCTGTAGTCACATTTCTTATATAACTCCAGCCATTGTCAATATTACCAAGTTGGTCACATAAATCTTATTTTTCAAATATTTCTTTAATTAAGTTTTAATTTCTGTAATCTTCACTAAAGTGAAGTGAAAGTGAAAGTCGCTCAGTCATGTCCGACTCTTTGCAACCCCATTGACTATACAGTCCATGGAATTCTCCAGGCCAGAATACTGGAGTAGGTAGCCTTTCCCTTCTCCAGGGGATCTTTCCAACCCAGGGATTGAACTGAAGTCTCCCGAATTGCAGATGGATTCTTTACCAGCTGAGCCATAAGGGAAGCCCAAGAATACTGGAGTGGGTAGCCTATCCCTTCTCCAGTGGATGTTCCCGACCCAGGAATCAAATCGAAGTCTCCTGCATTGTAGGTGGATCCTTTACCAACTGAGCTATCAGGGAAGCAAAACCTTGCCCAATGTTGAGGAAGAAAACTTTTGGTCTCCAGAAGGACTTAAGACTTCTTTTTCTTTATTGATACTTATGACTCCCACCATCCACTCCAACATGCTAGCCTAATGGTGGGGCTTTTGAAGTAGCTTAAACAATATGGAGTAGTCATCTCTGAACTTATTTGATCATTTTGTTCTATCAGGAAAAAATTTTGAGCATGTACCTTTAATGTATTATATATATGGTGGTGTGGTGGTTTAGTCCCCAAATTTTGTCCTACTCTTGCGACTCCATGGATTGTAGTCCGTCAGGCTCCTCTGTCCATGGGATTTCCCAGGCAAGGATACTGGGATGGGTCACCTTTTACTTCTCCAATTATATAAGTATACATCCCTATACTGACTGTGAATGTTGTAAAATACAACAAAACCAGAAAACTTAAAAGATGAGAAAATGTTTATCATAATATGAAACTTTCTCTCCACCTCCTTATGAATCCCACTTTGCATTATTTTTCAATTGAAGTATAGTTGGCTTACATATTTGTTAGATTCTGGTTTTCAGCAGAGTGATTCAGTTTTACATGTACATTCTTTTTCATTATAAGTTATTACAAAATATTGAATATGTTTCCCTGTGCTATACAGTAAACACCTGTTGTTTCTTTTATATATAATAATTTGTATCTACTAATCCCAATCTCCTAATTTATCCTTTTCCCCATTTTGCCTTTGATAACCATAGATTTGCTTTCCATGTCTGTGAGTCTGTTTCTGTTTTATAAATAAGTCCATGTGTATCATATTTTAGATTCCACACAGAGGTGGTATATAGTATTTGCCTTTCTCTGTCTGACTTATTTCACTTAGTATGATAATCTCTGGGTCCATCCACATTGCTGCAAATGGCATTATTTCACTCTTTTATGACTGAGCAGTATTCCACTTACAGTGGAGGACAGGGAAGTCTGGTGTGCTACATTCCATGGCATTGCGAAGAGTCAAACACAACTTAGCAACTGAACAACAATAGCTACAGTATTCCATTGTGCGTGTACATCCATATTAATACACATATACATGTTCTTTATCCATTCATCTGTCAATGAACATTTAGGCTGCTTCCACTGCAAACAGTGCTACTGTGAACATTGGGGTACAAGGATCTTTTTGAATTGGAGTCTTCATTGATCCCACTTTGAAGACTTGATCTTGACATCATGAAGCAAGACACTGAGACCTAGCACTCCTTCCCTCCACCATAAAGTCATGGCTGAAGGGGTGAGCTGGGCAGACAGCCTAAGAAAACCCTCTCAAGGGCAGTCTCTTTTCTCACTCTGTTCCTTCATGTCTGGCACTGCCTCTCTTTACACTGAAGGGGAATGATCTACAGTTCAGACTGGGGATTAGATTTACATCAGAACAACAAATATTTTCCCTGCAATTTATCCCAATGTACTACAATATACCAATGTACTATGCCGAAGAATTGATACTTTGAACTGTGGTGTTGGAGAAGACTCTTGAGAGTCCCTTGGACCGCAAGGAGATCCAACCAGTCCATCCTAAAGGAAATCAGTCCTGAAATATTCATTGTAAGGCTTGATGTTGAAGCTGAAACTCCAGTACTTTGGCCACCTGATGTGAAGAACCAACTCATTTGAAAAGACCCTGATGCTGGGAAAGACTGAAGGCAGGAGGAGAAAGGGATGACAGAGGATGAGATGGTTGGATGGCATACCAACTCAATGGACATGAATTTGAATAAACTCCAGGAGTTGGTGATGGACAGGGAGGCCTGGAGTGCTGCAATCCATGGGCTCACAGAGTTGGACACGACTGAGCAACTGAACTGAACTACAATTCTAAGTTGATTTTTTTTTTCCAAATTGATTTTTAAACCTGAATTTATAGTTCCACTGTCAACCAAAAAAATTTCCCCCAAAGAAGCCCAAGGCTGCAGGATTGAGTCACAGAGCACTGTGGTGGTTAACTCCTCCTTCTCTCTGCACAAACTTTCAGGCAATAGTCTCTTGCTCCTCTCCACTGTATTGTTTGCTTTCCCTCCTGGGACAGATCCAAAATACCGAGCTGTTCATGCACTCTCTGGTGATCACCCTCTTTTATGAGGAGGCAATGACCTGAACAAGAAGAGGAGCCCACTTCTCTTCTCTTAGGGATCATCCAGATGCCTCTGAAAAAAGCATCCAAGTGGGGAATTATGAATATTGAAGCCATAGATCCCAGGGCTGATATCTCAGTGACCCAGATTGTTTCATCCAAGGAGAATGACAAAGGGAAGCTTTTTGAATTGTACTCCTGGCATATTGTACTGAACTGTACTGAATTGTACTCCTGGGCTGAGCCTCTAAGGAATCACAAAAGCAAAGGTTAATTATGGCTGCCAGGGGGACATGAGGTCATCTTGAATGGATATTAGGGGATGTTAAGTGGGACTGTTTTAAATTCATATTTTCCAGAAAAGTATTGGCACCCAGAAAAAAAAGAGATTAAATATTTTAATAGACATAAAGCTATTAGGATGTGTGGAAGACAAAATATGTCACTAAGTGAAACAGAGCTCACCTTTGCTGAGCAAAGAAGCCAAGAGAGCCAGTAGGTCCCAAGGGACCTATGGCTACCCAGCTTCCTGTATATGAGTTTGCACTATCCCTCTGCCTTATGAACAGAATCTAGAGGGCTGGGATGGGAGTGGGGAGCCTTGGAATCATAGATATTTTTGCATCTTTTGCAGACTGGCTGAGTATTGATATGCCATACTATGCCTATGAAGGAGACCAAGTGGTGGTAAGGTGCTCTGGCAGAGACAATAATAAAATAAAGAGACTGACGTTCTACAAAGATGGAGCTTGGCTACCCGCTTATTATAACACCTATATCATTTCAAATGCAAGACCCAGTGACAGTGGCTCCTATTATTGTAAGGCAAAAAGGAAAGTGTTCTTATTTATAGATGACACGGAACAAACAAGATCTGTATGGCTCACTGTCCAAGGTGAGGGTCTCACTGTTTAAGTGGATGAGACTGGGAAGGAGTAGGGCCTGTGTGGAAGGAGGAGGGTGCAAAGCAGAGAAGACCACCCAGGAAGGGAGAAATGGTGGGTGGCTGTGTGTCCTGGAGTCTGGGCCTGTTTCCTGCTCACTGGGGCTGAAAAGGCACTTCTCTACAGAACTCTATACCTCACTGACTAGTGGCCTCTGTTTAACTCTTCCCTCCAGAGCTGTTTCCAGCACCTCAACTGACAACCAGACCCTTGCAACCCACGGAGGGAGCCTCAGTAACCCTGTCCTGTGGTACCCAGCTCCCTGCAGACAGATCAGAGACTCAACTTCGCTACTCCTTCTACAGGGGTGACTACACCCTGAGGTCAGACTGGGACTCACCAGAGTTTTGGATCTCAGAAATATGGAAAGAAGATTCAGGATATTACTGGTGTGAGGCAAGGACAGTATCTCACAGTGTCTCAAAGCAGAGTGACCAGTCCTATATACAAGTGCAAAGTGAGCATTGGTACTGGGTGCTAGGTTGGGTGGGCAGAGAAGAACTGTAGTTCCCATTCAGACCTGTGTTCTTCATTTCAACTGTGCTGCCTCTAAAGTGAGCATTGGTACAGGGCTGCTAGGTTGGGTGGGCAGAGAAGAACTGTAGTTCCCATTCAGACCTGTGTTCTTCATTTCAACTGTGCTGCCTCTATGCCTGTGGTTGGGGAGCTACAATGACTCAATCAGGCTCTGCTTTATTAACTGCTACCATGGCATCATCTCCCAATAGTCCTGCTCTCCCTACCAGAAAAAAAAAAAATAAAAGGATTTCCCTGGTGGTCCAGCAGTTAAGACTCCATGATCCCAATGCAGAGGGTCCAGGTTCAATCCCTGGTCAGAGAACTAGATCCCATAGAAAGTGGAAGTGTTAGTCGATCGTGCCCAACTCTTTGCAACCCCATAAACTGTATCCCACTTGGCTCCTCTGTCCATGGAATTCTCCAGGCAAGAATACTGGAGTGGGTTGCCATTCCCTTCTCCAGGGGATCTTCCTGACTCAGGGATCAAACTCGGGTCTTCTGCATTGGAGGTAGATGCTTTATCATCTAAGCCACCCCACAACTAAAAGATTTCACAAGCTGCAACAAGATCCAGTGCAGCCAAATAAATAAATTTAAAATACATATGTATAACTTACATACGTATTTTAAAATAGTTTAAAAAATAATTTTTTTAAAAAAAGTATAGAAGTATTTTTTAAATACATAATAATCTCTCTGAAGCATTTATGTATGCTTAGCACTGAGGAGTGCTCAGTGAATCAAGAGATAAAACACGGTCTCTGTCTGCAGAGAATGACCCCCAACTAGGAGGCACATTTAAGCCAGCTAGAGCAATGAAGGAAAAAAGTGATGATGGTGATAATGATGGTGCGAGAAATATCAACAAGAATCTTCAGCATTTATTAGAAGTTTACTAAACGTTAACCTGAAACCAAGCTATTATATTCAATTCAGAATCCCTCTGATGCTCAGAAATATTTGCAGAGGGGAAGACTTGTAGAAAGTTTATCAAGTACTAGGAAGGCACTGATCAGAGCAGTTTTATATTTAGTCCTCAGAGTAACCCTGTGAAGTAGGTGAAAATTATCTGTAAAGTGGATATTATGTCATCTTCACTTTACACATGAGGAACTGAAAGCACAGAGCTGTTTGGTGGCCTGCCTCAAGGGAACTCAGCAAATAAGCGGGCACAGCTGGAATCTGAACCCAGGCACTCTGGTATCAGTTACATTTCCTATCTCAGCCACATCAGTGGAGAGTAGTACCAGTAACAGCCACCATTTGCTGGACATCTTCAGTGTAACAGGTTCTTTGTACATGCATGCTGTTTCATCTTCATGATAACACTATGAAGTTAGTATGATTATCCACACTTTACCTTTGAGAAAACTGAGGATCAGAGAGATTAACTAATCTTTGAAGATCATGCAATGAATAAGTGATGGCAGTGGGTGGGGACTCCCCTGTCAGTCCCCTTCCCATCACTCCTGCTGTCCTGTAAAAAAAAAAATAAAAGGATTTCCCTGGTGGTCCAGCAGTTAAGACTCCATGATCCCAATGCAGAGGGTCCAGGTTCAATCCCTGGTCAGAGAACTAGATCCCATAGAAAGTGGAAGTGTTAGTCGATCGTGCCCAACTCTTTGCAACCCCATAAACTGTATCCCACTTGGCTCCTCTGTCCATGGAATTCTCCAGGCAAGAATACTGGAGTGGGTTGCCATTCCCTTCTCCAGGGGATCTTCCTGACTCAGGGATCAAACTCGGGTCTTCTGCATTGGAGGTAGATGCTTTATCATCTAAGCCACCCCACAACTAAAAGATTTCACAAGCTGCAACAAGATCCAGTGCAGCCAAATAAATAAATTTAAAATACATATGTATAACTTACATACGTATTTTAAAATAGTTTAAAAAATAATTTTTTTAAAAAAAGTATAGAAGTATTTTTTAAATACATAATAATCTCTCTGAAGCATTTATGTATGCTTAGCACTGAGGAGTGCTCAGTGAATCAAGAGATAAAACACGGTCTCTGTCTGCAGAGAATGACCCCCAACTAGGAGGCACATTTAAGCCAGCTAGAGCAATGAAGGAAAAAAGTGATGATGGTGATAATGATGGTGCGAGAAATATCAACAAGAATCTTCAGCATTTATTAGAAGTTTACTAAACGTTAACCTGAAACCAAGCTATTATATTCAATTCAGAATCCCTCTGATGCTCAGAAATATTTGCAGAGGGGAAGACTTGTAGAAAGTTTATCAAGTACTAGGAAGGCACTGATCAGAGCAGTTTTATATTTAGTCCTCAGAGTAACCCTGTGAAGTAGGTGAAAATTATCTGTAAAGTGGATATTATGTCATCTTCACTTTACACATGAGGAACTGAAAGCACAGAGCTGTTGGTGGCCTGCCTCAAGGGAACTCAGCAAATAAGCGGGCACAGCTGGAATCTGAACCCAGGCACTCTGGTATCAGTTACATTTCCTATCTCAGCCACATCAGTGGAGAGTAGTACCAGTAACAGCCACCATTTGCTGGACATCTTCAGTGTAACAGGTTCTTTGTACATGCATGCTGTTTCATCTTCATGATAACACTATGAAGTTAGTATGATTATCCACACTTTACCTTTGAGAAAACTGAGGATCAGAGAGATTAACTAATCTTTGAAGATCATGCAATGAATAAGTGATGGCAGTGGGTGGGGACTCCCCTGTCAGTCCCCTTCCCATCACTCCTGCTGTCCTGAGTTTATCTGGAGATCAGGAAGGAGCAAGATCACTAAGGGCTGTGGTCATTAGCAAAGGCTAATGAGTGTGGAGGAAGTGCAAGTTGGAATTTTTAGAGCATTCAGGAGCAGGGTGAGCCTACCTGAGGGCCCTCAGCATGTACCCTCTCTGATTAAAAAAAAAAAAAAACTTCTCTGCCTAAACATCCCACCAGCTCTGCCTGCCATAATGCTCCTCAGGTGGTTTCAGCTTCCACGCCAGGCCCTCACCTTTCTGCACCTGCAGAAGAGTGTATCTTCAGGTCCCATAAAAAATGCCCCTGTCCAACATCCCAGCCCCATTCTCCTCCCATAATGCCCTCACCTGTTGTCCTGTGTTCACACAGGAATCCCTGTGTCTGGAGTGTTCCTGGAGACACAGCCCCAGAGGGACCAGGTGGTTAAAGGGGAGACGCTGGTCCTTGTCTGCTCTGTGGCCAAAGGCACAGGGAAAACCAGGTTCTTTTGGCACAGAGAGGACACAAGAGAGAGTCTGGGGCAGAAAAGTCAACGCTCCCAGAGAGCAGAGCTGGAGATCCCCGTTATCCGGGAGAGCCATGCGGGGCGCTACTACTGCACAGCTGACAACGGCTACGGCCTCATCCAGAGCGAGGCAGTGATCGTCACTGTGAGAAGTAAGTAGCTAATTCTCCTATTAGCCGGAGAGTTCCAACTGCAATTGGTTTCCTTCTGTGACAGTGAGGATGTCCCAAGGATAAGAATCATGGCTGTGAAGCGGTTAGGAAACCATTAACATGCTAGGATTGTTATTGCAATGGTGGTGGCAGCGGTAGCAGTGACAACAGGGGCAGAAGAGCTGAAGGACGATGACAAAGGGAGACAGGAAGCAGGCTATGAGGCTCGGTCAGACCCTTGACCTCCAGAATTCCTCCCCGGAAACTGTCAAAGCTCCATAGGGAACCGCCTCTGCAGCGTTACATCAGAAGGTGCGCTAGTGGGAAGAAACCCAGGGCTTGAGAGGTACTGTGTGGATACCGTGAGAACAGAGAGAGTGGGTTATAAGTCTGGGCCCGCACAAGAGACCCTCTCTGATGAACCGCCCTTTATCAGTTCCAGTGTCACGTCCCGTCCTCACCTTCAGTGTTCCTGGGGCCCAGGCCTTGACTGGGGACGTGGTGGAGCTTCGCTGTGAGGACAAGAGAGCATCTCCCCCCATTCTGTACCGGTTTTATCACGAAAAGGTCCCCCTGGGGGCCGCCTCGGCGCCTTTTGGAGGAGGAGCTTCCTTCCGCCTATCTGTGACCGCAAGGCATTCTGGGACCTACGCTTGCGAGGCCGACAACGGCGGGGGGGCGCAGCGCAGCGACGCGGCGGTGCTCTACGTCACAGGTAGGAAAGACCCAGAGCCTCCTTCCGGCACGCTGGCTGCCGTTACTCCACGCAGCGGCTTCTGTGTCCTTTCCATGAGTTTTCCTCTCCCTCGAGGAATCGGAGTTCGACAGAAGCAGCTGTCCGCTCTCCCTGCCTCTCCTTCTCGCTGGTCCGAACAGCAGCATCACTGGCCTTCCGGTTTCCCTTTCACTTACACCGTCAGGTGAAGGTGAAGTTGCTCAGTCGTGTCCGACTCTTTGCAACCCCGTGGACTGTAACCTACTAGGCTTCTCCGTCCACGGGATTCTCCAGGCAAGAATACTGGAGTGGATTGCCATTCCCTTTCCAGAGGATCTTCCTGACCCAGGGATCGAACCTGGGTCTCCCACATTGGAGGCAGATGCTTTAACCTCTGAGCCACCAGGGCTTCCCTTACACCATCAGAGAGGTGTGAAATAGATACTGCACTAGGATCAAGCCAGCCCTGGGAGTGGGGTGAGTGAGGCACGGAAAGAGGAGACAAAGATGATTGCATTTTCAGAGCTCTCAGCGAGCAAGGAGCCACAACCAAGCCTTGTCAGTACTTAAGGAAACAGTGAAAACCCCATGAACAAGCCAGATTCTAGGATTCAGAACTTTACTAGGATTATCTCATTTAATCTGCATTGACAACTCTCATTTTACTAATGAGGAAATGATATTTAGAATAAGTAACTTACCCACCGTCACGCAGCGAGTAGGTGCAAAGATGAAACTCTAGGCAAGAACTACAGAATTGAAAACCTGCTCCTTGCCACTATTTTAAAATGATGGCTGTATATATAATATTTTCCCTTTAATTTATTATTGTGGAGAAGTGCCTTAATAAGTTTCTTAATATGGAATAATCATTGAATTCCTATATAAACCCTTCTCAGTCATTATATCATAGGTGGCAGCTATGTACAACTTAATACTTATTTCAAATGTTTGCATCTTTATGAGTTTTCTTTTTTGAACTAATTTTGGTTTCGGGGATAGGTTTGCCTCATAAGAATGTTTTCAGAAGTTTTCCATATTTTCTATGCTCTGCAGCAGTTTAATACTATATTGGAATTCTATCTCCAAAGTCTTTGGAACCAACCTAAACAACATTCTGAGCTTCTTAAATCCTTACCTCCACTGTCAAATCTTTTTTATTAGTGTTCAAATTTTCTATTCCTTGTTAAAATAATTTGGATGATTATAACCTAAATTTATCACAGAATGTTGTCCATAGTATTCTCATCTAATTTTGAAACAGCCTTTATATATGCATTTATGCTCTCTTCTCATTTCTAGTTTGTGTGGTCTCTTTTTCTTAATCATGTGCTTGTCAATTTTATTGCTCTTTCTAAAGAACCGAGCTTAGTTTTTTTATTCAAATATATTTGAGTTTTGGTTTTCTGGTTCATTTGTTTCTCCTTTATACCTAAATTTATCACAGAATGTTGTCCATAGTATTCTCATCTAATTTTGAAACAGCCTTTATATATGCATTTATGCTCTCTTCTCATTTCTAGTTTGTGTGGTCTCTTTTTCTTAATCATGTGCTTGTCAATTTTATTGCTCTTTCTAAAGAACCGAGCTTAGTTTTTTTATTCAAATATATTTGAGTTTTGGTTTTCTGGTTCATTTGTTTCTCCTTTATTCAATATTTCTTTTTTCCTTTTCAGTTTATGTGGTTCTTTAATTTCTTAAGCAAATGCTTATTCATTTTTCATTGTTGTTTCCTAATAAATGAATTTAAAACTGTATAGTTTCTTCAAAGTACCACTTTCATCTCATCCTACAGATTTTGATGTATAATATTTTCATTTGTTTAATTTACAAAGTATGTAAAATTTGTGTTTCACTTAATTTTACAGCCTGAAACTTAATAATTTCTTATGAATAGATCTTTATCCTCTTTTATTAGTTTCTTTTAAAATTTTTATTGGAGTATAGTTGATATGCAATGTCATGTTAGTTTCAGGTGTACGGCAAGGCACACCAGTTGTGCATACATGCATGCTAAGTCACTTCAGTTGTGTCCTACTCTTTGCCACCCTATGGACTGTAGCTCACCAGGCTCCTCCGTAGAGGAGACAAAGATGCTTGCATTTTCAGAGCTCTCAGCGAGCAAGGAGCCACAACCAAGCCTTGTCAGTACTTAAGGAAACAGTGAAAACCCCATGAACAAGCCAGATTCTAGGATTCAGAACTTTACTAGGATTATCTCATTTAATCTCCATTGACAACTCTCATTTTACTAATGAGGAAATGATATTTAGAATAAGTAACTTACCCACCGTCACGCAGCGAGTAGGTGCAAAGATGAAACTAGGCAAGAACTACAGAATTGAAAACCTGCTCCTTGCCACTATTTTAAAATGATGGCTGTATATATAATATTTTCCCTTTAATTTATTATTGTGGAGAAGTGCCTTAATAAGTTTCTTAATATGGAATAATCATTGAATTCCTATATAAACCCTTCTCAGTCATTATATCATAGGTGGCAGCTATGTACAACTTAATACTTATTTCAAATGTTTGCATCTTTATTTATGAGTTTTCTTTTTTGAACTAATTTTGGTTTCGGGGGTAGGCTTGCCTCATAAGAATGTTTTCAGAAGTTTTCCATATTTTCTATGCTCTGCAGCAGTTTAATACTGTATTGGAATTCTATCTCCAAAGTCTTTGGAACCAGCCTAAACAACATTCTGAGCTTCTTAAATCCTTACCTCCACTGTCAAATCTTTTTTATTAGTCTTCAAATTTTCTATTCCTTGTTAAAATAATTTGGATGATTATACACCTAAATTTATCACAGAATGTTGTCCATAGTATTCTCATCTAATTTTGAAACAGCCTTTATATATGCATTTATGCTCT
>SJXQ01011357.1:0-18558 GCA_006408695.1 Aepyceros melampus
ATATTTTAAAGATCTCTCAAGATCTGCCAACTACATTTGGAGAGCTTATAGTTTGAACTAGTTGGCAGATAATAAACATAAAATTTTTGACTAATTTTAATAGTAAAGAAAAATTCAGTATTATGAAGTCACACACACAAACACACACTATAGCCTAGTGTAACAAACATAGATGCGAGTTTTCTATGATAAATATTGACAAGTAAATTCATGGTAAAGAATCTGCCTGCAGTGTGGGAGACCTGGATTCAATCCCCAGGTTGGGAAGATCCCCTGGAGGAGGGCATGGCAACCCACACCAGTATTCTTGCCTAGAGAATCCCCATGGACAAAGGAGCCTGGTAAGCTAGAATCCATGGGGTCACAGAGTCAGACACGACTAAATGACTAAGCACAACTTGTGTACATAATCAAAAGAAAAGTCTGCCCAATTGAGGTTTATTTGGAAGAACGCAAACTAAATTTATCCATGTGATTATTATACTAAACAAAGAAATAAAAACATATCACAACTAATTGAGGAAGAATCTTTAACACTAAATACTCCTTCTTCAAAAATGTACTTAAGAATAAGATTTAGTATCAGTTTTTAAGAAACTTTCTAGCAGTAATTTACAACAAATTTAATATATAATAGTGACTCATTAGAAGCAGATCTGTTATATTTGATAATAAAAAAGTGTTATTGCTGTTAGAGTACAATAGTGGAATACCTGAGACAGAAAGTAATAGTCTTTAGTTTTTAAAAGTCAATAAATAATTAGAGAACAAAATAATAAAGGCATGTATACTACACTCTCAAAACAAAAAACAAAAACAAAAACACCTGTGTAACAAATTGGTGTAAAGTTAATGAGTTCTTTCCAGTACATTGCAAGTCTAAATGATCTAACAAAACTGAAAGACACACAGAAATTGCAATAAATAGATAGCTGTTTCTTTTAAAGTCAAATTGCATTCAATTTACTCTTTATTAAATCCCAATCAACACACCCCTTTTAACCTGAATTGAACTACTTTTCTCAAAAGTAATTCCTAAATTTTATCTAGAAATATAAGTTAAACAAGTGCCTGAATCTATTTTAATATTTTGGAGCAATGGGCATAGGAAATTAAATATACATACACACATACACACAAGGTGATAACTGCAAAAGAATAACAACAAAATAACAATTAAAGGGAATAGATGGTTCATGGCTTGATTATTGCTGCATCACCAGCACACAGAATAATATCTGATATATATATTCCAGGCTCAACAGACATTGTTGATTGAGTGAATGCATGGATAATGTAATTCTCATTATAATAACATAGGATGTGTGCAAGTGGGTGAGGAGTGACTCTTTGCTACATTTGAAATACCCCATTAGGAACAGTGTTACTTGGAAGGTTTATTCCAAAGTTTTTCTTAAAGAGGACTAGGGAAGAATACAAAGGGACATTTGATGTTTTAAACATTTTTATAGACTGTACTCCATTAAAGTTATTTTAAAATAATGGCTATAGTTCTCTGTGCTGTATAATATATCCTTGTTGTTTATTTATTCTATACATAGTAGTGTATATCTCTTAATGCCCTTGTCTTACCTTTACCTCTCTTCCCTTTGCTACCTGGTAACCACTGTAAAGAATCCGCCTGCCAATGCAGGAGAGGTGACTTTGATCCCTGGGTTGGGAAGATCCCCTGGAGAAGAAAATGGCAACCCATTTCAGTATTCTCGCCTGGGAAATCCCAGGGACAGAGAAACCTAGAGGGCTGACAGTCCATGGGATAACAAAAGAGTTGGATATGACTTAGTGACTAAACAACCACCCCTAGCTGTATGTTTCAGTTTTGTTATGTCTGTTATTTGTTTTCTCTTAAATTTTGCATATGAATGACCACTACAAAGGAACATTTTAGAAAATGAGTTCATTTGGGGGTAATTTTGCCTTACAAAATATCAAAACATTCTACTTCTATGAGGGTGTTAAATTCAGCTCACTGTGATATTGGGCCATTGGCTTAAGAAATGAAAGTTGACATCTATTCATCTGTTCTACTTATATATCAGCATTTATGTCTATTAACTGATATAATTCACTAAATATGAAAAAGTTATATAGATATATAACATTTAATTTCCAGGGTGAAAATAGTTAATGTCATAAGAGTTATCAATTCAATCCATTCCCTACTAGGAGGGGAGAAACAAGCCCTGAAAATACAGAATCTGAACTATTACCAGCTGGGCCTCCATGTTGCTAGGAGCTGGCCTGCTGTTCACAGAGAGGCTGCAGTGTTCCCCTGTTGAGAATAAATGATTTTATACAAGATCAACATCTGTAATCAAAATGGATGAGGGAAAAAGAGCAAAACCACTCTTTAAGCAAGGCCCTCCACTTAATCTCTGAGAAGGGTAAAACCTGAAAATTGTCCAAGTTACAATAGTGCCCAAACACCCCCTTTTCCTGGCCAATGAGTAATTCTTGCTTCTTTCCCAGTTTCAACCCTGACATTAATACTGTCTTTATTCTTGTGTTTGTATGTGCCCATTCCCTTGGTCGTGTCTGACTTTTTGTGACCGCATGGACTGTAGCCTCCCAGGCTCTCTGTCCATGAAATTTCTCAGGCAAGGATACTGGAATGGGTTGCGATTTCTTACTCCAAGGGATCTTCCTGACCCAAGGATCAAACTTGTATCTCTTGCATTTGACAGAAAAATTCTTTACCACTGTACCCCCTGGGAAGACTGTTTCTTCTTCTAGATAAGAATTATTAAAATACAATCATAGACGAACTCCTGGTTTCTGACAGCATCTAGTCTTGCAAAGTCCAGACTCTTTAAGCCTTCTCCAAATTAGCTAAGCCTCAATCTTCTAATTACATACTCTCATGGAGGTGTATACAGTTCCACATGGCATTTGTTTTTCTTTGCAGAAACTATTAATAAACCCAGCTTGTTCAACTCAGATGTGTCCCAGGTAGATTTTGGGAGAATGGCATTGCCACCTGTATCTTCGTAAATATCCCCCATTTTATACAAGTGTAAGCTCTGTTTTTGCACTGACACACGTGCAGTGTGTGCATTTATTTATTCCTGTAATCACAAATACAGTGATGAGTAATAAATACTAGAGTAAATATCCCACAAAATATGGAGGGGTACAGTTCTGGAAAAAAATCTGTAAGTTTTAAAAAAACAACAAAATATCAGTAAAATATTGATAATATTGTATAGTTTTGGCATGTTGAAGGGCTTGGTGATCAGATATAAAACGCAATAGTCATAAAAGAAGAAGAAAGTTGCAAATTACAGGAAATGACAGACACCATTAATAAGACAAACAATAGACTTCAAGGAAAAGTTATTAACATAGAGGGGAGAAAAAGGGTAATCGGAGATTTTGGGAGTTCATGTACACTCGTGGCTGATTCATGTCGATGTGTAGCAAAACGAATACAGTATTGTAAAGCAAAACAAACTAAAAAAATAAAAATTAATTAAATTTAAAAAAAAAAGCCACTCATGGAAGCAACCTAGATGTCCATCAGCAGATGAATGGATAAGAAAGCTGTGGTACATATACACAATGGAGTATTACTCAGCCATTAAAAAGAATACTTTTGAATCAGTTCTAATGAGGTGGATGAAACTGGAGCTGATTATACAGAGTGAAGTAAGCCAGAAAGAAAAACACCAACACAGTATAATAATGCATATATATGGAATTTAGAAAGATGGTAACGATAACCCTGTATGCAAGACAGCAAAAGAGACACAGAGTTATAGAACAGTCTTTTGGACCCTGTGGGAGAGGGAGAGGGTGGGATGATTTGGGAAAATGGCATTGAAACATGTATAATATCATATATAAAACAAATCACCAGTCCAGGTTCGATGCATGATACTGGATGCTTCATTTGATTTATGATGCTGGTGCACTGAGATGACCCAGAGGGATGGTATGGGGAGGGAGGAGGGAGGAGGGTTCAGGATGGGGAACACGTGTATACCTGTGGCGGATTCATGTTGATGTATGGCAAAATCAATACAATATTGTAAAGTAGTTAGCCTCCAATTAAAATAAATAAATTTATAATTTTTTAAAAGCCACTCTTATTTAAAGGGGGAAAAAGGAAAATGAATAAACAAAAATCCTTATGCAAAATGGTGAAAATTGTGAGAAGGAATGATTATTCATAAACCAAATTTTACAAAATGAAAAATCATTTTCAAACACACTAGCAATCAGAGAACTAATAATAAGACATCATTTGCAAGTTACCTTGTTATAAATTAAACTGATTGCTCATAATTAGTTTTGACAAACATTGTTTGGTCATGCATCCTTATTTCCTTTTCTTGAAAGAATATATACATGCACATACACTCATGTAATGATATTGAACTTTGGAACATTAAACACTGAAATAGAATACAGAAAAAATGTTATATGCTCTAACTCATATTTTAAGGAAAAGATACCCAGTGAGAACCTAAGGAAACTGCAGAATGTGATCACAACTTCAGAGTTTACTCCATATTTTCTATATTATTTCTATGATGGGAATATTTACAAATATATATCCATTCACATAAACATAAGAAAAATTGGAACAATGTTTATTCAAATACTTTGCCTTATTTTATTTTATTTTGATTTTTAAATTTTTCATCCCAATAGATTTTTTTTGTTTTGTTTTGCTTTACAATACTATATTTGTTTTGCTATACATTGACATAATCAGCCACGAGTGTACATGAACTCCTAATCCCAACCCCCACCTCCCCCCTCCCGCCCCACACCATCTCTCTGAACTTTGCCAACAAAGGTCCGTCTAGTCAAGGCTATGGTTTTTCCAGTGGTCCTATATGGATGTGAGAGTTGGACTGTGAAGAAAGCAGAGCGTGGAAGAATTGATGCTTTTGAACTGTGGTGTTGGAGAAGACTCGAGAATCTCTTGGACTGCAAGGAGATCCAACCAGTCCATTTTAAAAAAGATCAGATCTGGGTGTTCATTGGAAGGACTGATGCTGAAGCTCAAACTCCAGTACTTTGGCCACCTCATGTGAAGAGTTGACTCATTGGAAAAGACTCTGATGCTGGGAGGGATTGCGGGCAGGAGGAGAAGGGGACGACAGAGGATGAGATGGCTGGATGGCATCACTGACTCGATGGACGTGAGTCTGAGTGAACTCCGCGAGTTGGTGATGGACAGGGAGGCCTGGCATGCTGCGATCCATGGGGTCGCAAAGAGTTGAACATGACTGAGCGACTGAATTGAACTGAATTGAACATCTAGTGACCAGAAGTGAACAATAGTTTTGAGAGAAGAAATGGAATTTTACCTTTTCAGGGTGGAGACAAAAAAACAAGTGATCAAAAGTGCCAAGGAGAGACACTGCAGGATATTAAGATATTTAAATGCAAAACATATATGGAAAAATTGAAAAAAGCCACACTGAGACCCATAAAAGATGCATGTTCAGGAAAGCTTGAGGCCTTCAGTAAAGGCCATATGGCATCTCTTTAGGTTATTCTCAATACTCAAAATCAAGCACTAGCTTAGAGAAAGACTTCTTGGCAGAAAGTCAGCATGCAAAGAACAGGGAAGGTAGATCCTTTTGTAAATTCTCAATTTACAGTATCAACAATAAAATCATAAAATCATATAAAATCATAAAATCATTTTCATTAAACAGGAAAATATAATCAAATGAAAAAAATAAGCTGGTAGAAAACATCTCCAAAGAAATACATGCATTGGATGTCCCAGGCAAAGACTTTAACAAGTGTGCTTACAAACTAAAAAAAAAAAAAAAACAGACAAAGAACTAAGAAAGGAGGAAAACAAAATGTGAACAAAATCAGAAAATCAACAGAGACAAATTATAAACAAACCACACAGAAATTCTGAAGCTGGAAAATAGTTGAATTTAGATATATTCCACAGGCAATCAGATTTGATCAAACAAAGGAAATAATCAGCAAAGCTAGAAGACAGGACATTTGAAATTATCAAATCTCAGGAACAGAAGGAAGGAAGAATTTTTTTTTAAGTGAATATAGCCTAAGAGATTTATGGGATATAGTCAAGTAGACTGATACATGCATTATGTAAGTCCCTGAAGGAGAAGGTAGGATATGGGGCAGAGAGATTATTTTCTAAATAATGGCCAGAAAAATTCCTAATCTGGTGAAAGATAAAAAATCTACAAATGCAAGAATCCTAACAACCCAAATAGGATAAATCCATAGAGACTCATGCTGAGACCAATTTTAAAGAAAATGTTAAATAACAAAAAGAGGATCTAGAAAGCAACTACAGAGAAAGGACCCACTCATCTCCTCCAATTTGATATTCAGCCAATTTCTCAGCAAAAGTCTGGGAGGTTAAAAGGCAATAGAATTACATATTTGAAGTGCTAAAAAGGGGACATAATTCAGTTAATCAAGAATTCTATTTCCACCACAATCATTTTTCAGAAATGAGGAGGAATTAAGAGATTCCCAAATTAACAAAAGTGGTGATCTTCATTATTATGATATTCATTTCATATGGGTGTGCCCCATAAGAAATGCAAACAAGGGTCCTTCAGTTTGAAATAAAAGAATATTAGACAATATCTGGAAACCATACGAATATTTAGTGTTCTCTGGGAAAGGGAATATGTGAGTAAATATAAAACCAAGATTATTGTAATTTTCTGTTGTAACTCCACTTTGTATTTGCTATAGCATTTAAGAAATAAATACATAAAAATTACAAATCTTTGTTAATGAATAGAAAATGCATAAAAATGTAAATTTTGTCAATAAAAACTTAAAGCAGAGGAGAGAAGGCAGAGCAATTAAAGAGTGAGTTTTTGCATGCATTTGAACTTAAGTCTGTGTCTATTCAAAATAAATTTTATAGCATAAGTGTTACATGTAATCCTTATGACCATTGCAAAAAAAAATCTATAGAATATATGCAAAAGGAAAGGTGAAGAGAGTAAAAACTATCATTACAAAAAATCAGCTAATCATAAAAGAAGGCAGAAATGAAGAAAATGAGGAATAAAAAGCAGTGACACATGGAAAATAATTAGCAAAATATCAAAAAATTTTTTCCTTATCAGTAATTACTTTAAATGTAAAGTATGTGAAACTCCTGCAATCAAATAAAGTGGGTTAATTCTCCAATATAAAACCATGGATTTGCAGAAGCATATCAGAAAACAAAGGTTATCCAAATAGACAGTCTATAGGCAATCCACTTTAGAGCCAAAGATACACACAGATTGAAACTGAAAGTTTGAAAAAAGATATTTTATGCAAAAAGTAATGGAAAAAGAGTTTCAGTAGCTATAACAATATGAGATTTTAAAAGGATGTACAAAAACCCTGTTTCAAGAGGCAAAGAAGACCAAGTCACCACATCATTAAGATAAGACAATTTTAAGGTGATATGCCCCAAGTATCTGGGCCTCAAAATATACAAAGCAAACAGTGAGAGAATTGAGCAACAGACCATTCAACAATAATAGCAGGAGACTTTAATGTCTTACCTTCAGTAATGGGTAAAAAAACCAGACAGAAGATCAGTAACAAAACAGAGGCCATGAACAACTCTATAAATCAATTGGAAGAGGGCAACAGAGGATGAGATGGTTGGTTGGCATCACAGATTCATTGGGCACGAACTTGTGCTAACTCTGGGAGACGGTGAGGGAAGGGAAGCCTGGTGTGTTGCACTCCATGAGGTCACAAAGAGTCAGACAAAACTTGGTGACTGAACAACAAAAACAAGCACCCAACTGAAGAGGAGAATACACATTTCCCAAGTGCAGATGAAATATTCTGAAGGATAGAATACATGTTATCAAACAAATGCATTTTATAAACGTTTAAAAGACAAATCATACAAAATACCTTTTATGACTACAACAAAATGAAACTAGAAATAAACAGGAGGAGTAAAACTGGAATAGTATGTGGAAACTAAACAAACCACTTTTAACTAATAGGTCAAAGATGAAATCTTAAAAAGTATTATATAACACTCAAAGACAAATGAAATAAAAGCACTACATAACAAACCTTACAATGTATAGCAAGACGGTGTTAATATGGAAAGTTGTAGCTTCAAATGATTACAACAAAAAGAAAAGACTTCATTAATCAATAACCTAAATTTACCACTTAAATAGAAAAAGAAAAATTCTGGGCCTAGCAGAAAAAATGAAAGAAGAAAGGTTAGAGCATAAATTTAAAAAAAAAGCAATAGAAAACAAAAGAGAAAATATTTTTAAAAAATTATTTTCTCAAAAAGATTAAAAAATTTGACAAATATTGAGCTAGTCTGACTAGGGGAAAAAGAGATGACTGGATAACAAAAAGAAAAACAAATATCAAAGTGGTTACACAGTTACAGATTCTAAAGAAATAAAAAGAATTATAATTACACTATGAATGAATGATGTATGCCAATAAACTTGGATAACTTAGATGAAATTGACCAATTCCTAGAACATAAAACCTACCAAGGCTGAATAATAAAGAAATAAGAAATCTACATAGACTTATAATGAGAAAGGAGATTGAATCAAAAAGAACTTCCAACAAAGAAAAGCCACAAGTAGATGGTTTCACTGGTGACTTCCAACATCTAAAGAACTAACAATGCCAGTTCTTCTTAAGTCTTTCAAAAAATAGTGAAGAGGAGAAAATATTCCCTTACTCATTCTATGAGAAAACTATTACCATGATACCAAAGCCATGTGAAGATACTACAGGAAAAGGGAAAGCTAGAAGAATATATTTTATAGTGATTTATGCAAAAATTCTCAACAAAATACTACTAAACCAAAATTGGCCACATATTAAAAACATTATACATCATGACAAAGCAATGCTTATTCCGAAATGCAAAGATGTTTCCTCATACAAAATCATTAATATGTAACACCATATTAGAAGAATAAAAGAGAAAAAGATTATAGGCTCATCAATGCAGAAAAAGCATTTGACAAAATTCAACATTTTTTATGATAAAAAACACTCATCATTTAGGAATAGAAAGAGACTACCTCAACATAATAAAGGCTGTATATGAAAAACTCACAGGTAACTTCATACTCTGTGATGAAATACTAAAAACTTTTCCTCTAAGATCAGGGACAAGACAAGAAATCCTGTTATTGCCATTTTTATTCAACATAGTATTAGAGGTTCTAGCCAGACCAATTAGAAAAGATAAAGAAATGAAAACACACACAAATTAGTGAGGAAGAGATAAATTATGCCTACTACAGATGACATGATTTTACATGTAAGAACTCTAAAGATTCCACAAAACACTATTAAAACAAACAGATGAATCCAGCAGTGTTGTAAAATATCGTGTAAACACATAAAAATCAGTTGTCTTTCTATACATTGACAAATGAAAAACAGGAAGGAATTTAAGAAAATTTCATTTTCAATAATATAAGAAAGAATAAAATACCCAGGAATTAAGTTAACCAAGGAGGTGAAAGACTCACACAATGAAAACTATCAGTTTGCAGAAAGAAATCATAAGTAAATAGAAAATCATTTTGTGTTCATGGATTAGAAGACTTAAAATTGTTAAGATGCAAATACCAGCAAAATGATCTACAGATCCATGAAACTCCTGTCAAATCTGAACAATATTTTTTCACAAAAATAAAGGTCTTTGTTTTTGTTTTTTTGGTTTTTTTTTAGATTTAAAAAAAATTTTTTTTTACATTTTGATTGCCTTCAACAATGTGTTTCTTTTTCTTTTCTCTAATTAATTTTTATTTTTTAGTTTGTTTTGCTTTACAATACTGTATTCATTTTGCTACACATCGACATGAATCAGCCACGAGTGTACATGAACTCCCATTCCCGACCCCCACCTACCCCCTCCCGCCCCACACCCTCTCTCTGGATTATCCCCGTGCATCAGTCCCAAGCATCCTGCATCCTGCATCAAACCTGGTCTGGCGATTCATTTCACTTATGATATCACACATGTTACACTGCTACTCTGCCAACCCATCCCACCCTCTCCCTCTCCCACAGAGTCCAAAAGGCCGTTCTATACATCTGTGTCTCTTTTGCTGTCTTGCGTACAGGTTTATCATTACCATCATTCTAAATTCCATATATATGTGTAAGTATACTGTATTGGTGTTTTTCTTTCTGGTTTACTTCACTCTGTATAATCGGCTCCAGCGTCATCCACCTCATTAGAACTGATTCAAATGTATTATTTTTAATGGCTGAGTAATACTCCATTGTGTATATGTACCACAGCTTTCTTATCCATTTATCTGCTGATGGACATCTAGGTTGCTTCCATGTCCTGGCTATTATAAACAGTGCCGCAGTGAACACTGGGGTACATGTGTCTCTTTCAATTCTGGTTTCTTTGGTGTGTATGCCCAGCAGTGGGATCGCTGGATCATAAGGCATTTCTATTTGCAATTTAATAAAGGTCTTTGAATCATTAAATGAATATAGAATCTCAGAGAATCCTGGATAGACAAAAGAATCTTGAAAAAAAAAAAGTAAATTTGGAAGTATCACACTTCCTGATTAAAAAATTTACCATAGAGCTACACAAACAAAAATGTGGTTCTAGCATACAATCAGACATATACATTAAGAGAACAGAAAAAAGAGTTTAGCAATAAATCCTCTCAGACATAGTCAAATGATCTTCAACAAGGGTGCCAGGACCATTCAATCTGGAAAGCAGTCCTTTCAATAAATGTGACTGAGAAAAGAATGAAAATAGACCATGAAAAGAATGAAGATAGACAATCACCTTAACACCATATATAAAAACTAACTTAAAATGTATCAAAGACCTAAATATAAGAGCTAAAACTATTAAAAATCTTAGAAGAAGCATAGAGAAAACCTTCATGTCATTAGATTTGGCTTTCTTGGATATGAACCAGAGCATGGGCAAAAATTGTCAAAAATAATAAAATGGGCTTCATCAAAACTAAAACTTTATTGCATTATCACTAAGAGTAACAAGGGCAAACCACAGAATAAGAGGGAATATTTCCATACCATACATCTGATAAAAAATTAATACCCAGAACATATAAGAACACTTAAAACTCAACAACCATAATGAGATTTAAAAGTGAGCAAAAGACTCAAATAGAAATTTTTCCAAAGAAAATACACAAATGTCCAGAAAGCACATGCAAACATGTTCAGCATTACTTATCCTTAGGTGGATGTAATCAAAACCACAATGGCTATCACCTCATACACATTAGGTTACTATGAAGAAACTAACCAAACAACCAGCCAGCTAGCAAACAAGTGCTAGCCAACATGTAGGGATATTGGAACACATGTGCTTCACTGATGGGAATATAAAATGGTGCAGTCACTGCAGAAAACATTATAATGGATCATCCAAAGGGAAAAAAAAAAAAAGAATATAGAGTTACTATTTGAACCAGCAATTTCACTTCAAGGTACACAAACAAAAGTATTAAAAGAAGGAACTTGAACAGATATTTATATACTTATGTCCATAGCAGCTTCCCTGGTGGCTCAGAGGTTAAAGCGTCTGCCTGCAGTGCGGGAGACCCAGGTTCGATCCCTGGGTTGGGAAGATCCTCTGGAGAAGGAAATGGCAACCCACTCCAGTACTCTTGCCTGGAAAATTCCATGGACTGAGGAGCCTGGAGGGCTATAGTCCATGGGGTCGCAAAGAGTTGGACAGGACTGAGCGACTTCACCTTCACCTATGTCCATAGCAACTGTGTCCACAATATCCAAAAGGGGAAAACAAACCTAATGTCAATCAAGGGATGAATAGATAAACATAAAGCAACATATCATACTATGGAATGTTATTCACCTGTAAAAAAAAATGAAATTCAGATACATGTTACATTGATAAATCTTGGAGACATGATGCTAATTGAAAAAAGTCAGACACAAAAAGACTATATTTTATGGTTCCACTTATGTGTGGTAGCTAAAACAGTCAAATTAATACAGACAGAAAGTAGGATAGTATTCACCATGGGCTGGGGCAGGGTCTGCAGGAGAGGGACATTATTGTTTAAGTGTATTGAGTTTTCATTTGTTGTTGCTGCTGTCTAGATACTAAGTTGTGAATGACCCAGTGGACTGTAGCCCACCAGACTCCTCTGTCCATGGGATTTCCCAGGTAAGAACACTGGAGGGGGTTAACATTTCCTGTTCCAGGGCATCTTCCCCATCCAGGGGTGGAACCCATGTCTCTTGCATTAGCAGGCAGATTCTTTACCACCAAGTCATCTGGGAAGCCGAAGTTTCTATTTGGAATAATGTAAATATCTGGAAATGGACAATGGTGATAAAACCGAAAGTGTTAACCACTTAGTCAACTGTAGCCTTCCAGGCTCCTCTGTTCATGGAATTCTCCAGGCAAGAATACTAGAGTGGGTTGCTATTCCCTTCTCCAAAGGATCTTCCTGACCCAGGGATCAAATCCGCATCTCCCACATTGCAGGCAGATTCTTTACTGTATAAACCACCAGGGAAATTCTATTTGGAATGATGTAAATATCTGGAGATTGACAGTAATGATCATGTCCGACTCTTTGCAACCCCATGGACTATACAGTCCATGGAATTCTCCAAGCCAGAATACTGAAGTGGGTAGCCTTTCCCTTCTCCAGGGGATCTTCCCAACCCAGAGATCAAACCCAAGTCTCTCACACTGCAAGTGGATTCTTTACCAGCTGAGCCACAATGGAAGCCCAAGAATACTGGAGTGGGGAACCCACTCCTTCTTCAGTGGATCTTCCTAACCCAGGAATCAAACCGGGGTCTCCTGCATTGCAGGTGGATTCTTTACCAACTAAGCTATAAGAGAAGCCCAAATATCTGGAGATGGACAGTAGTGATAGTTGTACAAAAATGTGAATGTAGTTAGTGCTACTGAATTATACTTTTAAATATGATAAAATGATAAATTTTATGTAAGTGTATCCAGTCTAGAGCAACAAATTACTTGGCAGAATAATCTTCCTCAAACACATTGGCTCTCTTAGAATTCCTTTATCAATAATGTGCAGTAGCTTTCCAGTGACTATCATACACCAAATATGCACTCTACTGCTTATTGGTTCCAAGTGCTCATTTTTTATCTGCAGGTGTAGAAGAATGATAAGTGAAAAAGGCAGTAGCTGTGTGGTAATTAGGCCAATCTAAAGCTTGAGAAACCTACATGCAGGTCAGGAAGCAACAGTTAAAACTGGACATGGAACAACAGGCTGGTTCCAAATAGGAAAAGGAGTACATCAAGGCTGTATATTGTCACCCTGCTTAGTTAACTTCTATGCAGAGTACATCATGAGAAACGCTGCGCTGGAAGAAGCACAAGCTGGAATCAAGATTGCCAGGAGAAATATCAATAACCTCAGATATGCAGATGACACCACCCTTATGGCAGACAGTGAAGAGGAACTAAAAAGCCTCTTGATGAAAGTGAAACAGGACAGTTAAAAAGTTGGCTTAAAGCTCAACATTCAGAAAATGAAGATCATGGCATCTGGTCCCATCACTTCATGGGAAATAGATGGGGTAACAGTGGAACAGTGTCAGACTTTATTTTTGGGGGGCTCCAAAATCACTGCAGATGGTGATCACAGCCATGAAATTAAAAGACGCCTACTTCTTGGAAAGAAAGTTATGACCAACCTTGATAGCATATTGTAAAGCAGAGACATTACTTTGCCAACAAAGGTCTGTCTAGTCAAGGCTATGGTTTTTCCAGTGGTCATGTATAGATGCCAGAGTTGGACTGTGAAGAAAGCTGAGTGCTGAAGAATTGATGTTTTTGAACTGTGGTGTGGAGAAGACTCTTGAGAGTCCCTTGGATTGCAAGGAGATCCAACCAGTCCATTCTAAAGGAGATCAGTCCTGGGTGTTCATTGGAAGGACTGTTACTAAAGCTGAAACTCCAATACTTTGGCCACCTCATGCGAAGAGTTGACTCATTTGAAAGACCCTGATACTGGGAGGGATTGGGGGCAGGAGGAGAAGGGGACGACCGAGGATGAGATGGCTGGATGGCATCACCACCTCAATGGACATTAGTTTGAGTAATCTCTGGGAGTTGGTGATGGACAGGGAGGCCTGGCGTGCTGCAATTATGAGATTGCCAAGAGCTGGACATGACTGAGCAACTGAAATGAACTGACCTGAAGTGAACTGAAAGCTTGCAACCTCCCTTTCAAAAAGGGAAACACCTCAATGGACATTAGTTTGAGTAATCTCTGGGAGTTGGTGATGGACAGGGAGGCCTGGCGTGCTGCAATTATGAGATTGCCAAGAGCTGGACATGACTGAGCAACTGAAATGAACTGACCTGAAGTGAACTGAAAGCTTGCAACCTCCCTTTCAAAAAGGGAAGGCAGGAGAATGTCCTGAATAGTCCTTAGCTGAGAAAGGTCACGTTTTTTGCAACTCCCACAAATAAGGATAAGAATCAGAAAAAACTAATGCGAATATCATTTTATATTATACTGAGAGACATATGCACATATTTAGAGACTAATGCGAATATCATTTTATATTATACTGAGAGACATATGCACATATTTAGAGAGAAAACAAATTTGGCAAAATGTTACCAAAAGATAAATTGAGTTGAAAGAAATATGTGATTTCCTTATAATGTTTTTTTAATTTAGTTTTTGGCCATGGCCCTCAGCATGTGGGATCTTAGTTACCTAAGCAGAGGTCGAACCTGCAGAGGAAGTGCAGAGTCTTAATCACTAGACCTCCACAGAAATTCCTCCTTATAATTGCTTTTTAAGGCAAAGTTTACTTTTAAAAACTAAGTACCAAAGATGCAATTAAACCGTAAGTCTCCTGGCATATTTGTGTTTGTCATTTATATTAATTTGATTTTCTACAATATCTATGCATGTCTCATAATTGGAATATGTAAACATATTACATTAAAATGTCTCAAATATTCAGTCTTATATTTATAGGTCAAATATTGAATATGCATTTAATACCATCAAAAATATGCTTCCTCAGTTATTACTTGTGTGTCCTTACACAAGAATCCTTATCTAGTTAAACCTAAGTTTTTAAAGAGAAGTATAGGGGGGTGTGGGAAGATGGCGGAGGAATAGGACGGAGAGACCACTTTCTCCTGCACAAATTCATCAAAAGAACATCTCAACGCTGAGTAAATTCTANGAAAATTAGGAACACAATGAGTAAATGTAGTTGGGCACTATTTTTTAACCTGTATCAGCCACTGAAAGGCTAAAGTCCATAGTCTAGGTACAACACGTTTTCATTTATTTGGGTGAAGAATAAATGAAAAGCATGATTTTTAAAAAAGCATGATTTTTGAAAATAATTTTGTTATTTTTCATTTTATTCTAACAGTTAAAAAACATTAAAGATTTTAGTTGATAGACATTACAAAAATTCCAAAGCAAGGACAATTGACAGTGCATTTGTTTAATTGTTTTATTTTGTTTAGGGAATCATAATGTTCCAGAAAAGTAAAGATAAACTGAGTTTCTAAGCAAAAAAGCAAGTAGTGTGACATATGTAATGACTTAAACCAGGCTAAACATATGCACTCACTCCAGTCAATTGTTGCCTCTCATAGGTTCCTAGACTTTGTATTCTAGAAAAATCTGATTTGTACTTAAAATGTGAATTATATATAAATAAGTATTTTCTAAAGTATTCATTTTTAAATTTTTGGCTGTGCATGTCTTTATTGCTGTGCACAGGCTTTCTCTAGTTGTGGAGAGTGACAGCTACTCACCAGTTGCGGTGCATGGGCTTCTCATTGTGGGGGCTTCTCTTGTTCTGCGCATGAGATCTAGAGCGCGGGCTGAGTGGTTGTGGTGCACAGGCTTAGTTACTCCTTGGCACGTGGGATCTTCCTGGACCAGGGATCGAACCTGTGTCCCCTGCATTGGCCGGTGAATTCTTAATCACTAGACCACCAGGAAAATCCCCTAAATAGACTTTTCTGATGTCTAAATAAACTGCTCTCCTGGAATTATGTTATTTTCATTTTACCACTCACAGAAGGTCACAGTGAATAGTACATCCTGTTAGCAACTAGAAAAATCTTGGTTCAAGTTTTGCCTTAACTACTTGTTTCTTGTGTTACTTTCAGAAAGTTGTTCAACTTTTCTGATGCTCAGTTTCCTAACATGGGAAAAAGGAATAGTTAATAACATTTGCTTTCTGATTGTTGTGAAGAAAACAGGTGAAGATTATACACATATGGTTTGTGTGTTGTATGGTAGGTGCTCAATAAATTCATTGAGTAGGTGCTCAATAAATTACTTATGAATCACTAAATTAAAGGGAACTATATGTCTGTTCTGGTTTAAAGCATCTTCAACTCCATGTACTGCACTTAAGTGACAAAGCAGCAGAACATATTGCAAATAAGATGGGTGCCAGAACTTGGGTTCTAAGGCTATTAAAATAGTTGTGTGATCCTAGTAGGCCAATCAAATGTGTGTGGAAAAGTGATCAAAAATAGTTGATCAATAGTTGATCAAAAATATTGAACTATAATTATATAATGTGATGTGCTTCAATGATTCCCACTGTTTGGACTTTGAAGTTTCTGAAAATGGTCTCTGAATCTATATGCACATATATTATTTTGTCAGTCAACAGATATTAAAGTGTATTTGTTCTCATTAAAATTATTACTATTAAAAAGGGATCTAAAGTCTGATACAAAAAAAANTATTTCTTTTTCTGCTCTGATTGCTGTGGCAAAAGCTTCCAAACGTATGTTGAATAGTAGTGGTGAAAGTGGGCACCCTTGTCTTGTTCCTGACTTTAGAGAAAATGCTTTCAATTTTTCACCATTGAGGATAATGTTTGCTGTGGGTTTGTCATATATAGCTTTTATTATGTTGAGATATGTTCCTTCTTTTCCTGCTTTCTGGAAGATTTTTGTCATAAATGGATGTTGAATTTTGTCAAAGGCTTTCTCTGCATCTATTGAGATAATCATATGGTTTTTATTTTTCAATTATTTAATGTGGTGTATTACTGTGATCTGCAGATATTGAAGAATCCTTGCATCCCTGGGATAAAGCCCACTTGGTCATGATGTATGACATTTTAATATGTTGTTGGATTCTGTTTGCTAGAATTATGTTAACGATTTTTGCATCTATGTTCATCAGTGATATTGGCCTGTAGTTTTCTTTTTTGTGGCATCTTTGTCAGGTTTTGGTATTAGGATGATGGTGGCCTGATAGAATGAGTTTGGAAATTTACCTCCCTCTGCAATTTTCTGGAAGATTTTGAGTAAGATAGGTGTTAGCTCATCTCTAAATTTTTGATAGAATTCAGCTGTGAAGCTGTCTGGTCCTGGGCTTTTGTTTGCTGAAGATTTCTGATTACAGTTTCAATTTCCATGCTTGTGATGGGTCTGTTAAGATTTTGTATTTCTTCCTGGTTCAGTTTTGAAAAGTTGTACTTTTCTAAGAATTTGTCCATTTCTTCCAAGTTGTCCATTTTATCGGCATATAGTTGCTGATAATAGTTTCTTATGATCATTTGTATTTCTGTGTTGTCTGTTGTGATCTCTCCACTTTCATTTCTAATTTTATTAATTTGATTTTTCTCCCTTTGTTTCTTGATGTGTATGGCTAATGGTTTGTCAATTTTATTTATCTTCTCATAAAAACCAGCTTTTGGCTTTGTTGATTTTGCTATGATCTCTTGTTTCTTTTGCATTTATTTCTGCCCTAATTTTTAAGATTTCTTTCCTTCTACTAACCCTGGGGTTCTTCATTTCTTCCTTTTCTAGTTGCTTTAGGTGTAGAGTTAGGTTGGCATTAAGCTTTTGATTGCTGAGGTATGTATTTCTAAGTGGCTCAGTGGTAAAGAATCTGCCTGCTAGTGCAGAAGACAACAAAGATTCCTTCATTTGGGAAGATTCCCTGGGGAAGAATATGGCAACCCACTGCAGTATTCTTGCCTGGGAAATCCATGGACAAAGGACCCTGGCAGGCTACAGCCCATGGGGTCTCAAAAGAGTGGGACATGACCTAACAACGAAACAATACATTTCAAATAAATCTACCTCAAATAAAAACACTGCCAGCTATACAACTAGATAAAGAGCCAGGCCACCCCACCCATGAAGCTGCCCTTTTAGAAAGTCCTGGCTGACCTAGATAACTGATCATTTGAGTGATCCTGCTTTTCCCTCCCTGTGCTGTAATTCCTGGTCTCTTTTTAAATTCGAGATCCAATTCCCAACATCCGCTGGATCATGGAAAAAGCAAGAGAGTTCCAGAAAAACATCTATTTCTGCTTTATTGACTATGCCAAAGCCTTTGACTGTGTGGATCACAATAAACTGTGGAAAATTCTGAAAGAGATGGGAATACCAGACCACCTGACCTGCCTCTTGAGAAATCTGTATGCAGGTCAGGAAGCAACAGTTAGAACTGGACATGGAACAACAGACTGGTTCCAAATAGGAAAAGGAGTACGTCAAGGCTGTATATTGTCACCCTGCTTATTTAACTT
>SJXQ01011357.1:18620-36938 GCA_006408695.1 Aepyceros melampus
GGGGGCTCCAAAATCACTGCAGATGGTGACTGCAGCCATGAAATTAAAAGACGCTTAGTCCTCGGAAGAAAAGTTATGACAAACCTAGATAGCATATTCAAAAGCAGAGATATTACTTTGCTGACTAAGGTCCGTCTAGTCAAGGCTATGGTTTTTACAGTGGTCATGTATGGATGTGAGAGTTGGACTGTGAAGAAGGCTGAGCACCAAAGAATTGATGCTTTTGAACTGTGGTGTTGGAGAAGACTCTGGAGAGTCCCTTGGACTGCAAGGAGATCCAACCAGTTTATTCTGAAGGAGATCAGCCCTGGGATTTCTTTGGAAGGAATGATGCTAAAGCTGAAACTCCAGTACTTTGGCCACCTCATGCGAAGAGTTGACTCACTGGAAAAGACCCTGATGCTGGGAGGGATTGGGGGCAGGAGGAGAAGGGGACGACAGAGGATGAGATGGCTGGATGGCATCACGGACTCGATGGACGTGAGTCTGAGTGAACTCTGGGAGTTGGTGATGGACAGGGAGGCCTGGCGTGCTGCGATTCATAGAGTCGCAAAGAGTCGCACATGACTGAATGACTGAACTGAACTGAACTGAACTGATAAGGAGTGAACTTGAATAACCCTAGGTACCCCACCCTTAACCCAAATAAATGAAGAATCCCAGGTCTGCGAGTGTTTCCTCTTGCTCTCTAGTGTGTGCTCCTGTTTCCCATATCCTGACCAAACCTCTCATTATGTGGCCCCACAGAATGTGTACCGCCTATAACCTGTCAATAATTAACCTTGTTTTTTCAAAGTTCCCCAGCCTTTTCTAGCTTCTAAGGGCTCCTTGCATTCCTTGGTTTGTGACCCTTTTATGCCACCTTCAAAGCCAGTAATGCTGCATTCTCTCTGACACTGCTTCCTTTTTCACATCTTTTCTCTGACCCTTTCTTTTGCCTCTTGTACTTCAGTGGAACCTTGTGATTACATGGGCCCACTCAGATAATCCAGGATATCTATTTTAAAATGTTGATTACCATCTTTAATTCCATCTACAACCTCAATTACCCTTTGCCATACAACTGAACATAATCATAGGCTGCAAGAATTTGTACATGGACATCTTTAGGGGGGAATCATTATTCTGTCTACCACAAATTCTGTTGAGATCTCATACATACCCTTAGAGTTCACCCTCAACCCTCACCTTGACTATGCAAATGGAACCAAGGAAGTCTGATGTGATTAACTTGTTTATTAGTTAAGTAGAGACTGATCCTCTCTTTTTACAAATTCAAAGACATACATTTTTTCTAATATTCTCATAATAAATAAAGATCTCTTACATCAGATAGAACATGACTTTACTTTCAAGATTATCTTTGTTAGCAACAAACTCCTCAAATAACTCCAAGTGCTAGACCAGTGGTTCACATTGACTACCAACATTTCAAAAATTGTTTTGGGGATTGAAATTGGGCTTCCAGGTATTTGTTTTCCAAATGAAAACAACAGTTGTCTGCTCTCCAAAATCTATCACCTATTCTTATCATTATTTCATTAAAGAACATTCAGCGCTAAAAAGAAAAGAATGTCAGAAAAATGTGTACTTCTTTAAATAACCTTAAGTTAATAAAAAATAAGTTTATTAGTGTTCCTTTTCTAATTTTGCTCATCTTTGACCAGGCTTTTAAAATCACTTATAAGACTGATTTACCTGTAGCAACTGCGCCACTGTCCACACGTGTCAAGGACTGGGGACGGCTTCGAAGTTTGCTTTTTAAAGATCTTGGTCTACGTGGTGATGCAGGTGATACAGGAGCTTCTGATGATTGGACTTTGCTATCTTTAATTGCTTGAAGGCGTTCATAGAGATCCTGTAGCTCCTTATTCTGCTGGGTTTGAAGATTTACCACCTCCTGAATATGTCTGAAGGAAAATCATGCAGAAAGCACTTTAATGGCACAGGAGCCATATAGATGAGCCAAGGAACTCTACCAGTACAAGTAAATTTAACAAGCAATTTAGATTTAGAATGTGGAAATACAGAATATTTTCACAAAACTAAGATGATCAGTGCCTTCCTTAAGTACAACATTAAACTAATCAGACATAAAGAAAAAGCTCAATAAATTGACAAGAACAAATTTATAATACCTCAATATAGTAAAAGATAATTAAAAAATTAAAGTTCCATAGTACTGATAATATTAACATGATTATATGCTGCAAGTGTAAACAGGAAAACATTTTTCAACATAGTAAAGGTTAATATTCAGAACATATAAATATCTGCCAAAAATCAATGACTTTATAGAAAAGAGGGGAAAGAATAAGAAAAAGTAACTAATGGAAAGGAAATACAAGTAGCTAATAAATATGAGATGATGCACAACCTTAGTATTAATTAGAACACAAATTTTAAGAATAATTTTTATTCATCTGATTGGAATAAAATTAAAGCAATCAATAACACCCAGTCTAATGTTGTGAAGGAGTGGGAAAACAGGCACTTGTACAAATCTCTAATCCAGCAATTCCACTTTTAGATATCTATCCTTCTAATATAAGTACACAAACATAAAAGGATGTTCACTTCAACATTTTTTATATAAGCAAAATATGGGATAAAACTGAAATTCTTTTTTTTTTTAAACTGAAATTCTCATTAAGGAGGGATTAAATAAACTTTGGGGCTTTCCAGGTGATGCAGTGGTAAAGAATCCACCTGCCAATGCAGGATACGAGGGGTTAATCCCTAGGTAGGGAAGATGCCCTTGAGAAGCAGATAGCAACCCACTCAAATATTCTTGCCTGGAAAACTTCATGGACAGAGGAGCCTGGCAGGCTACAGTTCATGGGGTTGCAAAGAGTTAGATGCAACTGTGCACACACAAACACAAATAAACTTTAAATGGCTATATGCTATCCCAATGCATGGAATAAAGATTATTTGTGCAAACATGAAGAGGAGACAATGTTAAGCCAAAAAATGCAGAATAACATGTATATTATGATCCTACTTTTATAAACTAAAAACTATATTTGTAAATGCATAAAAAATGATGGACAAGTTATATACCAATGGTTGCCTATGAGAAATGAGGTTAGAGCATGAGAAATAGACTGTTTTCTGTGCATTTTTACTGTTGTGATATTATGATTTATAATTAAAAAAAGATGTTATTTGATCTTGGTCCCTATTCCTGGCACACTGCTCCTAAAACCCTTGTAATTTTCTAAATGATAAGAGTGATCAGAGAATCTTTTGTTACAATGTTTGGTGTTTTGTCCTCAAATAGCTCCAGTTCCTGCAATATTTCCAGAGTGATAAAGGAGTGTCTCATTATTCAAAACAAGCCCCTTTAAATCACAAAGTGACTTTTAGATAGCCCCTAAGGATGGGTACCTCTAAGGAGGGAAAAGAGACTTGAGGTTGAATTAATTACCAATGGCCAATGATTTACTCAATCATGCCTACATAATGACGTTTCCATAAAAATCTGTGAATTACAGAGATTCTGAGAGCTTCTAGGTTGATGAAGGCATGGAGGTGCTGGGATAGTGGCACTCCTGAGAGGCCATGAAGTTCCTTGCCCCTTCTATACCTTGCCATCTGGCTGTTCTTCAGTTGCATCCTTTTATAATAAACCAATAATCTAGTAAGAAAACTGTTTTCCTGAGTTCTATAAGCCATTCTACCAAGTTAATGAAACCTGAGGAGAGGTTTGTGGAAACCTGTGGTAACAGGTTGGTCAGAAGCATAGGTAACACTACTTGGATTTGTGATGGGCATCTGAAGGATGCAGTCTTGTGGGACTGAGCCCTTAGCCTCTGGGATCTGATGCTATCTTTGTAGTTTTCAATCATAAATTTTTTGGAATCATTAAAATGTCACCAGGGCTTCTCTGGTAGTTCAGCTGGTAAAGAATCCACCTACAATGCAAGAGACCCCGGTTCAATTCCTGGGTTGGGAAGATCCCCTGGAGAAGGAATAGACTACCCACTCCAGGCTTCCCTGGTGGCTCAGATGGTAATGAATCCGCCTGCAATGCGGAGACCTGGGTTCAATCCCTAGGTTGGGAAGATCCCCTGGAGGAGGGCATTGCGACCCACTCCAGTATTCTTGCCTGGACAATCCCCATAGTCAGAGGAGCCTGGCGGGCTACAGTCCATGGGGTCTCAAAGAGTAGGACACGACTGAATGGCTAATCACACAGCACAAAATGTCACCAATCTCAATTAGCTACCAGTCAAATACTTAGTTCTATAAAACCCAAAGCAATCAGATTTGTGAAAGAGAAACAGTTCTTACTTTTCTCGTAATCTTTGAAGCTCCACCTTTAAGTCCTCATCCTCTATTTCTGACTCATCATCACTGCTCATAGGGGAAGATGGTGAATAAAAGTGTGAGCTCTGTGTTTGAACACAGGCTTTTTCTTCACAGAGTGGTAAGTGCTTTTCTCTCTCTGTACCAGTCTTGGCCACTGATTTTCCTCTGTCAAGAAGAGTGGCTGAAAATTCACTATTAGAACTAGGCTGTTTCCCAGCAGTAAGTATCTCTCTCTCTTTAAACAGTTCAGATCCAGACTGCATGCTACTTCCTGTGGCTGAATTTTCTTCCAATTCCTTTTCTGTAGTCATTGAAGATATATCAGTTTCACAAGCTATACTAAAAGATGAAAAGTTGTCAGTTTGTTTGGAAATTCTTGGATCTTCTTTGAAGGTTTCGTGAAGAGCTTGTAACTTCTGAGAAGAAAGTGAAGTTTGTGGATTGTGTGTGACAGGTTCCATTTCTACCAATTGAGATTTTGCTGTTTCAGTAAAGGCTAAAGTTTCTTCACTAGACTGACTTGTCATTTTATTGCATGTTGGTATGTGTTCTATTCCAAAAGATGTCACTTCCACTGACTCCTGCTGGGGAACTGTAATCACCTGAAATACAAAAAGGCAGAAGTGGCTGGCTCTGCCTAACCAAAGAGTAAACCCACAAAGAAATTCAATATATTATATGGTACAGACAATTGGATTGTCTTCTGCGATGTACACACATTGATAATACCAAAACTTTAAAATATTTCACTGCAGGGGCCACAGGTTTGACCCCTAGTTAGGGAAGTTCTGCATGTCACATGGAGCAGCCAAAGGAAAAAAAAGTTTAAAAAAATCCCATTTATTCTTGACATATTCAAAGGTTTTCAGTTGGGCCCAGTTGTAAATTCAGTTGGCTACATATTGTTCAAATACAATTCTGCAATTAAAACATTCCATAGGTGCACATACCACTAACAACATTTTGTAAACCATCTATACTTCAATAAAAAGTTAAAAATATTTTAATTGCCAAGATTCTAAAGGACATGAAATTAGATTTATAAAAAAGATGACCCAACCACCCACCAAAAAACAATGACACAGAACTATGCTCTGTTCCAGTTACTAAAATCCTCATTTCTTTAGACTCACCTTTAGTGGGTGGCTACAGAAGGTGAGAAGATGCAAATAAGGGGGAAAAATTAATATGATAATAATCTACATTAAAAATAATTGCCATTTACAGACCTAGATCTTCAATGCTGTCACCTTTCATAATGCCCCTGTAGAAAATGATTCTACCAAAGACACAAACCTGAAACCGACCCCGCTGAAATGATCCAGTCATTGCTTTACTCAAAGACCTAGTATCAGTTGTGGACTCTCCTGTCAGATGAATGGGGTCAGGAACAACAGCTGATCTCGTATCTTCTGTTTCCACTGCAAGTTTTGCCAAATTATAAGCAGAAAGGAAAAAATTATTTGTTAATATTACATTTGTTTACATTACCAGAAATGAAGAAAAGTAGAAAAAGCTTAATTCCTGCTAGACAATAAAAAAAGTGTTAATGTAATAAGCAACACTGTAGAAGCCCCTACCTCTAAATCAGACATTTCAAGATTTATCCTAAGACTTAGTGTCTATATGAAATGAATGCTTTAAAACTGAATTAGTTACAAAAGGAAAAATAAAATGGAAATGACATTAATGGGACGTGTTACGTACATGGGCTATATGGAAAAGGTGGCAAGATTTGTGTATGAATAACAACAGAAAGAAACAGAGTAAATGAAAAATGATGTTACCTAGTCTATGTCCCTGACTGTAAGCACACTACCTTGACGGACTTTTGATCTCTTGAAAAAGCTGGTTGACTGCCGTAGCCTGTATGCCCAGCTTTTTAATTTGCGAGTCCAGGATTTCTTGCTAATAGGATTTTTGAGACTAGGACAAGTAAAGCTTAGGCCAAAATATCCACCTCCTGTCTGCAGATGAATGGCTCCACCGCTTGACACAACAGCAGGATAGGCCTCTGGATCTCCCGGAAGTGAAGCATCTGAGGACATCTCCTAATGGAGACAAAAAGAGGAAAACCAAAATGGTAATAATTTACGTGAGGCAGAGCAGTTATTTATACCATTGGAGTTTCTTGTATGGACCAATCAGCAGTCAAAAACAAAATGCTATGTATATTTCTATTAATAGTACTATGTCAGACTAAACCTGAAGTATTGAACTTACAGGAATTAAGCCTTCTTTTTCTTTAAAAATATTATTTAGACTTCAAATAAATAAAATCACAGAATATTAAATTTCCACCCTAGAATATTTTTTATCATAGCAACTTTGAAAACTGAAAATTAAAATCTGAAGTAAAGAAACTTCATTGCACCAATTTGCTAAAAAAAATGTTACTTAAATCTTATGATCTTAAAGTGGAAATTTTCATCTGTTCTTATATTACTTAAGACAGTTAAAGATGCCTGACACACATGATAAACATAGAAAATCAAGATATCTAGGCATTTAGATTTACAGAAATATATTACCAAATCAAATTTATTACATTATGTAATCACACAGAAATTTAATTTAAAATGGATCTCAAAATTATTTCAAATTCAAACTCTAAAAATTGTTAACATCAGGCCACAGCTGACTATAAAATCACACTTCCCTCTTCTTGTATTCCCATTTTGCCCCCGAAAAATAAGAATTAACTGCTGTTTTTGAGTACTTTAAAAATAAATTCCTTATAATAACTCATACAAAAAATTAATATACACAGCCACAAACACTTTGGGAACCTGAGAATGGCCCCTACAGATTTAGAAAATTTAGAAAGTATTGAAAAGCTCAAAGAATAGGATTTAGCATTTGTCTGAAGGAAGATCGCCTGAAGTAAAGTGGAAGTCGCTCAGTTTGGACCCCATGGACTGGCCCACCAGGCTCCTCCATCCATGGGATTTTCCAGCCAAGAATACTGGGGTGGGTTGTCATTTCCTTCTCCAAGACAGCCTAAAAGCAGCACTAAGTAAACTGCAGTTTTGGATAAGCATTTTTAATACTTAGAGTCAACAGTCATTAAAAGTAAAATTCTGAACAACTAGTTTTTATTTTCCAAAGTCCTATTTTGGACTAGCAATACTACTTTCATAAAGAGAAAAAAAAAACTCTCAATAATATTGGTCCCACTGAAATTACAGAAAAGATTTTTATTAAGTAATAATGGGATCAAGATGATAAATTAAATACAAGTTCTAGCTTCTCTTATCAACCCAAAGCTATAAGTGCAACAGGAAAAACAGATGTAGACATAGGCATATAAGATTAAAGGAGGAAAAAGTAGCCTCCTTTAATCTGCATAATGACATATACAAGAACTGTTTCAAAATGCAGTAAACTCAGGTGGGAGATATGGGCAGCTGGAGAGAGCACCCTGAACAACCAAAAGGATGAGTAGTTGGATAGAATGCTTACAAAGCTACACAAAATTTGTCTCCTATCTGTCACTTCATCATCATCTTGTAACACCCTACTACTTACTGGCCTTTTGGTTCCTAAAACAGGTCTCTACCTGTGAATATCAACATCACAAACAAATCCTTCTGTGACCACCCTATCTAAAGTAATTCCTTAGTCAACCTATCATAGTCCTTTTTATTTGTTTAGGATTTCTTTTCCCCCACTAGAGTGTGAGTTCCACAAAAAAATAGAGATCTTGACTTATTCACTGCTCAGTAGATATCCACTGAATGGAAGAGTGAACTGGTTAGGGTACCAAAGAAGGAACAGCCAGGCAGCTCTGCACCTTCCTACCCCACCTCCCAACAAAGACAAGACATCAGAGGCATCTGCTCCCAAATAAGAGTGGCAAGAGGAAAATGTTTGTGGCCAAGAAAAATATCAGCAATATAGGGAGGAGATAAGATCTAGGAGTAAGGGGAAGTCCTGCTACTTTTGAAGACTAGCTATTAGACCTCCCTCTAGGCAGCATCAGAGACAAGTCGCAATAACCAGTGCCAGGAAGCATGTCCCACGCTTTCCTCATAATTACTTGGAATTACAGTATAGCAATTATATATAGCATTTATAGCATTTACAAACAGACAAAGAGGGAATCTCATGGGGGAAAAAGAAAAACTGAGTACGCAATGAAGAATTACCAACACTTTTGGGAAATCAGTACTTTAAGAAAACACTAAACTCAACAAACAGAATAGCCAAGGAAATAGCATTAATAACATATAATAAGGCTTTAATATCTAAAAAGACACGTGTGAATATACTACATCCATAAGATAAAGAAATTATTAGAAATTAAAAATATAATCCTTCACATAAAAAATAGCTAAACAGCTTATAAATAGAGAAATTCTCCCAGTACAAAAAGCAAAAGGACGAGATGGAAAACATGAAATGAAAAGTTAAATAGATTTAAAAAAAAGTAAATGAAGAAATAAAACTGTCTATTCACAGATGATACGATCTTATATATTATATAGAATATCCAACAAAAGCTATTACAGCTAATAAATAAAGCAAAGTAGAAGGATATAATATCAACAATCAAAAATCAATTGCATTTCTATCTGCTACCAATGAAAAATCAGAAAAGGAAATTAAAAAAGCAATTTCATTTATAATAAATTAACAAACAGTGCTGGAACAATTGGATGATCACATGCAGAAAAATGAAGCTGGATCTTTATCTCACACCATATACAAAAATTAACTCAAAATGATGCTACTATCAGGATGGGGAACACGTTTATACCTGTGGCAGATTCATGTTGATGTATGGCAAAACCAATACAATATTGTAAAGTAATTAACCTCCAATTAACATAATAAATTTATATTTAAAAAACAAAATAAAGACATTTTTGGACATTTAAAAAAATCAAATTGCTAATCCATGCAATATATTTAAAAATATTATTTATAGAAGCATTTGAGAGGGAAAACAAAACGGAATTCTAGGACACCAGAAACAGTGGCAGATAATAAGTTTGATCTAGATGTAGCATGTGGACATTAGAAACAAATAAAAGAATCCATTTGACTTTGACACTTGGAAGATTTTCTTTTGAGCAAAAAAGCTTAAATAATAGAGAATTACATTTCATTTTTTATGGTTCTAATCACATTACATGATCTCAGATAACACATATAATATGTTATTTGCTGATTTTCAATTCTTCCAATCAACCTACAGACAAGGCATAACCAACTATTAAAAAATGCAGATGTTATAAACTTTGCTAATGCTAAAATGTAATTTAAGTAATAAAACATGGGAGGTGTATAGGGAAGAAAAATAGAGGAAAGAGAAAATATGATTTCTCTACCATTCAGAGAAATGAGTCAGATTTTATTATGGAAATTGCTAGATCCAAAAATCAGTAAGTTTATTATTTACAAGTTATTAATAGCAATGACCACAAGAACTAAAACCAGGAACTTATGTTTGGGGAGTGGGAGTGTCAACACAACAATTTAATTTCCTATCCTTCTGAATTTTTGTGTTTACACATTAACTGCATAATTTTAAATTACTAGTTTACAAAAAAAAAGTTATTTTTATTCAATGGGATATTATGCTGTTAGGTGAGGTAAAACTATGGATTCTGATATGGATAGATGTCTGTAAGTGGGGGAAAAAATGCAGAACAGTACATGTATATAAGGAAGTATATGTATATAAATATACAGTATATATCTGTATCTTTGTAAATAGATATAATACATATAAAAAAGTGCTATATAAATATTTGTATGTTAGTTAAAACCATGTCTGGGAAGATTTATTAACAGCTGTGTCTATAGGTTTGGAAGTGGGGTGGATTTTACTTTATATATATGTATATATACTTATATATTGACAATAATAGAGATACAGTGATAAATATTTTTAAATATGTCTATGATATACTATAAAATAAAAAATTAAGTTGTAGACCAATATGTTTATAGCACAATCCAATTTTACTGAATAAAAAGTTATAGGTTTCTAACTAGATCTGTATAAGCTTAAGTCAAGAAGGATAAGTACCATATAGTGGATAAGCACCAGATAGTGGTTATCCCTATGAGCTGAAGGAACAGAAAAGAGAAGTTAAATTCTTACATTACATAAATTAAGAAAAAAACAAGTCAGGAGACTATGGGGGATTTTCATTTTCTTTTAAAAATTTTTTTCAAATAAATAAAAAACCCACAAACGAGATTAAATTAGAACCATAAAATTTTTTAAAGGAAATTGATAATAGGTATTTTTAAGTGGAAATCTAAAAGCAAGTTCTTCCTACCCCCTAAAACAATCTATCAGTCCTGTTTCTGTCATTAATATAAACATAAACATTGCTCACAAGTTCCTAGCTAATTCAAAAGAGGGGTCTCTCACCAAAGATAGTTCTACTGCCTCTATTGAGAAGTTTTAGGCCCCTGCATCCTAAGCCATGGCCTTTTAAACACCTGTGACCTCAGAATCTTATGACATAGATAATTTCATTTCAAAGGACAGAACTTTAGAAAAGAAGGCATTTCTTTTAAAAGCATAAGGAATTGGTTAGAAAGAATGATACTTACATGTAAACATAATTCGCTGGGTATAGAAGTTATCACATTCAGGTCCCTTTTGAACACTGATATGTTAGCAGGCTGATTCACAGCCACATTGGACAGAATCTTAGAGCCTGTCTGCTGAAAATTAGGGGACTGTGCAGTACTATCTTGAATTCCACAGTGACTGGTGCTTATGACTTCTGGCACTGGACATGAGAGTACATCTTCAGCAGAGGAAGAAAGTGGAGAGTCTATGCTTTGGGTATCCTTCTGACTCTCAGGGTAGATGCTAGGTATGTTATGCTCCTGGTAGAGCAAATTTCTTAATTTTCATCCAGAGTTTTAATTCGGTTGTCTGCAAATTCCATTTTTGGAGGTCTTTCCCCATCTGATTCCAGGACAGTAGAGGATAGAAGGCTGGTTGGTTCAAGGCCAGGATTCTGAGTGGGAACGACCATCTTAGGAGAACTTGCTTCCATGTTCACTGAAGTTTCTCCTTCTTGGGAAATAAATTCTGCATCCGTAGTTCGCTGCTGCACTAGTAAGGATTGAGGCTTTTGATCAGATATAAATGCCGGGGTTGTAAGACAGTTAGCAGCAATCTGAGTTGACTCATCAGAAGCTGCCTGACTGGCAGCTTGGTGACCTGGATACACAGGTAGAAATATGCCTGCTTCATTGGTGAGTCCCTCACATTCAAGTAGAACTGCATGAACTGAAGTAGCAGTATGATTGGAACTACTAGCAACTAGTGCCATTATTTGCCTGTCATCTTCTACTTGATAAAGTATAGCTGGCTGCTTAGTTTCTACACTGGCATATTCAGAAATCTTACCATCAACTACATCCTTGTGTTGTGATGTGGAGGTGAAAAGTACACGATGGCACGGATTACTTTCTAGAGTAAGCAGTGTGTCCTGTGATATTTCCTTATTATTTATGTTTCTTGGACCTGGAATAATAACAAAGAATGGCTAAGCATGTATTGCTAAGTACAAAGCATAGACTAGTCCAAACTCAAAAGGGACAAGGAGGAACAAGGGGCAAATCAGAACCAGTGTGAAACTACTCTTGTAAATAAGAATCAAAATACACAGAATTCAACCTGACAAGGAGAAAAACCTTTTTTTTTTTAAATAAATAATGAAATTTAAATGGCTTAGGTTATATTCTAATATTAACATCTTCAAAAATGCTTATGGAAATTCTCATAAATGGAATAAAATACCCATGTTGTTGTTCAGTCGCTAGTCGTGTCCAACTCTTGGTGACCCTATGGACTGCAGCACACCAGACTTCCCTGTCCTTTCCCATCTCCCAGAGTTTGCTCAAATTCATGTCCATTGAGTGGTGATACTATCTAATCATCTCATCCTCTGCTGCCCCCTTCTCCTTTTGCCTTCAATCTTTCCCAGCATCAGGGTTTTTTCCATAAAAACAACTTAAAGATATAGTATATATTTTGCATTCCCATCTTCCAGGTCTGAATAAAGGTGCAGACAACAAACACTTACTAGAAAGTAGGTTTAACCCAGGAACTGTAGACATGAACTGCTGAAGAGAAGAAGATTGAGCCTCCCGGTTTCTTATTGTCTGATTTATACAAAATCGCCATCGACCAACTGGGGATGACTGAGGAGGAGCAGATTCATCTGTAGAAAGAATTGGCAAAAATTAATATGCTAAGCAACTGTCAATATGTTTAACTTGTTAACTAAGAAAATCAGGTTAAAACAACAAATTGTCTTTTATCTCCATTTCCAACAGCACTAGGCTAACTTACTTCTAAGACCAGACCTCCCAAACCCCACTGACAGATACTCTAAAAAACTAAGTGCAAGATATCTTTAGAGCAGGATTTTGGATTCTTCAGAAACAAACACTGCATCAGTAGTGATTAAAAGCAGGGCACTTCTTTTTGGAAAAAAACGAAAAGCATTTTTTCCATTAAAATCTACATCTTTGTTTTGTACCTTGATTATGGTGGTGCTTACACATATCTAGTGAAGTCGCTCAGTCGTGTCCGACTCTTTGCGACCCCGTGGACTGTAGCCCACAAGGCTCCTCCGTCCATGGGATTCTCCAGGCAAGAATACTGGAGTGAGTTGCCATTTCCTTCTCCAGGGGATCTTCCCCACCCAGGGATCAAACTCAGGTCTCCCACACTGCAGGCAGACGCTTTAACTTCTGAGCCACCAGGGAAGCCCCTGTGTATATGTGTATAGATATACACATATCTATGAGGACTAAAATTTACAGAATTCTACACCAAAAGAAAAAAAGCCAATTTTACTTTATAACAACTTAAAAAATAAAGTAAAATAAGCCCCTACATCTGTATTCCTACTTTGTTAATTTATTCAAATAAGTATTCTCTTTTAAACTTTACCCTACTTTGCCAGTTAGAAATCTACTCAAACGCCTACTAATAAGAAAATGAAGATAGAGGAGAATCCTAGCATCCTAAAACAATCTAACTTTCAAGATTATGGTATCTGGTTCCATGACTTCCACACCACCTGTTGTTTCTTCATGCTATTATAATTCCTTCAGAGGTCCTCATTTGTCTATGGCTCTTCTCCCCCTCACAGATACTCTAAATATACCTATGATCAGAGCTGAAAAGAATGGAGAAAAAAGGTTGTGAGAAGAGAAAATAGAAGACCTCATTTTTAGTCCATGGAAGTTTATCTGGTATCTGATTTACAAAAACTTATTAGTGATCAGAGCAGGTAGAAGCATATCATTGGTGGAATGAAATCAAGAAACGAATGCTACTGATATTAAACATGAGGCAAACTCAGAACACAGTGATTTTAGTTAAGAAAGTCGCTGTCCATCTCATATCAGGAGAAAAATAAAACTTGCCAGTTAAGTTCAAACATTAAAGCTGTTAAAGTCATCAGTACTGTGACTGCTTTTCTGATAACATACCATGTGACAACTCAGAAATAAATTAATCAGGTAAAGAACCAATACTTGGAGGAAATTTGGAGAAGAGTTTTACTTCTCACTTTTTTTACTTCTTATTTCTGAGCTATAAAGTCCTTTCAAAGTGTGGGGAAACCTATATTAACAATTTATCAAATTCCTTTATTGGCTGATATCCTTCCCAAGGTATGTAAATTAAAAGTTTCCAAATGTCTTGCTTCAAAAGCCAAATGGTAAATTTTGTTAAATATACTTACTGCTGGTTTGGCTGGACGCAGAATTTATCTGTACTTGTTCAGATGATCCTGTCTGAATTAAAAATGAATAAATAAATAAAGAAGTTCCTGATACATATTCGAGAAGACCTATTTGCTAAGCAACTGCTCTTACTTGGCTACTGCTGGGTTCCACAGTAACAGAGTCAAGTCCAACAGCTCTTTCTGTAGCAGAGTGAACATGAAGATCTCCTGGGCTTGACCTACGATAGCCCTCAATTCTTCCACAAATTTTTCTTTTTCACTTTCCAGGACAAAGTTATCTTCAACCTATCCAAAAGGAAAAGTAAGTCTATTCAAAAGAATGCATTTAGTTTTTTTGAAATTACAATATGATGACTACCATAAAGAAAAATTAATTGGTATTTAGATCTGATTGCCACAACAGAGTTAAGAAAGACTAGCAATAAAATGCCAGACAACACATTAAATTATTCTTTCTACTTGAGATCACCAGCATTTGTCAGATTGGCACTACTTACCAGAAGCCAGCATTTAAAAAAATTTTGGCATTCTATAAATTAATTGCCATTTGAAGAACATAACTGAGGCAATGTTTACATTTAAAACTAGGATGTCCAAACTCAAAAGCTTTTAAATCAAAAATCACAAAATGAAACATCTCTAAAGACAGTAAAGTATGGCCCCAAGACAGTTCAGAAAATACTAAGTTGAATAAGAGGCAGAATTCACAATATTATTAACATTTTCAAATGTTAAATTCTGCTTGGCCAGGAATGTATATCCAAAGAAAACTGGCAGAAACGAAAGTATTATGTACTCTTCCTGACACCCTAGCCCATTCCCCTAAAAAAAGAGGGGAATACTAACTTAAGCCTAACAAATGAAAGAAAATACAAAAACTAAATGAAATGATGAACATTACTTGAACACCTATATGTAAGATGTTATAACTGCATAAACTATTAATGCTTAGGCCTCATCCTCCCAAATTCTAATTTAATTAGGGACCCAGGAAACAGAACTGTTTTTGTCTTAGGGTGTTTTTGGCCACACCATGCGGTTTGCAGGATCTTAGTTCCCCAACCAGGGACTGAACCTGGGCAACTGCAGTGAAAGCGCCAAGTCCTAACCACTGGACCTCTAAGGAACTCCCCAAAGGACTCTTTTCAAAGCTCTTCTGTTGATTTTGACATGCAGCTAGAGTTAAGAACCACTGATCTAGCTCCTCTCTTAATGAAACTCCCTATATTCTACACATAAACATACTGACACCAGAGGGGGTATAGTGACTTACTTTTGATCATAACCAATTTAGCTCTTTACAAATTTTAAAAAGCAGCAGTACCCTAAGAAAATATGGCTCTCAGTAAATGATGGTGGAGAATTAAAGGAGGAAAAGACAAAAAATGCTGAAGGGAAAATAATTTGTCTTTTCTGTACTTACCATATAGTCTGCAATATCCTCTGGTGCATCACCATCAACATCAAACTTGAAGGTGACCATCTTGTTATTGTGTGTCTCCAGTTGACACTCCACCATATTGTCTCCAGAGGTAGAAACCTGGGCACAAATATTTTACTAGTTTAAGAGTCAGTCATTGCCTTCTCTTTGCAAATGGAACAGGAAATATTTCGATGAGCTCACATAAAATATAAGAAAAAATGGTCTAAAATATTGAAAATCTAAAAAGATTCTGCTTTTCCCTTGGTGAAATACTGTGTAAACAATCACTGTATGACAAATCTAAGGCTCAAATTATTCAGCAAAAAAATCAGGAAAGAAAAGGAACACAACTTTTATAAAAATACAAAAAAAGTTACAACAGTCCCTATAACTATCTGCAATGCAAAGATCTAAATCTGGCCAATCATTTTCAAAATTCTCCTAATCCCACAAATTGACCTTTAAGCAAAGGAAAATACACTAATAATAGAAATGTAAACTGGTCCAACCTTTCTGGACAGCAATCTAGAAATATGTCTTGAGAAAGTTTAAAAATCTTCATATTCTGATCAATAATTCTACTTCCAAGAATCTATCATAAGGAAATAATCAGCACAAATACAAAGATTTGTACTCAAAGGTGTCTGCTGAAGAATTTCATAATACTCTATACTTACTGCCACAGCAACATCGCCCCTCCCTGACTCCCCAGACCTCAACATGCACTCTTAACCAAATCATATTTACACACTGACCTGAAGAACAGTAAGCTGAAATTTAGTTCCCTTCTCTGACCGAGGACAGGAAGCTCTTCTCTGTTTGACCGGTCTTGTTTGCCATTTCCACTTGGGTTATCAGGGGTATTTGTGTTTTCCTTCACAGGTGCCACATCATGATACAAACTATTATTTAAAAAAACAAAACAAAACCAACTCCAATTCAGTTTCTCAGAGAAGACATTATTCTATGATTCTCAAAGTCCAATATTTAATCCAAATCAGATTTATAACATCTGAAATCCCTATATGACTAGAATCATTCCATTTTGATGGTAAAATTCTAAGAAAAACACTCAATTATAAAATAATAATGAGTTTAAATAAAATATATAAGTTGTACAATATCTCTCAAAAAGTTATGATTGTATAACTTTGCAAATATACTAAATGCCATTGAATTGTACACTTTAAATGGGTGAAAATATAATGGCATGTGAATTATGTCTCAATGAAGCTGTTTTTAAAAGTTACAAAACACTGAGATTACTTTGTAGTAGGCAAAGATCTCATAGTAATGGGAGTGAAAGAAAAACACTGCTAGTGATGGACCTCTGTGGAACCTTTTATCAGTGGATGTTCTTGATCAATTTTATTTTGTTTGTTTAGGGTTTTCTTATTAATATGTTCAAATAAAATTCTAAAAACCAATTCTAACTCAAAATAATATACCTGTTCATGTAACGAAATCAACAGAGGATAGACGAGGTGTGGAAGACAGGAATAGTGCAGGAAACAGAACAAGAAATGAAAATGAGATAAAGAAAAGGAATATTATTCAGCTGTAAAAGGAATTTCTGAAAAAAATCTACTCCTGATCACTGGCTATACCAAAGCCTTTGACTGTGTGGATCAAAACAAACTGTGGAAAATTCTTCAAGAGATGGGACCACATTGCCTACCTCCTGAGAAACCTGTATGTAGGTCAAGAAGCAACAGTTAGAACTGGACATAGAACAACAGACTGGTTCCAAATGGAAAAGAGTACAACAAGGCTGTATATTGTCTTCCTGCTTATTTAACTTATATGCAGAGTACATCATGCAAAATGCCAGGGAGGATGAAGTACAGCTGGAATCAAGATTGCCGGGAGAAATATCAATAACCTCAGATATGCAGATGATACCACCCTTATGGCAGAAAGTAAAGAGGAACTAAAGAGCCTCGTGATGAAGTTGAAAGAGAAGAGTGGAAAAAGCTGGCTTAAAACTCAACATTTAAAAACCAAAGATCATGGCATCTGGTCCCATTACTTCACAGCAAGTAGATGGGGAAACAATGGAAACAGTAACAAACTTTAGTTTTTGGGGCTCCAAAATCACTGCAGATGGTGACTGCAGCCATGAAATTAGAAGATGCTTGCTCCTTGGAAGAAAAGCTATGACAAACCTAGACAGTGCATTAAAAAGCAGAGACATTCATTTGCCAACAAAGGTCCATATAGTCAAAGCTATGGTTCTTCCAGTAGTCATGTATGGATATGAGAGTTGGACCATAAAACAGGCTGAGTGCCACAGAACTGATGTTTTCAAATTGTGGTGCTAGAGAAGACACTTGAGAGTCACTTGGACAGCAAGGAAATCAAACCAGTCAATCTTAAGGGAAATCAGTCCTGAATATTCATTGGAAGGACTGATGTTGAAGCTGAAGCTCCAATACTTTGGCCACCTGATATGAAGAGTCGATTCACTGGAAAAGACCCTGATACTAGGAAAGACAGAGGGCAGGAGGAGAAAGGTGTAACAGAGGATGATATGGTTGGATGGCATCACCTACTCAATGGACATGAGTTTGAGCAAACTCTGGGAGATAGTGAAGGATAGGGAAGCCTGGCATGCTGCAGTCCATGACTTGCAAAGAGTCAGATATGACTTAGCAACTGAACAACAACATAAAAAGAATGAAATCTTGCCATTTGTAACAACATACATAGAAGTTGAAGGCATTATCCTAAGTGAAGTAAGTCAGAAAGAGAAATACAAATGCCATATCTTTTTGTGTAATCTAAAAATAGTAATGTCTCTGCTTTTGAATGTACTATCTAGGTTGGTCATAACTTTTCTTC
>SJXQ01011357.1:37919-79918 GCA_006408695.1 Aepyceros melampus
TTCCATGTCCAGTTCTAACTGTTGCTTCCTGACCATTGATGCTTTTGAACTGTGGTGTTGGAGAAGACTCTTGAGAGTTCCTTGGACTGCAAGGAGATCCAACCACTCCATTCTGCGGGAGATCAACCCTGGGATTTCTTTGGAAGGAATGATGCTAAAGCTGAAACTCCAGTACTTTGGCCAGTTCATGCGAAGAGTTGACTCATTGGAAAAGACCCTGATGCTGGGAGCGATTGGGGGCAGGAGGAGAAGGGGACGACCGAGGATGAGATGGCTGGATGGCATCACGGACTCAATGGACGTGAGTCTGAGTGAACTCCGGGAGTTGGTGATGGATAGGGAGGCCTGGCGTGTTGCGATTCATGGGGTCGCAAAGAGTCGGACATGATTGAGTGACTGAACTGAACTGAACTGAAAAATAGGAAAAAACAACCAAACAAAAAATTCCCCAGGCTCAAAGATATAGAGGATAGACTGGTGGGTGCAAGACGCAGGAGTGGGGGGAAGGTAGAGAGTGGGTGAAATGGGTGAAGGGAGTCAAAATGTACAAACTATTAATACCAGTTATAAAATAATTAAATCATGGGGATATAATGTACATCATGGAGATGATAGTTAATAATACTGTACTGCATATTTAAAAGTTTCTCAGAGTAGATTTTTAAAGTTCTCATCATAAGAAAAAAATCTTTATTAACTATATATGGTGATGAATGTTTAAACTAGACTTATTGTGATCATTTCACAACATAGAAACATAGTAAATCATTATATTGTACATCTGAAACTAACATAAAGGTGTACGTCAGGTTTACCTCAATAAAAAGAAAGAAAGAAACAAAGGAAGAGGGAGGGAGTGAGGGAGGAAGGAAGAAGAAAAAATACACCACAATTTTGGTTAAAAAAACTGAATGAATAATGTGAAAATTATTCAACATTATTACTTCTATCTATATTTTGTAAGTTCAAGTCAATATGTTTATGACAGGGCAGACTTTCAGTTTTTCTGTATCAAAGGTATTTTTCAGCTTTTTCCTTAATAAATTTGAATATATTTCAATAAATTTGAAACCTAAATGAGGTGTGTAAGCACCAGATATTTTTAAAATTGATTTTTAGGTTAAGTCCTTTCTCCTAAAGATATTCAAGAAAAGAATACATTTGAAACTTAAATGAGGTCTGTAAGCACCAGATATTTTTAAAATTGATTTTTAGGTTAAGTCCTTTCTCCTAAAGATATTCAAGAAAAGAAAAACAATCCCTAATATTTTTTTCTATGTCCCTGTGAAAAAGAATTTTCATAACTAGAAGTGGAGAAAGAAGATTCAGTAATACTGCTCTTAGTTCTTTAATAGACAGAGAAATAGCAGTAACATAACACCTTAAGAGGATAAAAGGGATATAATTTTAGTCAATGCAGTTGTATCATTCACTTTACAAAGTTATCTTAAAACACTAGTTTAGGGTTTGGAACAAGATGGCAGAAATTATACCCCTAAGTATAACAATAAAATCTGGAAATAATACAGTAGAGTATCACAGGAGGGCACTGAAGAGTGATACAATGAAGGCAGACTGGCTAGGGACTCCCAGGACTTGAAGAAAAATATAGCAGCTAAGCATCTCCTGGTTACCTACCCAGTGACAGAAAGCAGTCCAAGTTCAGCGTCTTTTGACTCTTGGCCAAAAGGCAAAGGTAGCTCAAGCACAGTGGTCTCCTGAGCCCCAACTCAGCAACAGAAGGTAGTTAAAGTGGGCCCTTTCCTCCCTTGGTGATGCTGGTGGGAATTCTACCAGTAGCATGTGGTCTGGAGAGAGAGCCTAGGGCAGTGGGCCTAGGGCACTGTTCTCCAACCCCTTGGTCCAGCAGTGGGCCCCAGTGATATATGATGAATCAAAGCAGACCAGAATAGTACTACAGGGACTCTGAAAACTAAATTGGCATTAAACCATAGTCCACAAAAGTATCGATAAACGAGTACCTTGGCACCTAAACACAGTGACTGCCTGCTAAAATAGAGGATTTAAGCAGGATCCAGAATATCCTAACATAATGTCCAAATGTCCAGGATACAAATGAAAATTCTTTGTCATACCCAAAACCAGGAAAATCACAACTTGAATGTGAAAAGTCAATCAAGAGATGCCAAGACCAGGATGAATCAGGATGAATCAGAACTACCTGACAAAGATTTTTTATCAAATTGTTTCAAAGATCAATTACAACTCCTGAAACAAATGAAAAGTCAGAAAATCTCATAATAATTGAATATATTAAGGAAGAACCAAATGTAAATTATAAAAGGAATATAATAATAGACATAAACGATTCATTTTGCACAATAGCAGAATGAATAGGACAAAGGAAAGAATCAATATCAGTGAATTTGAACACAGAACAAATGAAATTAAGGCAATCTGAACAAGATAAGGGCTTCCCAGGTAGCTCAGCTGGTAAACAATCTGCCTGCAATGTAGGAGACCCTAGTTTGATTCCTGGGTCACAGAGGTATTACCAAATGAAAATACAATTATATATATACAATATGTAAAATTATCTGGTTTTTATAATAATATATTACTATATCTGGTTGTAAATTATTTATTTAGATTAGCTGGAACTTTAAATTACATTATTTCCTTTTTTTAAATTCTTAGAATCTTTTCTTAAGAACAGAATATGAAGAGAATTCCCTGGTGGTCCAGCGGTTTGGACTCTACACTCTCACCACCAAGGGCCTAGATTCGAACCCTGGTCAGGGAACTAAGATCCCACATGCCAAAAAAAAAAACAAAATCCAGACTATTATAATAATGTGAACAAGAAAATGGTCAATAATATCACAATCCATATGATCCCTATTAACATAAAAAAGTAAGAATAATATATACTATTTTTATTGAATATACACACAAATACCAGAACATAGAAGCTTCTGTAGTCAAGAGACTAAGCACCTAAAGAAGGCAAATACTTCAACATGCCCTTATTGCTTTCATGGTATTAATTTGAAGATACTCACCTTTGAACTAAATCTGGTTTTAGAAGAGTTGCTTGTTGTTCAGCTCCAACTGCTTGGGACCATGCTGTAAATAGCACAGAAATAAAACTTATTATAACAGCAAACTTCAAGTTGAAGGTGCAATTTGCTATTATTGCAGAAAACATGCCTATTACATTTCATATTTTGGTTACCACAAAAACCAGGTAGAATGTCTACATTACTGAATGTCTATATCAATCCTACTACTGATGTTACTACCATAAAAACAAAATGCAGCAGTATTGATATTCACCAAGACTTTTTCATTAAAAAGATAGCATTGTTTCATATACTTTTGTTTGTTATCTTTCAATGGCTTCCAGTCCTAATTGCAAAACTACTAATGAGTTGCTATCACTCCAGAAACAGATAAATCAGTGATTCAAGGTTTAACATGTTGTATGGTCTCTCTCACTCTCTCTTGTTCTCTCTTCACTAGACTACTGCCAACAATCTCTTTGAAGTGTTAGTATCCAACAGGTGTAACACTGGCTTCTAGGAGAAAAGTTTAAGCCCTTTACAAATGCAAGTTTTAACTCTGTTGGAAAATAATTTTAAACATTTATCTAATCCATCCAATGTATTGCCACTGGTGACAGCAGAGTGACTTTAAAATACAAATCTATAAAAATCAATCACTTATCTACCTAGTTCAAATTCTCTAATGATGGCACCTCATCTTCTATAAGGTTAAGTCCCTTTGGATGACAAATTAAGTCCTTAATGAACTGGTCCCCGCCTCATTCTCTAGTTCTCTCCTTGAAGTTACACGGAACTCTAGCTCCTGTGAATGAGTCGAGCTTTTCCATACCTGGTGACTCTACTTATAGTACTTCACCTCCCTGGACTATTTATAATAAATATTATAATCACTACCATGTTAAGAAAATAGCATTCTTTGGTTACTTTTTCCCATTTTATTGCTTTTATGTTACTACTTACATTGTATAATTCAAAACTTTCAAAGGATAGCAAACACTAAGTGTATAGAAAAACAGGCATTTTCATAAACCACTGGGATTTATGGGATTATAAACTGGCTAGACCATTCTGAAGGGTATTCAACAATTACACTATCCAAGTTTTTACAATGTCTAGCAATTTCATTTCTAGACATTTAACCCAAGGAAATAATCAAAACTGTATGCGAGTCACTCAGTCGTGTCTGACTCTTTGCAACTCGAAGGACTACAGCCAGTCAGGCTGCTCTGTCCATGGAATTCTCTACGCAAGAATACTAGAGTGAGTAGCCATTCCCTTCTTCAGGGGATCTTCCTGACTCAGGGATTGAACCTGGGTCTCTTGTATTGCAGGGAGATTATTTACAACATGAGCCATCAGGGAAACCCTATTGATAAATACTCTTCCTATAAAAGGACCAAACTTAAAGAAATGCCATAATTGAATATAAGCACATGAGAATATAAGTGTGCTGACTGGAAAAAAATATATTTCATTTTGTTAATTCTTTTACTGATTTTAAGATGTGTTCTATAAACCAAGACAAGAAATCAAATTAACAAAGTTCAAGTTTCTTCTTTCACTTTCAGCTGACAACAAAGAAAAATATCAGAATGGAAAAGTAGAACTGCTTCAAATGCACAACAGTTAGCTACTACTCAAAGAAACACTGATTTTAATCCAATACTGTACAATATTTTATTTTAACAAAAATATTTAGGTGAGGCTTATAGCAATATATTATCATGTATCACTGAGAAGGCTGAATCCGATAAACTGCAAATCTGACAATATCTTACTATACATCCTATTAATCTGAGTAATTTTTGGGGAAAAGAAGATATAAAAGCATCCCATTTTATATAATTCCATATTTTGCCACAGTGGAGAAGGCAATGGCACCCCACTCCAGTACTTTTGCCTGGAAAATCCCATGGACAGAGGAGCCTGGTAGGCTGCAGTCCATGGGGTCGCTAGAGTCAGACACGACTAAGCAACTTCACTTTCACTTTTCACTTTCATGCATTGGAGAAGGAAATAGCAGCCCACTCCAGTGTTTTTGCCTGGAGAATCCCAGGAATGGCAGAGCCTGGTGGGCTGCCCTCTATGGGGTCGCACAGATCGGACATGACTGAAGCGACTTAGCAGCAGCAACAGCATTTTTCCACAGAGTTTATAGACAACACAGAATCAAAAGAGTTGTAAATAATTCTAATTCTAACCTTAACATTAGAATCTGCAACATGTAAAAATTCTAGTCATATATTGCTAGGCACTGCCAAATGATAGGAGAAGGCAATGGCACCCCACTCCAATACACTTGCCTGGAGAATCCCAGGGATGGGGGAGCCTGGTGGGCTGCCATCTATGGGGTTGCACAGAGTCGGACACGACTGAAGTGACTTAGCAGCAGCAGCAGCCAAATGATAATCAAATATTTGTCATACAGTGGTTTTAAGCTTGTAAGATAATATTCAAAAGTTTTATACTACCCTGGTCCTTTTGTCTGAGTAAATTATAGTAAAATCAGGATATAAATCAAGAGTTCATACAAAGATTTAGCTATAAGGATGTTCTTCACAACATGGAATATAATTACAAACAGCAAAAAGAAAAAGAAGCAAAATAGACACATGTTTATTTTACCTGCTCCATTAAATAAATAATGGGTGATGGATAAACCAGGATAACCACAGTGGTGTGATCACTTACCTACAGCCAGACATCCTGCAGTGTGAAGTCAAGTGGGCCTTAGGAAGCATCACTGCCAACAAAGATAGTGGAGGTAATGGAATACTAGCTGAGCTATTTCAAATCCTAAAAGATGATCCTGTAAAAGTGTTGCACTCAACATGCTAGAAAATTTGGGAAACTCAGCAGTGGCCACAGGACTGAAAAAGGTCCACTTTTATTCCAATACCAAAGAAGGGCAATGCCAAACAATGTTCAAACTACCACACAATTACACTCATTTCACATGCTAGCAAGATTAGGCTCAAAATCCTGCAACCTAGGCATCAGTAGTACATGAGCTAAGAACTTCCAGATGTACAAGCTGCATTAAGAAAAGGCAGAGGAACCAGAGATCCAACCACCAACATCCGTTGAATCATAGAAAAACTAAGAGAATTCCAGAAAAACATCTACTTCTGCTTCATTGACTAGGCTAAAGCCTTTGACTGACTGTGTGGATCACAAGAAACTGGAAAATTCTTCAAGATATAGGAATACCAGACCACCTTACCTGCATCCTGAGAAACCTGTATGCAGGTCAAGAAGCAACAGTTAGAACTGGACATGGAACAATGAACTGGTTCAAAATTGGGAAAGGAGTACATCAAGGCTGTATATTGTCACCCTGCTAATTTTACTTATATGCAGAGTACATCATGTGAAATGCCAGGCTGGATGAATCACAAGCTGGATCAAGATTTCATGGAGAAATAGCAATAACCTCAGATGATGACACCACCCTTATGGCAGAAAGCAAAGAGGAACTCAAGAGCCTCTTGATGAAGGTGAAAGAGGAGAGTGGAAAAAGCTGGCTTAAAACTCAGCATTTAAAAAACTGGGATTATGTCATCCAGTTCCATCACTTCATGGAAAGTAGGTGGGGAAGCAATGGAAACAGTGACATAGTTTATTTTCTTGAGCTCTAGAATCACTGCGGATGGTGACTGCAGCCATGAAATTAAAAGACGCTTGCTCCTTGGAAGACAAGCTATGACAAATATAGACAGTGTATTAAAAAGCAGAGACATTTGTTTGCCAATAAAGGTCCATATAGTCAAAGCTATGGTTTTTCCAGATAAAGAAGGCTGAGCGTTGAAGAACTGATGCTTTTGAACTATGGTGCTGAAGAAGACGTGAGAGTCCCTTAGACAGCAAAGAGATCAAATCAGTCAATCTTAAAGGAAATCAACTCTGAATATTCATTGGAAGGGGTGATGGTGAAGCTAAAGCTCCAATATATGGGCACCTGATGCGAAGAGCTGATTCGTTAGAAAAGACGCTGATGCTGGGGAAGACTGAAGGCAAGAGTAGAAGGAGATGACAGAGGATGAGACGGTTGGATGGCATCATCAACTCAATAGACACGAGTTTGAGCAAGCTCTGGGAGATGGTGAAGGACAGGGAAGCCTTGCATGCTGCAGTCCATGGGGTTCCAAAGAGTCAGATGCAACTGAACAACAACAAAAATAAATAATGGTACATTCATACTAAAGGCTTTATGCAGCCCTTTAAAATGTGCTAAAACATGTAAGATGTTATAAGTGGAAAAAGATTTATATATATTATGGTTACATTAAAATTGCATGTATGCATAAGCTTATAAAATGATCTGGAAGAATACATACTTTGTGTTAAGCAAGCTTAACTATATTCATCTTGCTTTGGGAATAAGGACTTTATACAGATTTATCAACCCTGAGTCTCAGTTTGGTTAACCCCACTTTTTGATTGGGTCACTTATTTTTCTGGAATTGAGCTGCAGGAGTTGCTTGTGTATTTTTGAGATTAATTCTTTGTCTGTTGCTTTGTTTGCTATTATTTTCTCCCATTCTGAAGGCTGCTTTTTCACCTTGCTTATTGTTTCCTTTGTTGTGTAGAAGCTTTTAATTTTAATTAGATCCCATTTATTTATTTTTCCTTTATTTCCAGTATTCTGGGAGGTGGATCATAGAGGATCCTGCTGTGATTTATGTCAGAGAGTGTTTTGCCTATGTTCTCCTCTAGGAGTTTTATAGTTTCTTGTCTTACGTTTAGATCTTTAATCCATTTTGAGTTTATTTTTGTGTATGGTGTTAGAAAGTGATCTAATTTCATTCTTTTACAAGTGGTTGACCAGTTTTCCCAGCACCGCTTGTTAAAGAGATTGTCTTTACTCCATTGTATATTCTTGCCTCCTTTGTTGAAGATAAGGTGTCCATAGGTGTGTGGATTTATCTCTGGGCTTTCTATTTTGCTCCATTCATCTATATTTCTGTCTTTGTGCCAGTACCATACTGTTTTGATGACTGTGGCTTTGTAGTAAAGCCTGAAGTCAGGCAGGTTGATTCCTTCAGTTCCATTCTTCTTTCTCAAAATTTCTTTGGCTATTCAAGGTTTTTTGTATTTCCATAAAAATCTTGAAATCATTTATTCTAGTTCTATGAAAAATACCACTGGTAGCTTGATAGGGATTGCGTTGAATCTGTAGATTGCTTTGGGTAGTATACTCATTTTCACTGTATTGATTCTGCTGATCCATGAACATGGTATATTTCTCCATCTATTAGTGTCCTCTGATGTCTTTCATCAATGTTTTATAGTTTTCTATATATAGGTTTTTAGTTTCTTTTGGTAGATATATTCCTAAGTATTTTTTCTTTTACTTTACCAAACATTTATTCATTGGTATATTTACATAGAAGGCAGCACCATGCATGACACTGGAAACCAATGAAAACTTTGCCAGTGATTTGACTCAAATAAAAAACAACATTAATGTTCCATTTCTCTATGTTTAATTTCTAACAAGTTCAAACTACTCTGAACAAAAGTATTTTTTAAACTCACCACAAGTATATGAATATAAAAACTACTGAATTACATTTGAAAGTGTAGTCAACAGATTTCAGTTGTGCTTTAAACAGAAAAATTCTTAAGATAAAAAATGTTGGAAAACATGTAAAGGCTCCATGCTCCCAAATGTGATGGGGTCTTATGAAGCGCACATGGTGAAATTAGCTGCACCTATTACTGCTATTGTTAATAGTAGTAGTAGTAGTTAAGATAGTCCAGGATTTGTAAAATACTTTTAAGGCTTTTAAAAGGAAGAAATCCTACGTAGACTCCATACACATTTCTCTTTGATGAGTGTCCAAGATCACTCCTTGAAAATCCATGAAAGTGGAAATTCAGCCAATACAGAAGATCCCTGGAGAACTGTTGCCTTTGTTTGCAAGTCTGGCTGACCTCACCAAAAGCTAAGGAGATGAATCAGGCTCCAATAACACGGGATTCATGACTCAGAAAAATATACATCATAATGTTGGTTCAGAAACACGGAATTCTGGGGCTTCAGACCTGTCATTTAATTTCTTTAGTCCAAAACTCCCCTGCACAGATGTTAAGTAGACGGGGGCACATGGTTTGTAAGGTGGTTTCCTCTGAAACAACTTATTTGATTTAAATTACAGTGTTGGCCAGGATGGAAGATTCTGCAGACTGTAATGCCAGTTGCTGGAAAATGTGGATACTTAAAAATGGATGTTAATAAAGGTTAAATGTCACTAGTACTTAATGTGTGATCTCACTAATCCCCAGAGAGGGCTATTTTTAGAAAGAAGAAATAGCCAAGAACAAAATAAAACTAAAATCATCATGGGAACTTGGGGCTTAGCTCTTTTATTTGTTAAGTGGGAAAGTGTGGCTGGTGACATCTGACATGTTCCCAACTCTAGAATCTCTCCTTATTTTGGTCTATTTTTTGGAAGCTTCTCTCCTGAGTATGTTCCCATAGAAATGAGTCAGCTTCAAAGCTCCTTTTGGACCTAGAGTTCCACAGGAGGAATATTCTATGTGAAAGTTTACCATGTCCACATGAAATTAACCATTTCTTAATGTAGTCATCTGAAATTTCAATACAAAGTTCTATCTGAATCATAGCAGATCATGAAGTGTATACCACCACCTCCACTGGTGTCCAAACAGGGATAAAATGGAAAGAAGACAACCACTAACCAAACAAGATCTGTCTGAGAAATTTTCATGCACCCAAATACTACGCCCATTAGTAAATGATGGTGCTACCAGGTTTAGCTTAACTGAAATACAGTGCTTTAATTTCTTACATTTAGTATCTTGCTTTGGTATCTTTTTGTAAGACACTATCTTTTGCAAGATTTCTATCTCTTAAGTGGGAAGTGACATTATGAATACTGTTTGTTTCTTAGGGTCAGTGATGCTGAAATAGGGACTGACAAAGACTAAAGAATTCTCAAATTTTTAAAACTCAAGATAAAAACTCAAATTCAGCACATAACATTTCTCAGAGTGAAATATATGAGACTCCTAGTTTCTAGTACAACTAACTTGTAAAAAAAAGTCTTAAAATACCAAATCATACAATATCAGTTTGGCCTACTGTAAAAGGAGTCTGTCACCCCCAGCCCAAAACAGAGCCCACAATACATTACAAAGCACAGAGCTGAAAGGGAGGTTACTACCCCAGCAGAAGCATCTGGAATTTCAAAGTCCATTACATCTCCAGCAGAGGGAAAGGAAAACAATGCCAACTCTAAAGCAAACTTAGGGCTAATGAGGTCATTACCAACAAAGGCAGGGCACAAGACCGAAGGAAAAGAAGGAATCCTCAACCCATATATATATATATAGCATTTCCAAAGGTCACTAGGTGAATTGGGGGCTTTTGGCTTATTTTTTAGTTTTAGTTTTTCGCCTTCCTCTGAAGCATCAGGGATTGGAGGCAGGATGCAGGTTACAGGAACTGGTGGACCAATGGTCTGATTAGTATGGCAAGTCCTATGTTCCCATTATCCTACTGAGTGCAGCATTTCTTGTGGGTGATTCATCAAAACCCTCGAGTCCGCTGTAGAAGGAGTGGGAAATCCTTCGTTCTCTATCATCCAACACTGTTTCAATGGGCAGCTCGGGTCCAGAGGGGCTCCCAGGTGACTTCAGCTCAGTGTATTTGCTTATTCTCCTCGCCACAATGAGCTGGATCATTCCTCACTTGTTCCTTCAGTGGACATGGACCTCCGGAGGGTTTCCATGGCATCCTGGTTTGTCTTGCCCAACAGGGATTCTCCATTCACTGCTATCAGTTGATTATTCACCCGAAGCCTCCCATCTTTTGATGCTGCTCCTCCATTAATAATGGACTTGATGAAGATTCCCAAATCTGCATGGTTCTCTTTCGACCAGTTGCCTTTGGCACTGATGCCAAGACCAGCAGATCCTGAATCATTCAGCGGAACTTCAAACGTCAGAAATTCCCGGGTGCCATCAGGTGTGAGAACAGAATCCTCATCTTCTGCTTTCAGTTCCCTTGGATGGAAGGCATCTTCTTGGCGAAAGACCAGAAAGCTCACAGTCCCTTCCATCTTGGTGCTTCTCAACAAGGAAACAACTTCCTCCTGGGATTTGCCTGCTAGATCGACTCCATTAACCTCTATGAGTCTATCACCAGCCTTCAGTCGGCCATCTTGGATGGCAGCACCCCTTGGGAGGATGTTTTTCACATAAATTGGTGCTGAGCCACCTGTTGTTACATCCCTGGAAGTGATGCTGAATCCCAAACCTTCTGTACCTTTCTTGAGCTGGATGTTAAGCTTCTTGCCAATTTTTTTGGTGTTGTAACCACTGCTGGGACTGAACACATGGTGTCCTGCTGGGGCCGGAGCGGCAGGCGGCTTTCTCGAGGGCTGCACGCTCTGAGGTAGGAGTCAGGGGTGAGAGTCCGCGTGCTCGGGTGGGGGGTTCAGCCAGGACGCCCTGGGCAGAGCCTCCGGCCCTGTGCTGGTCACGTCCCGTGATCCACATGCTGGCTGTCGGGGCTGAAGCGGCTCAAGTAGTAATTGTTCCTCTCACTTTGGGACAGTTGTTCGTTCTGCTCTTTATTGGCTGCGGGAACCACATGGAACCAAATGATGGATGTCCGCATGGCTTGGCGAAACATATGTTGTGCTTGTTCAAATCTTCTATTTCAAAAGATCGCTATCATTAATCCTGACAATGCAATCATTCTCATGAAAAACGTTTTCTTGTTCAGCTTTACCACCTTTCTCCAATCGTTTTACTAATAACCCCAGGGTTCTGCCGCCTCGAGCACTGAAAGGCACTACATGGATTCCCAGAGGCCCTCCATCGTTGGGGACTTGTACGAGCTTTACCATATCATCCAGAGAGAAGTTGGGGATGTTCTCCACACCGGTGTCGGCATGGCCCACGGGTTCCACGCGACTGCTGTCTTCCTCTGCAACATCTTCATCCTGTTCTTGCTTCTCCAGCCACTTGTCCACCATTGGGTGACTGGCACTCAGAGATGAGCGAGCATTGTCTCTCTGAAATTGGTTAGACCAGTTACTAGTGTCCCGTGGGAGGCTTCTGTAGTTTTCATCTTTCTTCCTGTCACAGGCGGCAGGACTGCCAGCAGTGTTTTGCTTGAGGAAGCCAGTGGTTGTCGACCAGCGTGTGGGGTTTTTCCTTGAAGGCTCTTCAGAGAAGTTATTATCACTGACAGACGTGGAAAGGCCAAGTAACGCTGGGTCACTGCTTCCTCGGACGTGAAGAGGCATATTCGCACGAAGGACTGAAGGGGTGACCTCAATCTCACTTGTTGCTTGGTAAGGCTGGAAGGCTGAGACGCTGGTGCCGAGCTCACTGCCGAGTATCTCTGGGCTCTGGGTGCCCGTGGAGCTGGCACTGGTGCCATCGCCTCCATGGTGTGGGTCTTGCTCATCAAACACAGCTACCAGTCTGTCTTTGTCATCTGACACATCACAGAGGATGTCGTGGAGATCCAAAATTCTTCCATCTCCATGTTCTAGTCGAGCACTTGTATCCAATAGTTTGGATCCTTGGCCATGGCCTTCCGGTAGCGGGTCACCGCTTGCTGGATGAGGCTGAAAACTTTCATGTGACTATCCTCACACGGCACGACCACCCGGGTCCTCCCAAAGCACACAGTCACTTTCATGCTGCCGCCGCCTCAGGGCGCGAGGCTAGGGGCCGCGGCCGGGAGCTCGATCGGCCCCCATGCCCAACCTGTCGCCCTCGCTGCGCCTAGCCCGGCCTGGCCCCGGGCTCGCCCACCTGTGCTCGCGCTGCGCTGCAGCTTAAGGCCACCTGTTCGATGTGTGTCGTCGCGCTCGGCGGCCGGGTGGTGTGGCGCTGGCGCGGTGCTCGCTCCGGGCCCAGTATTGACGCTTTTAAATAAACTGTAGTGTTGGAGAAGACTCTTGAGAGTCCCTTGGACTGCAAGGAGATCAAACCAGTCAATCCTAAAGGAAATCAACACTGAATAATCATTGGAAGGACTGACGCTGAACCTGAAGCTCCAATACTTCAGCCATCTGATGCAAAGAACCAGTTCACTGGAAAAGACCCTGCTGATAGAAAAAGACTGAAGACACAAGGAGAAGAGGTGGCAGATGATGAGATAATTAAATAGCATCACTGACTCAATGGACGTAAGTTTGAGCAAACTCCAGGAGATAGTGGAGGACAGAAGAGCCTGGCATGCTACCATCTATGGGATTGCAGAGTCAGAGATGATTTAGCAATTGAACAGCAACAAGGCAGTTAACAACCTTTAAAAGACTTTTTCTTTCTTTAAATGATCACTACATGTTGGTTCTATTATTTTCATTGAAAGGAAATAAAAACAGTATTTCCAAGAAATGTATGCACTGCCATGTTTATTGATGCATTCCTCACAATTGACACCATAGGAAAACAACCTGAATGCTCACTAATGCTTGAAAGAGTAAAATAAGACTTGACACATATACACAATGGAATACTATTTGGCCACAAAAAAAGGAGGATATCCTGTCATTGGAGACAACATGGATGACTTCTAGAACACCTAAGTGACACAAGTCAGACAGAGAAATACAAGCACTGGATGATATCCTATATGCATCCAATTTGAAAATGTCAATTTTTTTCTTCTTGTTCTTCAATTCAGAGCATCTCTAAGGGATTAGAATACATATTTGATTTGAGTTGTCAGTGGAAACAAATAGTTATATAGTAGAGTTTGCCTTTACATTAAACTTTTCAATTTATTGGTCACATATTCATTGATATAAAGTTTCTTCCTTTAAAAGGGCAAAGTCATTCTTCCTTTTGAACACTTGAGGCCACACCTGGATGGATCCATTTAAACTCTTCAGTAAAGCTGTGTCAACATCTTTGCAGAAGCACAGACTGTGATACATGAGGACTCAGAGGAAGATGTTATGCCAGAAAAGTTTCTTTCATTCTGTTAGCCTTAAATCACCTTAGAGACATTTATCTGGTGTCTAAAATCCGAAGTACCACAGACCTTTTGAGTATTCATGTCTCTCTGGCAATTGAAAACAGTCACACATGTATCCATCTTTTGTTTGTCAAGCAGATACTTATTCTGTACATTCTTTGTCTAAACATACCCTATGGAGATACTTCAGAAAAAATATATATAATTGTTCCTGTACTCAGAGGAACTTTACTTTTATTTGAAAATAAGTACCAGAGTTAGTTACACCTGGTCACATCCAACTGGCTGCCATGTCCAATCATGTTATCAATTGAATGCTTGTGTTCTTCAAAATTCATCTAATGAAACCCTAAATGCCAAATTTTCCCCAGTATGATGTTATCTGGAACTGAGGCTTTTAGGAGGAAATTAGGCATGAGGTTGAGACCTTCATGAATCTGATTAGTGCCCTTAAAACAGAAACATATCATAAGAGCTTTCTTTCTTTTCCCAATATGTGAGGACACAGCAAGAAAGCTACCATCTGTAAAGATGGAGTAGGACACTTACCAAGAATCCAACAATGCTGGCACACTGCTTTTGGACTTACAGCCTCCAGAATGGGAGGAATAACATTTATTTTGCTAGCCACCCAATCTATGGTAATTTGTTATAGCAACCTAAGATAAGACAAACTATGATGCTCATTACTATCATTGTATGTACTTGACTTCTGATTATTTAAATGCCAACACCTGGCCTCCATCGTCAGGGCATATCATCCCCAATAACATCAGGGCACCCAGTTCTGCAGTGGTACATCCCCTCTTCTGCACTTGCCTACTGCAGCCAGGCCACCACTGAACATTCAACTGTGATGAGATTCCTCTCACCAGGGCATATTCTTAATGTTTAGTGAACTGCTTCTACTATCTGAAAAGTATAATTCAAACACAGGAAGTAAATACTACTCTAGCTGTGATTTCAAAGGGTAACAGGAAAGTGTATACCTTATTTTTGAAGCAAATACAAGGAATTAAAAACCAAGGACAAGATAAAAGCAAGGTTAGGATGCAAATTTTATACTTTTTAGTATTCTGATCTAATTCATTGAGTAGGCTAATGTCATTTCTAGAGGCAATGAGCAATTTCATCATCTAATAGCAAATTTCACATTTTTTTAGTATTATGATTGTATTACATTTTATGCTTTCCTAATAAATTATTTATAAAATGGTAATACAATCTTTCCAAAATACAGAATATATAATGAAAATCATGTGCCCCTTCCAAATGCTATTCTCCTCAGAAAGAACCAATGATCACAATTTCTAATGAATCTTTCCAGAGATGTTTTATCTCTACATACATATGGGTGCACATACCTTTTTGCCATGAAAATATTATCCATAATACTTGTACTTTATTTTTTCACTCTATAGTATATCTTCAAGTTTGTTCTATATTCATTCAAATAGAGCTGCATTGTCCATTTATTGGCTAAATACAAGGTATTTCAGTATTGCACATACATAAAGTATATTACCAATTTTTATAGATGGACATTTAACTGGATTCCTGTTGGACATTTAACTAGACTCCAGTCTTTTGCCTTTAAAAGCAGTGCTTCTTTGAACTTCTTTCAGGTATATACAATATATGTGTGTGTATGTGGGTGCTCACATATATAATACATGATTTTCCACATACAGATACATATCCTAAAAGTGAACCTGCTATTTCAAAATGTCCATATATTTACTTTATCTAATATGGGCCAGACATTTATATCCTCTAGTAGCCACTTTTTATATTTGAAGCTTTGCTGAACAAAAGTGAAAAGCATGCATATCAAAAAGAGGCCAGAACATATATCCATGTTCTATAATTTCTTTGAAAGGAGAGCTACTTTTTAAATAAAGAGCCTATCCCTTTGACAATCTGCCCAACAAGTTTAGCTGGAGAACTCAATATTGAAGTGAGCTCATCACCAAATTTGTCCAAGGCTTCTGTAACCCAGGGAGTATCCTCTTCTTTAGCATCATCAATCATATTTTTTAAATGATTTATTTCTGCACTCATCAACTCAGATTTCTCTCTAAAACCCTCATTAAGCAGAGTTTCTTGGACCTAGAAATAAAGGAAAGAGGGAAGTAATATGTTTTAAATTCTCATTTTTTTCAAAGACTACATTTTGCTTTTAAGAACTTTGTCAAACTATCTTTGTTTTACTCGTAAAATTGTCCTCTCTTAATCATGAAAGGAGAGTTTTGTAACAGGGACTATTTCCTGGTTTTGACAGGAACATTAAGAAAAAGTATAGTTTACAGCCTTGCTAATATTCACACACTATTGGGTTTTTCCAGAAGGTTAAGCCTCACGAGGACAAATGTTATGCATTTCAGATAAATATTATGCATTTCAGAAGTAACCTTGGATCAGTTTAGATCAGTTCAGTTCATTTCAGTCACTCAGTCGTGTCTGACTCTTTGTGACCCCATGAATCGCAGCACGCCAGGACCTCCCTGTCCATCACCAACTTCCACAGTTCACTCAGACTCACGTCCATCGAGTCAGTGATGCCATCCAGCCATCTCATCCTCTGTCGTCCCCTTCTCCTCCTGCCCCTAATCCCTCCCAGCATCAGAGTCTTTTACAATGAGTCAACTCTTCACATAGGTGGCCAAAGTACCGGAGCTTCAGCTTTAGCATCATTCCTTCCAAAGAAATCCAAGGACCGATCTCCTTCAGAATGCATTGGTTGGATTTCCTTGCAGTCCAAGGGACTCTCAAGAGTCTTCTCCAACACCACGGTTCAAAACCATCAATTCTTCAACGCTCAGCCTTCTTCACAGTCCAACTCTCACATCCATACATGACTACTGGAAAAATCATAACCTTGACTAGACGGACCTTAGTCAGCAACGTAATGTTTCTGCTTTTGAATATGTTATCTAGGTTGGTCATAACTTTTCTTCCAAGGAGTAAGCATCTTGTAATTTCATGGCTGTAGTCACCATCTGCAGTGATTTTGGAGCCCAGAAAAAAATAAATTCTGACACTTTTGCCACTGTTTCCCCATCGATTTCCCATGAAGTGATAGGACTGGATGCCATGATCTTCCTATTCTGAGTGTTGAGGTTTAAGCCAACATTTTCACTCTCCACTTTCACTTTCATCAAGAGGCTTTTTAGTTCCTCTTCACTTTCTGCTGTAAGGGTGGTGTCATATGCATATCTGAGGTGATTGATATTTCTCCCGGCAATCTGGATTCCAGCTTGTGTTTCTTCCAGTCCAGCGTTTCTCATGATGTACTCTTAAATAAGTAGGGTGACAATATACAGCCTTGACGTACTCCTTTTCCTATTTGGAACCAGTCTGTTGTTCCATGTCCACTTCTAACTGTTGCTTCCTGATCTGTATACAGATTTCTCAAGAGGCAGGTCAGGTGGTCTGGTATTCCCATCTCTTTCAGAATTTTCCACAGTTTATTATGATCCACACAGTCAGAGGCTTTGGCATAGTCAATAAAGCAGAAATAGATGTTTTTCTGGAACTCTCTTGCTTTTTCCATGATCCTGCGGATGTTGGCAGTTTGATCTCTGGTTCCTCTGCCTTTTCTAAAACCAGCTACAACATCAGTAAGTTCACGGTTCATGTATTGCTGAAGCCTGACTTGGAGAATTTTGAGCATTACTTACTAGCATGTGAGATGAGTGCAATTGTGCGGTAGTTTGAGCATTCCTTGGCCTTGCCTTTCTTTGAGATTGGAATGAAAACTGAACTTTTGCAGTCCTGTAGCCACTGCTGAGTTTTCCAATTTTCTGGCATGTTGAGTGCATCAGTTTCACGGCATCATCTTTCAGGATTTGAAATAGCTCAACTGAAATTCCACCATGTCCACTAGTTTTGTTCATAGTGATGCTTTCTAAGGCCCACTTGACTTCACATTCCAAGATGTCTGGCTCTAGATGAGTGATCACACCATCATGATTATCTGGGTCGTGAAGATCTTTTTGTGCAGTTTTTCTGTGTATTCTTGCCACCTCTTCTTAATATCTTCTGCTTCTGTTAGGTCCAGACCATTTCTGTCCTTTATCGAGCCCATCTTTGCTTGAAATGTTCCCTTGGTATCTCTAATTTTCTTGAAGAGATCTCTAATCTTTCCCATTCTGTTCTTTTCCTCTATTTCTTTGCATTGATCGCTGAAGAGGGCTTTCTTATCTCTTCTTGCTATTCTTTGGAACTCTGCATTTAGATGCTTATATCTTTCCTTTTCTCCTTTGCTTTTAGCCTCTCTTCTTTTTACAGCTATCTGTAAGGCCTCCCCAGACAGCCATTTTGCTTCTTTGCATTTATTTTCCATGGGGATGGTCTTGATCCCTGTCTCCTGTACAATGTCACAAACCTCGTTCCATAGCTCTTCAGGCACTCTATCTATCAGATCTAGGACCTTAAATCTATTTCTCACTTCCACTGTATAATCATAAAGGATTTGATTTAGGTCATACCTGAATGGTCTAGCGGTTTCCCCTACTTTCTTCAATGTAAGTCTGAATTTGGCAATAAGGAGTTCATGATCTACGGGGTCACCCAGAGTCAGACACAACTGAAGTGACTTAGCAGCAGTAGCAGATCTGAGCCACAGTGAGCTCTTGGTCTTGTTTTTGCTGACTGTATAGAGCTTCTCCATCTTTGGCTGCAGAGAATATAATCAATCTATTTCGGTGTTGACCATCTGGTGATATCCATGTGTAGAGTCTTCTCTCTTCTCTTGTGTTGTTGGAAGAGGGTGTTTGCTATGACCAGTGCATTTTCTTGACAAAACTTATTAGTCTTTGCCCTGCTTCATTCTGCATTCCAAGGCCAAATTTCCCTGTTACTCCAGGTGTTTCTTGACTTCCTACTTTTGCATTCCAGTCACCTATAATAAAAAAGACATCTTTTTTGGGTGTTACTTCTAAAAGGTCTTGTGGGTCTTCATAGAACCATTCAACATCAGCTTCTTCAGTGTTACTGGTTGGGGCATAGACTTGGATTACCATGGTATTGAATGGTTTGCCTTGGAGACGAACAGAGATCATTCTGTGGTTTCTGAGATTGCATCCAAGTACTGTATTTTGGACTCTTGTTGACCATGATGGCTACTCCATTTCTTCTGAGGGATTCCTGCCCACAGTAGTAGATATAATGGTCATCTGAGTTAAATTCACCCATTCCAGTCCATTTTAGTTCGCTGATTCCTAGAATGTCGACGTTCACTCTTGCCATATCCTGTTTGACCACTTCCAATTTGCCTTGATTCATGGACCTGACATTCCAGGTTCCTATGCAATACTGCTCTTTACAGCATTGGACCTTGCTTCTATCACCAGTCACATCCACAACTGGGTATTGTTTTTGCTTTGGCTCCGTCCCCTCATTCTTTCTGGAGTTATTTCTCCACTGATCTCCAGTAGTGTGTTGGGCACCTACTGACCTGGGGAGTTCCTCTTTGAGTATCCTATCATTTTGCCTTTTTATAATGTTCATAGGGTTCTCAAGGCAAAAATACTGAAGTGGTTTGCCATTCTCTTCTCCAATGGACCACATTCTGTCAGACCTCTCCACCATGACCCACCCATCTTGGGTTTCCCTACAGGCATGGCTTAGTTTCATTGTTAGACAAGGCTGTGGTCCTAGTGTGATTAGATTGACTAGTTTTCTGTGAGTATGGTTTCAGTGTGTCTGCCCTCTGATGCCCCTTGCAACACCTACCATCTTATTTGGGTTTCTCTTACCCAAGTAAGATGGAGGTGTTGCAATAGGGCAGGATGGTGAGAATTATAGAAATCTGTTATAAGGACATATAGGTGGACAATGAGAGAATTCTCTCTTGCCACACAGTATCTTAGGTGTCTATCTACCCTGGAGATAATGCAGCAAGTTTAGAAGCTGCCACATCCCAGTGTTTTTAAGTTTGGACATTTTTTATAGTTTTATCTCAGCATAGATCTATCTCAGCGTCCATGGCTGAGAACAGAGTTTGTGGTAATTGGCAGGGATCCTGAAAGCAAACCAGTTGCTGCTCATATTAAATATATGCTATTGGAATATCTGTCTAATTGAGCTTCACGGGATCATTTACAATTTTCCCAAATAGCTACTTAAACCCTATTTATAATTTCCAAGGGTTTGAGGTATCAATACTCAACCTGAACTCTCCAAAGTCTACATATATAATAGAAATTAAAGACTTCTTTTTTTAAAAGGAATAATTCTAAGTGTTTTAATGAATCAGAAGCAGTAAATGGCAATGATGCTTCCTCCATGGTCTTGCTGTAAACTTCGCCCATCCCTTCCTGAGGTCCCATGGTAATGACCATCAAGCACAACTAAGACCACAGCCTGACTTACCTTCATCTTATGCTCCAACATCATATTCATCTCTCTCATTAGGTTTTCTTTTTCCTTCTCCAGCTTCTCTGTCAGCTGGGCTATGTTTTCCTGGAAACTCTTCTGCTGTGCTTCCATCTCCTGCTGCTGCTCCTGCAGTTTCTGTTTCAGCAGCTCCTGCTCCTTCTCAGCTATCTCATTCCTGGCCTGTGCTTCTGCCCCAGGAAGGTTCAGAAAGGAATAAGAGTAAGATGAAGACAGATCTTTATGCTCCAGAGCTCAGAGATCAAACCAAATTAGTAAGAGAGGAGAAATCTCTGAATTCCCACTACCATACCCCACACCTCAAACCCTGTGTCCACACCATCAAGAGCACATTTCAGAATGTGAGGGAAAGACTCTGTTTGGCTGACATCTAACCACATCCAACCACATCTCCTCTTGCTGTTTTCAGATGTAGTAGAGTTGTTTCACAGGAGAGGAAGTTCCTTGTATCAGGAAGGCTTGCTCTCATACCTATTAGAGGAACCTACCCATCCCACTGTGAGCAGAGTGCTACCACGTACCTGCTACAATCTTCTCACCATCAGTGAGTGCTTTATCTGCCTGCAGGATGGATTTCTCTAATGCTGCTTGTGACTGAAGAAAGCTCTGGAGGACTTCATTTGCCTGGGGAACCATGAAGGAGCATAGAACTTAGATTTCCACTGAGAAGATTAGTGCTGCAAAAACATGTATGTAATTTTTGCTTCACGTTTAAAATTCTGTGGTGGTTCCCTACAGCAAGTCCAGGCTCCATACTCATGTTTTGAGAATACATATCTCTACTCTCCTCAGGAATAAATTTAAAGTAGTGGATCTTAAGAGCTAAAGCTGTCATGATATCTCCATGCTCTCTCATTACCCACACCTAGTTCTGTGCTCTCAGATTTTCGGGAGAACCCTCTAGACTCTATTCTGTAGACTCTCCATGCTCTATGTGTCCTCACCTTCACTCCTTTTCTGGGCACTTGATGATAATCTTGTTCAAACCTTTCCTTTGCTTTCCTGTAGAGTTCATAACCTCCAGGAACAGAAAAAGTGCCCTTTGAAATACTTTCCATTAGGGTCTTGGAAATCTCATCAAGTTTAACCTGGCAGTATTTGACAGATGCCTCTTCATTCTGCAACACAAAATCCTCCTTCTTATTCTTTATGATTTCCTGGAAGTGAAATGTAGAGGGATGTCACCAGAAGAATGAAAAAGAGGAGATAAAATTTCAAAGAAATTGATAGAAAGAACGGTCTAACTGCTCTCCTCATGAGAAAAATATTTTGCTGGAGGACACGAAATTTAAAAAGCAATCACAAGTTCTGGTTTACTCCCAACCCTGAAAGTTCTCTGAAAGACCACAGGAAAGTTTCTCAACCTCCTTCAGGTTCTTCATCTGAAGTGTTGGTGCTGCATTATCTAATCTCCACAGTTCATTGCAGCTATTAGTCATTGATTCTATATTCAATGATACAGCAAGGGGCAACCTAGGTTGAAAATGGCCTGGCATAAGGGTCTGATTAGAGAAATTTGGATTCTTCTTCATGGGATGATGTTCACAGAAAACTAAAGCAACTTAAGAATGACTTTTGGGTGTTCCAGACATACTTGGAATCCAAAGACATATATACTTTAGGAGGATATATATACTGATTTTTCATCAGAAAACTAGAGAGATTTCTAGATAAACTACTGAGGCTTAACAGAATAAAAAACAAAATATACTCCTTTGTTTTCCTTCCTGAGAACACAGACTGCTTTTGAGTGAAGGGTGAGCCATGTGGCCTGTAATGGCATTTCTAGGTTTCATTCATCAAGGGGCGGGGAGAAATGGTAAATATTAAGACAAGTTACCACAAGATTCTTCTGGAATTCCTTATTTTCATCCTTGAAAGACTGCTCCATGAAGATGGCAATGGCTTCCTTCTCACAGGCTGCATGCACCTCCAGCAGCTCCTGGAACGTGTCTGTGGGGAGGCTCAGTTGCTGGGTCATCTTCTCACTGTAGTGGTCAGCTGCCTTTTGCACAGCCGCTGAGTTCTGCAGCTGGGCCAGAGATGTGACTGCATTCTCCAAACAAGGTACAGCTCCACTGTTGATGGTATTCACGTAGGTCACAACCAACTTTCCCAGCCCTGAAAAGGCCATCAAATTTAAGGGATAAATATCAAGTCATTGGTCCATAAAATACAAGATTATGAGATTATATTTCTAAAGTCAGTCTCTCTCTCTCTCTCTCTCTCTCACACACACACACACACACACACACACACACACAGAGCCATATCTCTTTTTACTATCATCACCTTTGTTTTCCTACTGACTGTTCACTTTTATGGTTCTTGGGGCTAAAAAAAATTGAAAATCTACCCATATCCAACATATTAAGGAGTATCTGAAAAAATAGTATCCTACTAAAAACTTAAAAGCACGATAGCTTACATAGGTATTCAGATAAGACAGGGTATATCAGATTTTATTTATTCCTAGTTCTGAGGCTTTAAAAGTACTTTCAGAGATTTATAGGCTGGTACCAATTTTTGAACCACACAAAACTCTCAAAATATTTTTTTGTTTCTCCTTGCAAAGAACTTTTATTGTATAAGGCTTCCCCTGAGAAAATGGTATATTTTGTTTTTATACTGAGATAGTGATTTTTATTCTGAATAGAGAATTTTTTTAAATAAATGGAAGTCACAGATATCAATGACAAAATTTTCAGTTTATGGGAGAGACTTATAATCCCCCAGATATTGCTCAGTTGCTCAGTCCTGTCAAACTCTTCATGACCCCATGGATTGCAGCATGCCAGGCTTCTCTGTCCTTCACCATCTCCTGGAGCTCAAACTCAAGTCCATTGAGTCAGTGATGCCATCCAACTGTCTCATCCTCTGTTGTCCCCTTCTCCTCCTTCCCTCAATCTTTCCCAGCATCAGGGTCTTTTTCAATGAGTCAGTACTTTCCATCAGGTGGTCAAAGTTTGGAACTTCAGCTTCAGCATCAGTCCTTCCAATGAATATTCAGGACTGCTTTCCTTTAGCATTAACTGGTTGAATCTCCTTGAAGTCCAAGGGATTCTCAAGAGTCTTCTCCAGCATCACAGTTCAAAAGCATGAATTCTTTGGCACTCAGCCTTCTTTATATGATCCAGCTCTCACATCCATACATGACTATTGGAAAATCCATAGTTTTGACTATACAGACCTCTGTCAGCAAAGTAAAGTCTCTGTTTTTTTAATATGCTGTCTATGTTTGTCACAGCTTTCCTCCCAAAGAGCAAGCATCTTTTAATTTCATGGCTGCAGTCACCATCTGCAGTGATTTTGGAGCCTAAGAAAATAAAGTCTCTCAATGTTTTCATTGTTTCACCATCTATTTGCCATGCAGTGATGGGACCAGATGCCTTGATCTTCATCTTTTGAATGTGAGTTTTAAGTGAGCTTTTTCATTCTCTTCTTTCACTTTCATCAAGAGGCTCTTTAGTTCCTCTTCACTTCCTGCCATAATTGTGGTGTCATCTGCACATCTGAGGTTATTAATATTTATCCAAGCAATGTTGACTCCAGCTTGTACATTCTCCAGCCTGGAATTTCGCATAATGTACTCTGTAAATAAGTTAAATAAGCAAGGTGACAATATACAGCCTTGATGTAGTCTTTTCCCAATTTGGAACCAGTCCATTGTTCCATGTCCAGTTCTAACTATTGCTTCTTGAGCTGCATACAGATTTCTCAGAAGACAAGAAGGTGGACTGGTATTTTCATCTCTTTAAGAATTTTGGTTTTCAAAAAACTATTTATTTATTTTAATTGAAGAATAATTACTTTACAATATTGTGATGGCTTTTTACCATATATCAACATGAATTGGACATGAGTATACTCCCATCCTAACCCCCTTCCCACTTCCCTCCCCACCCTATCCTCTGAGTTGTCTTAGAGCACCAGCTTTAGGTGCTCTGCTTTATGCATCAAACTTCCACTGGTCATCTGTTTTACAAATGGTAATGTACACATTTCAATGCTATTCTCTCAAATTATCCAACCCTCACCTTCTCCCACTGAGTCCAAAAGTTCTTTATATCTGTGTCCCCTCTGCTGCCCTACATGTAGGATAGTCGTTACTGTCTTTCTAAATTTTGCAAATATGCATTCAGTTCAGTTCAGTTGCTCAGTCATGTCCAACTCTTTGTGATCTCGTGAATCGCAGCACGCCAGGCCTCCCTGTCCACCACCATCTCCCGGCGTTCACTCAGACTCAAGTTCATCAAGTCCGTGATGCCATCCAGCCATCTCATCCTCTGTCGTCCCCTTCCCCTTCTGCCCCCAATCCTTCCCAGCATCAGAGTCTTTTCCAATGAGTCAATTCTTTGCATGAGGTGGCCAAAGTACTGGAGTTTCAGCTTTAGCATCATTCCTTCCAAAGAAATCCCTGGGTTGATCTCCTTAGAATGGACTGGTTGGATCTCCTTGCAGTCCAAGGGACTCTCAAGAGTCTTCTCCAACACCACAGTTCAAAAGCATCAATTCTTCGGCGCTCAGCCTTCTTCACAGTCCAACTCTCACATCCATACATGACCACAGGAAAAACCATAGCCTTGACTAGACGGACCTTATTAATATATAGTATTTGTCTTTCTCTTTCTGACCTACTGCACACTGTATAATAGGTTACAGTTTCATCCACCACATTAGAACTGATTCGAATGTATTCCTTTTTATAGCTGAGTTTTTCATTCCAATCTCAAAGAAAGGTAATGCCAAAGAATGCTCAAACTACTGCACAATTGCACTCATCTCACACACTAGTAAAGTAATGCTCAAAATTCTACAACCCAGGCTTCAGCAATACGTGAACCATGAACTTCCAGATGTTCAAGCTCATTTTAGAAAAGGCAGAGGAACCAGAGATCAAACTGCCAACATCCGCTGGATCATGGAAAAAGCAAGAGAGCTCCAGAAAAACATCTATTTCTGCTTTATTGACTATGCCAAAGCCTTGACTGTGTGGATCACAATAAACTGTGGAAAATTCTGAGAGAGATGGGAATATCAGATCACCTGACCTGCTTCTTGAGAAACCTATATTCAGGTCAGGAAGCAACAGTTAGAACTGGACATGGAACAACAGACTGGTTCCAAATAGGAAAAGGAGTATGTCAAGGCTGTATATTGTCACCCTGCTTAGTTAACTTCTATGCAGAGTACATCATGAGAAACATCAACTGTGGAAAATTCTGAAAGAGATGGGAATACCAGACCACCTGACCTGCCTCTTGAGAAACCTGTATGCAGGTCAGGAAGCAACAGTTAGAACTGGACATGGAACAACAGACTGGTTCCAAATAGGAAAAGGAGTATGTCAAGGCTGTATATTGTCACCCTGCTTAGTTAACTTCTATGCAGAGTACATCATGAGAAACCCTGGACTGGAAGAAGCACAAGCTGGAATCAAGATTGCCGGGAGAAATATCAGTAACCTCAGATATGCAGATGACACCACCCTAATGGCAGAAAGTGAAGAACTAAAGAACTTCTTGATGAAAGTGAAAGAGGAGAGTGAAAAGATTGGCTTAAAGCTCAGCATTCAGAAAACGAAGATCATGGTATCTGGTCCCATCACTTCATAGCAAATAGATAGGGATACAGGGGAAACAGTGGCTGACTTTATTTTGGGGGGCTCCAAAACCCCTGCAGATGGTGATTGTAGCCATGAAACTAAAAAACACTTACTCCTTGGAAGGAAAGTTATGACCAACCTAGATAGCATATTCAAAAGCAGAGACATTACTTTGCCACCAAAGGTCCGTCTAGTCAAGGCTATGGTTTTTCTTGTAGTCATGTGTGAATGTGAGAGTTAGACTATAAAGAAAGCTGAGCACCAAAGAATTGATGGTTTTGAACTGTGCTGTTGGAGAAGACTCTTGAGAGTCTCTTGGACTGCAAGGAGATCCACCCAGTCCATCCTCAAGGAGATCAGTCATGAATGTTCATTGGAAGGACTGATGCTGAAGCTGAAACTCCAATATTTTGGCCACCTCATGCAAATCATTGACTCATTGGAAAAGACCCTAATGCTCGGAAGGATTGAGGGCGGGAGGAGAAGGGGACAACAGAGGATGAGATGGTTGAATGGCATCACTGACTCAATGGACATGAGTTTGATGAACTCTGGGAGTTGGTGATGGACAGGGAGGCCTGGCACGCTGCGGTTCATGGGGTTGTAAAGTGTTGGACACAACTAAGTGACTGAACTGAACTGAACTGAATATTCCATTGTGTATATGTACCATAACTTCCTTATCAATTCATCTGCTAATGAACATCTAGGTTGCTTCCATGTCCTAGCTTTTGTAAGCAGTGCTGCAATGAACACTGGAGTACATGCATCTCTTTAGATTCTTGTTTCTTCAATGTATATGCCTAGCAGTCGGATTTCTGGGTCATGTGGCAGATCTATTCACAGTTTTGTAGGTAATCTCCACACTGTTCTCCATAGTGGTTGTAACAGTTTGCATTCCCACCAACAGTGTAAGGGGGTTCCCTTTTCTCCACATCCTCTCCAGCAGTTATTGTTTGTAGACTTTTTCATCATGGCCATTCTGACCAGTGTGAGATGATACATCAAAATGGTTTTGATTTGCATTTCTCTAATGAGAGATGTTGAGAGCATAATTTCATGTTTTTATTAGCCATGTCTATGTTTTCTTTGGAGAAATGTCTGTTTAGGTTTTTTGCTCAGGTTTTTATCGGGTTGTTCATTTTTCTGATATTGAGCCACATGAGTAGCTTTTGTGTTTTGGAGATTAACTTTTTCTCAGTTGCTTCATTTGTTATTATTTTCTTTCATTCTGAAAGCTGTCTTTTCACCTTGCTTATAGTTTCCTTCTTGTGCAAAAGTTTTTAACTTTAATTAGATTCTATTTATCTTTTTTTTCTTTGTTCTACATCCTATCTTTGTTTTTATTTCCATTACTCTGGGAGGTGGGTCATAGGGAATCTTGCTGTCATTTATTCCAAAGAGTATACTGCTTATATTTTTCTGTGTCTGTGGGAGGCTCAGTCTCTAGGTCATCTTCTCACTGTAGTGGCCAGCTGCCTTCTGCACAGCTGCTGAGTTCTCCAGATGAACCAGAGTCATCACTGCATTCTCCAAACTAGGTACAGCTCCACTGTTGATGGTATTCGGTAGGTCACAGCCAAATTTCCCAGCTCTAAATAGGTCATCAAATTTAGGGGATAAATATCAAGTAATTGGTCTATAAAATACAAGATTATGGGATTACATTTCTAAAGTCTCTTTCTCTCTTTCTCACACACACACACACACACACACAGCCATATCTCCTTTCACTATCATCACCTTTGTTTTCCTACTGACTCTTCACTTTTATGGTTCTTCAGGCCTTGGGGCTAAAAAAAAATAATTGAAAATCTACCTGTATCCAACATATTAAGAAGTATCTGAAAAATATAGTATCCTACTAAAACCTTAAAAGCAAAATAGCTTACATAGGTATTCAGAAAAGACAGTGTATATCAGATTTTATTTATTCCTAATTCTGAGGCTTTAAAGGTACTTTCAAAGATTTATAGGCTGGTACTGATTTTTGAATCACACAAAACTCTCAAAGTATATTTTGTTTTCACCTTGCAAAGAACTTTTATTTTATAAGGTTTCCCCTGAGAAAATGGCATATTCTGTTTTTATACTGAGATAGTGATTTTTATTCTGAATAGAGAAATTTTTCAGATAAATGGAAGTCACAGATATCAATGACAAAATTTGCAGTTTATGGGAGAGATTTTTAATCTCCCAAATAAGAGAATTATAAAATATACACATTTTTTTCATGGAGTGTGAATGTCCATAAGCCCAGAATTCCATATAAAATCCAACAGAAATACTGAAAAACACATTATAAAATATCTGCAGTATATTGCTACTCATAATAATAGGAAAAAAAGACTTACAATTTCCAGTGACTGGGACTCCCTCTCTGAGTGTCTTGGTTTTTGCATTGGTGAAGATGTAAGAACAAAATTTTTTTGTTTGCTCCTGGAATTTAGGATTCAGTTGGTTTTCAGATGCATTCTCAATATCAGCTAGGAGTTTTTTGTCATTTGTTGGTCGGTCAAAGACAAAACACTTCCTTGTTGGAAAGAAATCCCTGATGCACTCTCTGCATAAATTTGATCTTTGTATGTTATATTCTTGCCTAAGGGGCAGAGAAACAGAGATTAAAGCAGAAACAGTCTTGCAGCAAGACAGCCAAAAGTGTTCATGACAGATTTGTGTATTCTTGTTGACTTTTATGGTAATAACTCCTTTAAAACAGACATGCAGTACTTCTTTGCACATCAGACTTACACCAATGATATAACCAGAGAGAAATTTGGGGAGATGTATAATCCAGTAAAAGAAACTTATGGCTAGCATCCCCAGAACTGAACATGGTAGAATATTTGTCTATTAGATGTTTGCTGTACTAATGGTTAAAAGAATAAAAGGTCAAATATAAATGTTTGCTCTACTTAGTCTTATGTGAGAAATGATCTGTGGGACCAAAAAGAAGAGCCACAAACAAGATAGTAAACAATATCAGAAATGTTAGGAATGACATTTGATTATTGAAGGAGAACTATTTTGATGTTAAAATTATTTGTACAAAGCTACATATTTTTAGCAAAAACCTCTGAAAGGTAAGTGTAACTAAACTGATATTTTAAGATGTTACCATTAATCTATAAACTCTTTGTGATAAAGGATTATGTTTGATTTGACAGTGGTTCTCTTATGTCTAGTCAATTTCCCAATAATTTTTTGAAAACCATGAATAGAAATATGAAAGCAAGAAATAAGTAGATTAGAATTAATATTCCTCTCAGGTTTCACAAGGTGCACATCACTATGAATGTAACCCTTTACACTAACAACTTGGTGGTGGTCGTTTAGTCACTAAGTTATGCCTGACTCTTGCAACCCCATGAACTGTAGCCCACCAGGCTCCTCTGTCCATGGGATTCTCTGGGCAAGAATACTGGAGTGGGTTGCCATTTCCTTCTCCAGGGGATCTTCCTGACCCAGGAATTGAACCTGGGTCTCCTGCTTTGCAGACAGATTCTTTAGCAACAGGGCTACAAAGGAAGCCCTTGAACTAGCATACTATTTGCAAATTATCTAATGAAAAAGTAAGTGGGAATTAAAAGAAGCTGTGACTTGAAAATGAATGAACATTCTGATAATTATCAGAAATATTGATAAGTCACAGATTAAAAAGCACATTCCAGGTTTATTTAGAACGTAAAGTCATTTTGTAGAAGATATAACTATACCAGAATTAGAACAATTTATCCCTTTTTGAGAAGAATAACATGTAACAGTTTGTTGTTTTTTTTCATTAAACAGACTTTTCTTTGTAATTTCTTGTATTGCAATTATCTAGCATATTGTTTTCCCTACTGGAGAAAAGAAGAAACTAAAATAATGAGCACAAGTGTCTGACTTCAGAAGGATTTAGCACTGAATGTAATCTCGGTGATAAATTAAAATTTGTATAAAGAAAAAATTGGCCTTTGAATAATTTCACTCATACTTTTCTTAAGTATACTTAAAATTCAGTCCTTAGAGCTTTGCAACCCACTTTCCAATCACCATTTCTGCAGATGTTAATCTCAAATATAAATACGACCCTAGAGATGATGGACAGTATTTAGTAGATTCCACACTCTATTCAAACACCCACGGCCCAGGCCATGCCCTGTAACCTTTAGCCAGCTTCAAGGCATTGTCCAGGTATTGATCTTCTGTGATAGGATGACCATTTAACTTTAGCTCCAGGGTGGAATCCCGTACAGCCCATATAAAGTCTGGAAAGAAAGCCACAAATTCTGTGCAATCTTCTTCTCCATCAGGGCTGGGAGAGGACTTGGTTTTGATTAGTTGTGTGAGCTCTGTCACATAACTAGGACTTGATTAAGGAAAAGAAATTCCTTACTCACAATTCCCACATTCCTAATAAAAAATAAAAAAACTTTCTCTTTAGTTCTGAGTCCCCTTTGCACCATTAAAGGCAACTTTGTGACGGGGAAGGAAATGTGATTCCATCTCCATCCCCATAAACTCAGTGAAACTTGATATTTCAGTTCCTAGAAGGATACTGCAGGTGCTCCAGGGCCTGGTTGTTGATGGTGCTCATACTGTTATAGATAAAGGTGCTGCACAGAAGCACGGCCAAAGCAAAGATCCATGATCATTCTTGGAATCACCCTAGAGAGCACATTAAAACAATAGGTTTAAGAGTTTACTTGTAAATTAGAAATTAATTCATAGACTTATTCTATCATGTCCTTATTTATTATTTCAGCTAGCCTAATCACCATGCAAAGAAATTGTTTGAAGACAGACATATTGGCTTTGACAATTAAAAGGTATTTCTTGTGATTACAATAGTGAGTGAAGTGAAGTTGCTCAGTCGTGTCCAACTCTTTGTGACCTCATGGACTGTAGCCTACCAGGCTCCTCCATCCCTGGGATTTTCCAGGCAAGAATACTGGAGTGGGTTGCCATTTCTTTCTCCAGGAGATCTTCCTGACCCAGGGATTGAATCCAGCTCTCCTGCATTGTAGGTAGATGTGTTACTCTTTGGGCCACCATATTTTCAAATAAAAGAGGATTCTTCATAGGGATTTTTTGGTCCTCAATTAGAGGAAATAAAATAACAGTACTGGTGTATAATTAGTTATTCTTTGATGAATGTTAGAACATATTCATTATGCACACATGTATTAATCATAAGTGATATAAAATAAACATAGTTGGCATAACTGGGTATTTAAATTATATCTAAACAATAAATAAGCTACTGCACATTTCCCAATATTCTTAGATTTAAAAATGCAGCAAGTTTGAGTTAAGATGAAAGAATTGATATAGTAGGACCTTGGGTTTACTTCTTCCAACAAGTACATTAAGAATAAATCTACAAGTGGACCCATTCACACAGAGCACGTGCTGAACACTAGTAGAGGACCTCATACACCTAAAGAACAAGAAAAGTTCTCCACATAACTGGGTAGGATCCTTAAGAAAAGGAAGAAAAGAAAGGAAATGGGAGGGGACCAACATCCTGATGGAGAGCTGATGGAAAAGAGAGGTTACCATACCCAAGGAAGCTTCCTCACCAGTGGCGAGATCAGTTGAAAAAGTAGGGGAGTTTGGGGGCTATTAGAATAAAGTGCAGATGGTGGTCTGTGGCAGGCAGAACAGAGAGAGGTTATACAGATGGTCCATGCCACAGCCTTGTGTGCTCCAGCCTGAGATGTGTTTCTGCCAATGGTGGGGTGGACTGGGTGTTGAAGCATGGGGTTTGGAGCGTGAACCTAGGAAAAGGACTGCTGCAGGCTGCATGGAGACAGCCTGAGGGGATGGGAGTGAGGAGCTCCACAGGCAGGAATACTCTTCCTCTAAATGCTCTTAGAGGAAGCACAGACTGCCATGGAAGCAAGGTGCCATTGTTGAGTAGCACACAGAGGGCAGGGCCACCATCATGGCCTCTCTCCCCAAACTCCAGCCCCTGACTCTGTGGGCACTTGGAGGACTCCTGTCAGAGCAAGTGTGTGTGCCCCAGTCATTGCTGCCTTGTCCTGCTTACAACTGAGTGAGCGTGCGTGCCTGGTCAGTAGCTACCTCTTGCCCCTCCCACCCTAGTGAACAAATGTGGTCTAGTCAGTAGCTGCCTTCACCCCCTCTCTCCTGGGTGGGGCTGAAACCAAAGCTGAGCCCCAGGGGCTGTGGGGCTAAGGGAGAAGAACTGAAATTTCTTTTTATAGCTGCAGAAGCCAACGGTTAAACTCCCATGAATGGCTTGGGAAAAGTGCCTATAGAACATCTGAATGAACAGTAAGTGCTCCTGCAACTGAAATGGGTCTCGCTTTAGTGACTGTGGACTGTGGACCCTTCAACATGGCCCTGTCCTCCAGAGGGATAAAACCTAGCTCCTCCCACCAGAGGGCAGACCCCAGTCCCTCTCAGCAGGAAGATTACATAAGCCCCTGGATTAAACTCACCCACCAAGGGACAGATACCAGAAGCAAGAAGAACTATGACCCTGCACCCTGAAAAATAAGACCACAGCAGAGTAAGTGAGACAAAACAGAGATTACAGAGAAATACCATGTAGACAAAATAAAGAAAGAACGTGAAAGTGAAGTCGCTCAGTCATGTCCGACTCTTTGCGACCCCATGGACTGTAGCCTACTAGGTTCCTCCATCCATGGAATTCTCCAGGCAAGAGTCTGGAGTTGGTTGCCATTTCCTCCTCCAGGGGATTTTCCTGATGTAGGGATCAAACCCAGGTCTCCCACATTGCAGGCAGACACTTTACCATCTGAGCCACCAGGGAAGCCCAATGCAGACAAAGGAGCAAGGTAAAAACCTATAAGACCAAATAAATGAAGAAGAGACTGGCAATCTACTTCCAAAAGAATGACTTCCCTGGAAGCTCAGATAATCAAAAAATCTGCCTGCAATGCAGGAGGCCCCCTTTCAATCCCTAGGTTAGGAAGGTCCCCTGGAGAAGGGAATGGCTACCCACTCCAGTATTCTTGCTTGGAGAATCACATGGACAGAAGAGCCTGGTGGGCTACTGTCCATGGGGTCACAAAGTTGAACCAGACTGAGCAACTAACACTTTCACTTTCAAAGACAGAAAAGATGATTCAAGAAAAAGAAAGGAGGCATTAATTAAGAAGATAAAAGAAAATTTTAATAAAGATGTAGAAGAACTAAAGAACAAAAAGTGATGAATAATAAAATAACTGAAATAAAAATATATATACTAGTAGGAATCAATAACAGAATAAATAGAGCAAAAGAATGAATAAGTGACTTGGAAGACAAATGGTGGAAATCTCTGCTGTTAAAACAAGATAAAGAAAAGAAATGAAAAGAAATGAGGAAAGTCTCAGAGATCTCTGGGGCAACATTAAATGTATGAATATTCTAACAATAAGGATCTCAGAAAAAAGAGAAAAGGTATGAGAAAATATTCAAAGAGATTTTAGTTGAATTCTCTAATATGAGAAAGGAATTTTCACCCAAGTCCTGGAAATGCATAAAGTTCCATATAGGATAAGTTCAACAAGAGACATACGGAGAGATATATTAAACAAACTAACAAAAATTAAATACAAATAAAAATATTAAAAGCACCAAGGGGAAAGCAACAAATAACACACAAGGGAATCTCCAGAATGTTATCTACAGATTTTTCAGCAGAGACTTAGAAAGCAAGAAGGAAATGGCATGATATATTTAAGTGATGAAAGGGAAAAACCTACAACCAAGAATATTATACCTAATAAGGCTCTCACTCAGATTTAATGAAGAAATCAAAAGCTTTACGGACAAGCAAAGCTAAGAGAATTCAGTGCCACCAAACCAGCTTTGCAACAAATGCTAAAGGAACTTCTCTACGTGGGAAACACAAGAGAAAAGGGAAAAAAGGAAGGAAAGAAAAAAGATCAACCCAAAGCTATTAAGAAAATGTTAACAAAAACATATATATTGATAATTACATTAAATGGAAATGCATTAAATGCTCCAACCAAATTATATAGACTGGATGACTGCATACACAAACAAGGCCTGTATAAATACCATCTATAAGAGACCCACTTCAGACCTAGAGAAACATACAGACTGAAAGCCAAACCCAATATCAAACCCATGTTTTCAGTTTGGGGAATTTTAATCAGAACTTAATGTCAAAACTAATATTATATTTCAATAGATGTGTGCAGGAAATGGAATATTCTCACTACAAATTATTTGTAGGTTCATTTTCTATCCTATTCACATCTGTAAGCTGATTTTAAATTTATTACTGTAACATGACTCTAGAAAGCCTTATACTTTTCAAAGAGTTATTTTTATACAGTTTTAAAGGCTACTTTCCATTTACAGTTATTACAAAATGTTGGCTAGATTCCTCCTGTTGTACAATACGTCCTTGAGCCATCTGACATCAAATAGTTTGTACCTCCCCTTCCCCACCCTCATATTGCTCCTCCCTGCCTCCCCACCAGTAGATCAAAGTCTCTTTGAGGGTTGATAACAATTTTCTAAAATTAGATTGTGGCTGACTTCTGAATAAATGTGCTAAAAAGTGTGCAAAAAAAAAAAGAAAGTGAGGGGATATTAAAAGACATTTATTGTAAATAGATATCAAAAGAAAGCTGAAGTAGCAATACACATATCCAACAAAGTAGACTTTAAAATAAAGACTGTTATGCAAAATAATGAAGGATAGTACATAATGATTAAGGGATTCAATCCAAGAAAAGATAGAACAATTGTAAATATATATACACCAACACAGAAGCACCTCAATACATAAGGCAAAGGCTAAAATCCTAAAAAGGGGAAATCAACAGTAACATAATAATAGTGGGGGTCTTAAATACTCCACATACACCAATGGAAAAATCATCCAAACAAAAAATTAAGAGGGAAATGCAAGCCTAAGATGACAGATCTAAGCCTAATAGACCTAAAATGGTCTATTAGGCCAGATAGACTTAATTGATATTTATAGACCATTCAGTCCAAAGGACCAGGATACACTCTTTTCTCAAGTACATGTACAACATTCTCCATATTATAGATCAAATGGTGCATCACAAATCAAACCTCAGTAAATTTAAGAAAGGTGGAATCATATCCTGCATCTTGTCCAACCACAACACTAAGAGATCAATAATTATCGATAATCAGATGGAAAAAAACTGTAAAGAACACAAACACATGGTGGCTAAATACTTAATAATACATTACTAAATAATCAATGGATCACTGAAGAAAGCAAACAGGAAGCCAAAAAAAATGCCTAGAGACAAATGACAAAATCATGATGATACAAAAGTTTTGGAGTGCAGTGAAAGCAGTTCTAAGAGGGAGGTTTTACCAATACAATCTTACCTTGAGAAACAAGAAAAATCTAAAGTAACAGCCTATCATAACACCTAAAATAACTAGAGAAAAAAAAAAAAACCCAAAGTTAGAAGGAAATAAATCACAAAGATCAGAGCAGAAATAAAGACAAAAATACAATGGCAAAGATCAATGAAACTAAAAGCTGGCTCTCTGAGAAGATAAACAAAATTGATAAACCTTTAATAAGACTCATCAGGAAAAAAGGGAGAAGATCCAAATCAATAAAACTAGAAAGGAAAAAAAAAAAGACACTCCAATGGACACTACAGAAACACAAAGGATCACAAAAGATTACTACAAGCAACTATATGCCAATAAAATGGATAACTAAAAGAAAAGGGCAAAGTCTAAGAAAGCTACAACTTTCTAGACTGAACCAGGCAGAAATAGAGAATATTAATAGACCAAGCACAAGTACTGAAATGGAAATTTTGATTAAATATCTTTCAACAAGCAAAAGTCCAGGACCAGATGGCTTCACAGGTGAATTCTATCAAACATTTAGAAAAGAGTTAACATCTACTATTCTGAAACTCTTTCAAAAAATTGCAGAGGAGGAATACTCCCAAGCTCATTCTATGAGCCTTCACCACCTTGATAACAAAACCAAACAAAGATATCACGTAAAAGAAAAATGCATACAAATATCACTGATGAACATAAATGCAAAATTCTCAACAAAGTACTAGTATACTGAATCCAACAACACATTAAAAGATCATACACCATGATTAAGTGATTTTAGCGCAAAAATTCAAGGATTTTTCAATATTTGCAAATCAGTGTGTGACACCACATCAACAAACTGAAGAATAAAAACCATATGATCATCTCAATAGATGCAAAAAAAAAAGCTTTTGACAAAATTCACCAACAATTTATGATAAAAAAGATAGAAAGTGGACAATAGAGGAAACCTACCTCACTATAATAATGGCCATATATGACAAACCCAAAGCAAACATCATTTTCAATGGTGAAAGACTGAAATCATTTCCTCTAAGATTAGGAGCAAGGCAAAGATGTCCACTATTGTCACTATTATGTAACACAGTTTTGGAAGTCTTAGTCACAGAATTCAGAGAAGGAAAAGAAAGAAAAGGAATCCAAATTGGAAAGAAGTAAAATTGTCACTGTTTGCAGATAATATGATACTACACATGGAAAACCCTAAAGATACTCCCAGAAAACTCCTTTAGGTCATCAGTATTTTTCTTTGTAAAATTCCAGAATAAAAAATTAATACACAGATATCTCTTGTGTTCCTATACACTTACAATGAAAAATCACCTAGTGTAATTATGAGAACAATCCCATTTCCCATTACATCAAAAAACATAAAATAGCTAGGAATAAACCTATCCAATGAGGCAAAACATCTGTACTCATAAACTATAAGATACAAATGAAAGAAATAAAACATGACACGGATTGGTATAATGTGTTCTTGGATTGGAAGAATGAAATATTGTTAAAATAAGCATAATACCTGACACAATCTACAGAGTCAATACAATTTTTATCAAATTACCAATGGCATTTTTCACAGAATCACAAGAACAACAACAACAACAAAAATGTTCAATTTGTATGGAGACACAGACCCTGAACAGCCAGAGCAGTCTTGAGAAAGAAAAATGGAGCTGGAGAAATCAGGTTTCCTGGCTTCAGACTATACTATCAAGCTACAGTCATCAAAGTAGTGTGATACTGGCACAAAAATAGAAATATAGATCAGTGGAACAAGACAGAAAACCCAGAAATAAAGTCATGTGCCTATGGTCAATTTATCTATGACAAAGGAGGCAGTACTGCATAATGATGGAAAGACAATCTCTTCAAAAAATGGTGCAGAAAAAAACTGGAGAGCTACATGGAAAAAATGAAATTAGATTATTTTCAACACCATATACACACACAAAAAGCTCAAAATGGACTAAAGACCTAAATATCAGCAGGACACTATAAAACTCCTAGAGGGAAACATAGGCAGAAAAATCTCTGAGATAAATTGCAAAAAGATCTTTTTTGATCCATCTCCCAGAATAGTGGAAATAAAAACAAAAATAACAAATGGGACCTACTTAAGCTCAAAATCTTTGGCACAGAAAAGTAAACAATAAAAAGATGAAAAGACCACCCATAGATTCAGAGAAAATATTTGCAAATGATGTGACCAACAAGGGATTCGTCTCCAAAATTTATAATCAGCTCATAACACTTAACAGCATCAAAACAAACAACCCAATCGAAAATGAGCAGAAAACCTACATAGACATTTCTCCAAAGAAGACATACATATGGCCAAAAGGCACATGAAGAGGTATTCATCATTGCTAGTTATTAGAGAAATGCAAATCAAAAATACAAAGAGATATCATGTCATACCAGTCAGAGTGGCTATCATCAAGAATCCTCAAATTATAAATGCTGAAGAGGGTGTGGAGAGAAGAGAACCTTCTTACACAGTTGGTGGGAAGATAAATTTGTACAGCCACTCCAACTGTATGGAGGTTGCTTAAAAAGCTAAACATAGAGCTACCATATGACCCTGCAATCCCACTCTGGGGCATATACCTGGAAAAAAATATGATCTGAAAGGACACATATTTCCCAATGTTCACTGTAGTGTGTTTACAATGGCCAAGACATAGAAACAACCTAAATGTCCATCAACAGAGGACTGGGTAAAGAAGATGTGGTACATATGTACAATGGAATATTACCCCGCCATTAAAAGAATGAAACAATGCTATTTGTAGCAACATGTATGGCCCTACAGATTGTCATAATGAGTGAAGTAAATCAGACAGAGAAGGAAAAATATCATATGATGTCTCTGATATGTGGAATCTAAAAGGAAATTATACAAATTAACTCACAAAAGAGAAAGAGACTCACAGACTTAGAGAACAAACATGGTTGCCAGGGGGAAGAACAGGTTGAAGAGATAGTTAGAAAGTTCAGATGGGATAAACACATATTTAAAATTTATAACCAACAAGGACCTACTGTATAGCACATGGAACTCTGCTCAGTGTTATGTGGCAGCTTGGATGGGAGGTCAGTTGGGAGAAAATGGATATATATATATATATATATATATATATATATATAATCTGACTGAGTTCCTTTGCTGTTCATCTGAAACTATCATCACATTGTTTGTTAACTGGCTATACCCCATTATAAAATTAAAAGTTTAATAAAAAGTAAACACACGATTTCCAACTCCTCTTTGGGCAGAAATGGAAAACTACATAAATTTAGATATCATATTCAAATAATTATCAAAGTAAGGCAAATAGAATACATAATTTATTTCATCCACTAGTACAAAGCTAAAATAACAAAACTTCTTCTTAAAACATTTCTAGTAGGACAAACACTGACTTTTTATCAGGCATTACATTTAAGTGCATCATCTTCCTTTCCAAACCTGTTTCTTTTTCAATCACACTTTATTAAATCTGACAGCACACATGTGGTCTTGTTAACTAAAGACATTTTGAAAGCATGACCATTAATTTGGTCACTGATGTCTACAGCACTGAGCCCAAAGGCTTGGAACTAAGCTGTATGGTACTTATTTACTAAATTTAATTGAATCATCCACCAAGGGCCAATAAGTAAAAAGTTTTATCTAACATTTTTACCTAACATCTTTACAGAAAAGATTTTACCTAGAGGTTCAAACAAACCAAGATTGCCTCATTTACTATGCCTGAATTTCTAAATTTTACAAATACATCTCAGTAACTAAATTACAAAAGATCATAAAAACATAAGGAGAAAATATAGAATAAAAAGGATTTATCTGTGACTCCCTGTCTTACCTTTTCAACATCTCCCAGGCCCTCAGTGTCTAGAAGGACCAGAGTGTGGTCCGATTTGGAAGGGTGAGGCACACACCACATCCAGATGCCCTTGGTTTTTTTTTTTTTTTAATTAACTTTTATCATTTAGTTTGTTTTGCTTTACAATACTGTATTCGTTTTGCCATACATTGACATGAATCATCCACAAGTGTACATGAACTCCCAATCCCGACCCCCACCTCCCCCCTCCCGCCCCACACCATCTCTCTGGATCATCCCCGTGCATCAGTCCCAAGCCTCCTGCATCCTACATCGAGCCTAGACCGGTGATTCATTTCACTTATGATATCATACATGTTACCCTGCCACTCTCCCAAATCATCCCACCCTCTCCCTCTCCCACAGAGTCCAAAAGGCTATTCTATACATCTGTGTCTATTTTGCTGTCTTGCATACAGGTATATCATTACCATCTTTCTAAATTCCATATATATTTGTTAGTATACTGTATTGGTGTTTTTCTTTCTGGGTTACTTCACTCTGTATAATCGGCTCCAGCCTCATCCACCTCATTAGAACTGATATTCTTTCTGGAGTTATTTCTCCACTGATCTCCAGTAGCATACTGGGCACCTATTGACCTGGGGAGTTCCTCTTTTGGTATCGTATCATTTTGCCTTTTCATACTGTTCATGGGTTCTCAAGGCAAGAATACTGAAGTGGCTTGCCATTCCCTTCTCCAGTGGACCACAGTCTGTCAGACCTCTCCACCATGACCTGCCCGTCTTGGGTTGCCCCACAGGCATGTCTTGGTTTCATTGAGTTAGACAAGGCTGTGGTCCTAGTGTGATTAGATTGACTAATTTTCTGTGAGTATGGTTTCAGTGTGTCTGCCCTCTGATTCCCTCTTGCAACACCTACCGTCTTACTTGGGTTTCTCTTACCTTGGGCATGGGGTATCTCTTCACGGCTGCTCCAGCAAAGGACAGCCACTGCTCCTTACCTTTGATGATGGGTATCTCCTTACCGCCACCGTTGCTGACCTTCAACATGGGATAGCTCCTCTAGGCCCTCCTGTGCCTGCGCAGCCACCACTCCTCGGGTTGCTCCTCCCTGCTGCCGGCCCTGGCCTCATGTGTGGGTGGCTCTTCCCAGCTGCTGCAACTCTATACTCTCAAGAAAAATTAAGGTCACTATTCAAAGAAGTTTTTTAATAGTAGATTTAAATTGCTACATTATTTTTATGACACCTTCCACCATTTATCCTACTTATTTTTACTGTCTTTAAAATGTTAGTTTTCATTGCCTTGAAAGCTTCCTTTGAGGGCAGAGATCATTATTGCCCTTAACTGTCTTCAGTCTTATTTACTGGCAGGAATCTAAAGAAGAAGGAGAAAAATGAAGATGAGATTGTACATTTTTAGAAATTAGCCTCTACATTTCTCAAATAAAGTTATACTCATCAATTTATCATATATTTATTGAGAACCCACAGTCCAGTGTACTTGCTGAGGGCTGAAGCACAAAGAATAGAAAAGATTTCTTACCTTCTAGTATCTCAGTCTAGTAAGGAAACTTCATATTTTTAAATAGAGTCAGAGAAATGTAAATTCATTATAGATTTTGCACTCTGTTCTGTAAGAAAATATTATTTATAAGTTGAAAAAGGAAAGAGAAATTATTAGGTGTTCTTTCAGTGAAGTGCTGGGCTTGACTCTTGATTGGGCTATTTTGTGGCTCTATTTGGGCTTTGGTTCACTTACAAATTTTTTTTCAACAGAGATACTAATTTCCTATCTGGTAGAAAATAACTCTAAAAGTTTATTTTCCCTTGAGACATCAACCAATTTTGTAACCCAGAAAAGGTCAGTTTTCATTCCAATTGCAAAGAAGGGCAATGCCAAAGAATGTTCAAACTATCATACAATCCACTAATTTCACATGCTAGCAAGGTAATGCTCAAAATCCTTCAAGCTAAGCTTTAGTAGTACATGAACCAAGAACTTCCAGATGACAAACTGGGTTTAGAAAAGGCAGAGGAACCAGGGATCAAATTGCCAACATCTGTTGGATCATAGAGAAAGTAAGGGAATTCCAGAAAAACATAGACTTCTTCTTCGTTGACTACACTAAAGCCTTTGACTTTGTGGATCACAAAAAAGTGTGGAAAATACTTAAAGAGATGGAATACCAGACACCTTACCTGTCTTCTAAGAAGCCTGAAAGCAGATGAAGAATCAACAGTCAGAACCAGACATGGAACAATGGGCTGGTTCAAAATTGAGAAAGAAATTCACAAGGCTGTATTGTCACAGTGCTTATTTAACTTCTGTACAGAGTACATTATGTAAAATGCCAGGTTGGATGAATCACAAACTGGAATCAAGATTGCCAGGAAAAATGTCAACAACCTCAGATATGTAGATGATACCATTCTAATGGCAGAAAGTGAATAGGAACTAAAGAACCTCTTGATGAGGGTGAAAGAGGGAAGTGAAGAAACTAGCTTAAAACTCAACATTCCAAAAATGAAGATCATAGCATCTGGTCCCATTATATCATAGCAGATAGATGGAGAAGAAGTGGAAACAGTGACAGATTTTATTTTCTTGGACTCCAAAATCACTGCAGATGGTGACTGCAGCCATGAAATTAAAAGACAGTTGCTCCTTGGAAGGAAAGCTATGACAAACCTAGACAGCATATTAAAAAGCAGAGACACTATGGAGAACAGTGTGGAGATTCCTTAAAAAATTGCAAATAGAACTGTCTTATGATCCAGAGATCCCACTGCTGGGCATACACAC
>SJXQ01011357.1:81310-140833 GCA_006408695.1 Aepyceros melampus
TTGATGCTTTTGAACTGTGGTTTTGGAGAAGACTCTTGGGAGTCCCTTGGACTGCAAGGAGATCCAACCAGTCCATTCTGAAGGAGATCAACCCTGGGATTTCTTTGGAAGGAATGATGCTAAAACTGAAGCTCCAGTACTTTGGCCACCTCATGCGAAGAATTGACTCATTGGAAAAGACCCTGATGCTGGGAGGGATTGGGGGCAGGAGGAGAAGGGGACGACCGAGGATGAGATGGCTGGATGGCATCACGGACTCAATGGACATGAGTCTGAGTGAACTCCGGGAGTTGGTGATGGACAGGGAGGCCTGGCGTGCTGCGATTCATGGGGTCGCAAAGAGTCGGACACGACTGAGTGACTGAACTGAAATGAACTGATGTATTGAGAGTTGGACCATAAAGAAGGCTGAGTGCTGAAGAATGCTTTCAAACTGTAGTGCTAGAGAAGACTCTTAAGAACTCCTTGGACAACAAGGAAATCAAACCAGTCAATTCTAAGGCAAATCAAGCCCGAACATTCATTAGAAGCTGAAGCACCAATACTTTGACCACCTGATACAAAGAGACAGCTAATTGGAAAAGAGCCTGATTCTGGGAAAATTTGAGAGTAGGAGGAGAAAGGGGTGAAAGAGGATGAGATGGTTGGATGGCATCACTGTCTCAATGAACATGAGTTTAAGCAAACTCAGGGAGATAGTGAAGTACCAGGAAGCCTAGTGTGCTGTAGTCCATGGGGTCGCAAAGGATCAGACACAACTTAGCAACTGAACAACAGCACCTTATCTTAACATTATTTTATTAAATTACACATATATCTATTACAGTGGAGTACTGGAGCCAACTCAGACTGGTTCATGAGAATCAATTATTTAATTTTCAAGAATTTTGAAAGTTCATTATTTTCTCATTGGAAACTTAAAATCAGCCATAATTGGAGTACTTGGACTACAAAAATTGGCAGACACTACACTTCAGGGCTTTTGTTTGTGTCCTGGAAAGTGGTTGAACCAGTTTTATTCCCTTATTGATTCCCTCATTAAATGATGAATTAAATCCAATTAATGATTTAAATAAAATTTTATGTTCCTTTTTTGTCTTTACAACCACTATGATTTTTAACTTTTTAAAAATTATACTCTAACGATTGATGTCACTTGCCTTTCTCAGGAATTGTTGAGCCATCATTCTACTGTGTAAAATAAGGACTTAATTTTCATTGTCACTGGAACAAACACAGAGTGCTAGTCAAGGTGGCCTGTTTAGAAGGACAGTGTAAAAGCTTATCGCTCTTAACAATTCATATTGACTAAAGGTTAAGAATAGGCAAAATAATATACAGTTGCCATACTGATAAACAATTGAATGACCTAAATTTGCCAGTCTGACTTTACAGAGTTGTAAAAGTCTCATTCTCTTTTAATGTACAGGTCTATTGCCAGGAAATTAACATTTTTCAGTGTATTCCCAGCTATTTCTGAGGATGTCATTTATTAGTTCCACTGAGCCTCTGAAGATGTAAATTCAAATCTTCACTTTTCAGAGAGACATTACTACTACTTAAAAAGCTTTGCTGTTCTCTTATACAAAGGTTCAAAAACCTCTTTTAGTCCAGGCTTAACCATAATGATTTACTTTTCATTTTTGCAGAGCAGTTTAAAAAAGAATCACTTTAGAGAACTAAAAAAGGTCTTTTGAGATAATCAAATACAGGTCTTCTTATCAGCATTTCACAGATAAGAAAACAAAGACCCAGGGCCTTGGGAAATTTTACATGCCCTGCTAGGCAATTATGAAATGACTTGGCTGTGGCATTCTCGGTAAAATGTGGAAAACAGACTGCAGATTTTAAATGAATAGAAAATAGCTTTATAGCACTAAGTTAAAAAGTATACAAGCAGTATATATATATAAGCATCATAATTACAAGACCAAAATTGAAGCTAAAGTTCAATTCTTAAATTGTTTTATTTTCTATGCATATTCAGCTGACAACTCATAATCACCAAATCTGGAAAGCAGAGAAAACATTGGTTGATTTAAGATACTTAGTTTTTCTGTTTAAATTTTTAATTTGTACATTTACCATGGAGCAAATTCTTGGCTCTTGATAGAAGTATCATTGTTCCTTAGGTATAGGCTTAATTAGGTGCATGGATTTCTTTATAGTTTTGCCATTTGGCAGTAATTCTTCTTCTTCTTTTTTTTTTTTTTTCATTATGAGGTTTTGCTGATTTTTTTTCACATCACCAGTTGATTTTTTTTTTAAGCACTATTGTGTTTTTCACAGTTGGATGTTAATCGTGGCTTTTGAAATAATTAATGAAGCTGAGTCATTTTAAAGCTTTTTCATTGAATAAAAATGCTTTGGGTAGCCAAGGTAATTTCAGGGAACCACTTTGATGAAGATTTTGCTTTTAGGATTATATAAATGTTTGTTTAGGATTACAGAAAGTTTCTGAGAGGAAAAAAAAAAAGATTTAGTGAGAGTAAATTTGGCTAAAACCTTCCCTTTTACTTCACTCGCACATGGAAAATACAGTTGTAGTAAGCCCAGCTTCATAGATCTCTTGGAAGAAATAATTATTATTAGAGTGAATTTGCCTAAGTTTGAACATCAAATCAAAATGCAGAGTATAATAAATTATAAGGACCATTATTCTTTTTGTTTTCTCCTGTGTGTGCATGCTCAGTTGCTCAGTCATATTCAACTCTTTGTGACCCCACAGACTATAGCCAACAGGCTCCCCTGTCCATGGGATTTTCCTGGCAAGAATACTGGAGTGGGTTGCCATTTCCTCCTCCAGAGGACTTTCCTGATGCAGGGATCGAACCCATGTCTCCTGCATCTCCTGCATTGCAGGCAGATTGTTTACCACCGAGCCACTGGGGAAGCCAATGCAAGTAGCATTTTAATTTGCAGCATGATTGCTTAGATTTTGTCATTTTCTTGGTTGGTTTCAAGAGAGAAATGAATGAAATAGGAAATAAAGCTTTGGTCTTATTGTGTTCATCAGAAATAAAGGCCTAAAGGCAAAAGTCAAATAATAATAATAAAAGGAAACCAAGGGTACCTTTGTACTTTTTTCCACTTGGCTAGGTTGTACTGCATTTCTCCGAATTCCCTCCGTTATGTTTCCAGATAGGATGGTCCATGAGAAAGATTCTTGGGAGGTCTATAGGGCAGAAAGGAAGCAGCAGCCATTTTGTAGCTCAAATATGTTGTTCCTGATTTACTGACTCATCTTATGAAATACAAGATGAAAAATACAAACAGCTGCTGAACCTGCAGTGTTCTATCTTGCCACGCATTCTCCTTCAGTTTCTCTGACTCCTGGGCCACGTGTAAGCGTGTTTAGTTCTTAGAGGTAGTGCCTGGCTTCTGCAAGATGCTCGTGTCCCCCACACTAGAAGCGAAAAAAACAGGCATGGGTTTCAGTACTTTTTCATGGAGTTACAGCTTATGCTTGCGAATTCCAGGTTGTTCTCGGTCTCTTCCACTTTACATTTATCTTCCCTTCCCAGATGCTTGCTCTGAAAATTGTAAACTCAGATGTAAACAGCCTTACAGAGAGTAACCAGCTACATAGAGCATAATCCCACATGTATATATGTATACCTATCTATCTATCTGTCTGTATATATATATCTCCTAGTGTTTATACTTCTGTAGTTGAACCTTGAATGATACAATGCCTCTTTGAAAATGGGAGAGACACCTGAAAAGTAGAATAAATACCAATACAAGATTTTTAGCACAGTTATCAAAAATATTAGAGACCTCTTCTACCAACAGTTGCCCACATCCCTAGTTGAATCATAGTCCCCCATGCTCTCACGTAACAGACAAGCTGGGAGAACATACAGCATCAGATACTTTGAGGGAAATACCAATAGACCTCAAATAAGGAAAAGGGAGTCTTGAACAAGTTGCCATTTTTATATATGAACAAATAGAAGCTTTGGATAGAGTTGATCCTATATGATAAGATGAAAAGAAATAGCATGATAACCAGATGAAAATTCAGATGAAGAAAATGCAAGAAAGAATTTCAATTATATAAGATAGAGAAGCAATCCAGTATAGGAAAGAGAAGAAAACATTCCACAACATTTGTTTTGTATGTAGAAAAAAAAAATTAAAAGAAAATGAAGTCAGTGAAACAAAATGAGACATTACACCAACAGAATATGATTAATAATGCAGATTTAAGTCAGTAAAGTAAGGATAAAACACTGCCAGTCCACAAAACTAATATAAATTAGAAGCAGCAAGAAGCCTCACCTTGGGTTAAAGCCTAGTTAGAAGCATGAGGAAAGGGTCAAGATAGTTACAGTCAGGGCAGATGAAATCACAGTGATTCCCTTTGAGATAGCTAATAGATATGGTTAAATGGATAACATTCAATAGAGGCTTAAGATTAGCAATTTGAAAAATGTATAAAATGTGTAATAAAATAATTTTTCTGAAATAATTATTTTTTAATCCATCAAATTAGAGTGCTAAAGATGATAGTTTGAATTCTCAAATATTCCTGAAAATTTAATTTGATATAATATTTTTAGAAATCATTTTGAGAATTAAATTATGTTAAATCCTTTCTAAAATTTGAAATGACTACTTTCTCTAGGCTCTGTTTTCATTTCATAACAGAAAGTATAATGTAATTGTAAATTACATGACATAACCCAAAATACCGATTTTCAAAGGGGATAACTTGGAACTGATTGCACCACTTTAAAATTTTCTTACCATCAAAATCACATTTAAAAAGTCAAGAACTGGATAGCTGTGAGGATCTGTAGATATTTATTTGAAAAGAACTGATGCTATAAATAAGTTTTCCACTGACCCCACATACACACAATCACACATTCACACAGGGGTTAAGGAAGGGTAGACTTCTCCTTTCCTGAATGCTGGAGATCTGGTGGTAACAGAATCACTATGTGAATTTGACAACACTTCCAGAATTTGAGAAGTACAGTGGACTGGTAAAGGACTTCCCAGGTGGCATTAGTGGGAACCTGCCTGCCAATACAGGAGACATTAGACATACAGGTCTGATTGCTGTATTGGGAAGATCCCCTGGAGGTGGGGATGGCAACCCACTCCAATATTCTTGCCTGGAAAATCCCATGACCAGAGGAGCCTGGTGGACTATAGTCTACAGGGTCACAAAGAGTAGGACACGGCTAAAATGGCTTAGAACACACGCACGTGGGCTTGTATCTGATTTTTGTCAGATATAAGAGTGAGAGAAATGGACTACCAAGCAGAGTGCAAAGTGAAGGGGATGTGATGTTTTGGGTTTGCTCTCTGCTTCCAGGATGGATTGAATGAAATATTCACTAGTGTCCATTGTGAACCATTTGTAGGTCAGCTAAGGGAGGGAGCTTGCCTGGAGCTATTTGACTTCTTTCAAAGAAGACTACCTACATGGCCTGTAGGACACCAACAGAGAAAGTTTACATGGAAAGGACGATGGGAGAACCAGAGGCTGAAGGTAATGCATCTGCCAGAGAAATAGAATATATCAAGATCAACTGAGTTACATTTGGAGTGTTCTAGTAGGAGACATTTTAAAACCCCATGGAAGGTACACATGAGAGAAAGGTCAATTTTTCTGCCAATTCTACAAAGCCAAAAATTATATTTCAACAATACCAGTCAAATCAGAAATTTCTGTTCCGTTCTCTCTTCCTTTTTTGTGTTAATCTATATGGTCTTTAAGAGTTACTGACAAGTGAAGAGAAGAGAAATAAAGACAGTACTCTAGAGCCTAAAATCAGGTAGTGATTCTTTGTAGATTACACTTGGGGGCAGGGATGAGAGAAGCTTGAACAAATATGGATGTGTGATTAATATATCATAATTTCTAAATCAAACCTGTAATTTACACAGGACCATCTATTATCTAAGGGAGACTAGAAAATCACAGGGCTGTCAGAGTTTTTATTCAGTGAAAGAGGAAAACATTTTCCCCTAATAAAAAGATTAAAGTGACAGTGGAAATTTTTAAATTATAAGCATTTTTGAAGTTTCATTAAAGTATAACAAAAAAAAAATCACATGTCATAAGGCACAGTTCATTAAAGTTCTATAAAGCAACCATAACCTTATAACCAACACTCACACCAAGATACATCACCAGCATCCCCAAAGCCCCACTCATATCCCCTTTGAATCACCTCAGTCAATGTAACTACTTTTCTAACTTCTGACATCATAAATTAATTTTGCCTATTTTTGAACTTTATAAAAATGAAATCATATGATGTGCATTCTTTTGTGTCTAGCTTCATTCACTCAATTTTATGATAATCTTCCATATTTTTGCATGTAATTGTCATTTTCTGATTCTCATTTCTGCATAGTATTCTTCTGCATCAAGGGTTCACCATAATATGGGCCATGAGCCAAATTCCACTTATCACCTGTATCTACATGACTTACAAGATAAAAATGGTTTTTACTGTTCAAAAGAAGAACATTATTTCAGGATTCATGAAAACTTTTAAGAAATTTAAGTTTTAGTGCTGATTAAGGTTTTATTGCATATCTATTTGTGTATGTTGTCTATAGCTATTTTTAAGCTACATTGATGGAGTTGAGAAGTTGTGACAGAGACCATGCTGGCCAAAATAACCTAGAGTATTTACTATCTGACACTTGAGAGAAGAAAATTGGCCAATCCCTGTTTTATGTGAATGAAGCACCATTTATTTATTTTACTACTGAAAAGCATCTGGGTACTTTCCACTTTGGGGATATTGCAAATAATGCTGCTATGAATATTCTTACACATTTCCTTTGTGAAAATATGTGTGTGTCTATTACATATATTGCATGTTTTTATCATGAATCAATGTAGGATTTTTCCATATGCATTTTCTGTATCAGTCAATATGAGCATGAGTGTTTTCTTCTTTAGTCTGTTAATATGATAGAGCATATTATTTGATTTTCAAATATTGAAACAACCTCGCATCCCTGTATTTAGCTCTGCCTGGTTATCATGTATAATTCTTTTATATATTGCTGAATTCTATTTGCTAATATTTTGTTAAGGAATTTTGCATCTATACTCATGAGAATATTCAATCTATAGATTTTTCTTTTTTGTGCTGTCTTCATGTAGTTTTGGTATCAGGATAATCTAGCTTTACAAATTGATTTGAAAAGTATTCCATCTTGTTATAATTTTTATAAAAGATTGTATAGAATTGATGTTACTCACTCATTAAACATTTGGTACCATTCTCCCTAGAAACTATTTGGGTCTAGAGATTATGTTATGGGAAGTTCTGAAATTATGAACTCAATTTTCCTATTACTTATGGAGTTATGCAGATTATTTTATGTTGTGTAAATTGTGGAGTTTGTGTTTTTTGAGGACTTGGTACATTTTCATCAAAGTTGTCAAATTCAGTATATAGCATTGCTTGTAGAATTCCCTTATTATCGTGTTATTTCATATTTAATTCCTGAATTGGTAATTTATATCTTATCTCTTTCTGTTCCTTTTACTTTCATCTCTTCCATTGTTTTTCCTTCCTGTGCACAGCTCTAAAAGGATGCTGTTATAGAAAATTCAGCAATTAGTTTCAGAGGAAACAAAAAAAAAAAAAAAAAAAAAACAGAATGTGCAATATTTCATTCTTCTACTTGCTTAATTTCCCAGGAGTTTGGTTTAATATTCTTACTTTTAAAATATAAACAACAAGATCTGGGCAGTTCTTCTTGTTTAAAACAAGGATAAACTTATCAAGATGCCCAAGTTTTAAAATTTTAACTATCTAATTTATTTTTTTTTTTTTCATCTCAGTTCAGCCTTTGGGGGATCCTAGGGAAAAGGGCACAGAACACATGACTGGATTTTGCTGTGACTCAACTTCTGTCATTTATATCCTAACTGAAGTGAGAAAAATTCTGTGGGAATACATTGTGTCTCAACTTAATCCCAAATCACTTGAGAGGCCCATTTGACCTTTCTTGAGAGTTTTTCAAGGCAACTATGTTGTCTCAGCCTTCTGAGAACATCCTTCACTCTCTTCTTTATAAATGGATGTTGACAGACCAGATTGTTCCCCAGGATTTGATTCTATATTTTAACTATAGAATTTCTCAGAAGCATAATATGTTTTCTAAAGAAATACATAATGGGAAGGAATTCACACACACATACTTAAAATACAAAATTTTAAGGATGGCAGAATATTAATATATGGGTAATAAGAAATAGATTGGGACACAAGAGACCTAATTATAAACACTATTCTATTATCTAAAATTTAAGCAAATTCTTAAAATGTCCCAATTGTTTGTGGGATGCATGTATTTTTCTGCAGCCCTCAGCCTTAGAGAGTGGAGTTGGAAATAGTAACCCATTCCAGTATTCTGCCAGGAAAATTCCATGGGCAGAGGAGCCTGGTAGGCTACAATCCAGGGGGTCGCAAGGAGTTGGACATGACTGAGTGATGGAGCACACACAGCAGCAACCTTAGGGAGAGGAATTACCAAAAGTACACTTACTAAACATTAAGTTATATAGAAGGAAACTGAAAGAGATGTATGCCACTAATTAACCTAGTTCTTCATAGTAGTTAGTTGTATGATATTTGGACACTTATGCATGGCTAAGAGTAGCCCACTTTATGTTTGAGTGAAAGGGAAAGTCACACAGTTGTGTCCGACTCTCTGAGATTCCATGGACTGCAGCCTGTCCTGCTCCTCTGTCCATAGCATCCTCCAGGCAAGAGTACAAGAGTGGTTTGCCATTTCCTTCTCCAGGGGATCTTCCAAACCCAGGGATCGAACCCAGGTCTCTCGAACTGTAGGCGGAGTCTTTACCAGCTTAGTCACAAGGGGAGGCAGTGTTTACATTTATGAAATGTTTCTTAAATAAAATTACAGCATTTTAGAAATTTTGCCAAACTATCTCGTTTGAAAGATTGGAGCCACTTAACAGACTAAGTGATAGAGTTGGTACAAGAAGCCATGTCTCCTATAACTTTTCCAGTCCTCTATTTTACCCCCATTTTCTTTAACTTAGCAACCTACAAGCAATAGCTGACCTATTACTGAGGGTAATAATTGTATAGTGCATTCATGCATGACATAGATCTCTTTCTTTTGTAGCAGTTCTTACTAAAACATCAGATTGTAAGATAAGAGTATCAAGTTAATGAAAAATTGTAAATGAATATGAACCAGTCAAATAGGATGAATTAAATCTCTGTCATTGTGACTGGAGAGTTTGCATTTAAATAATAAAATATTACTCTTTTTACATAGCTAGATACATGAGTTCCAATGGAGCTAGTGAAACTTTCATTTTCACCATTTGAAAAAGTAAAATATAATTTGGCCTTTCTTTATTTTGATTAGTTTTTATCATGGGAATATGTGTCATTAAGGGAGTAAGGGAAGAGTTAAGGGAGGCTTGGAGACCTATTCAATCTGAGAGTTGGGAAAAAGTGTAGAAGTTGTCTTATCTAACTTTACTATGCATGGCAATAATCTTTATTTAACCAACTGTATTGAGGAATGCTATATCTGACATATATAGAAAAACAAACCAGAAATCAAGCCGATAATCTCGAGCCTTAGTAAAAGAGCCAGCAAGAGTTAGATATATAGGCACAGGCAGCCTGGAGACAAATTGAAGCAGATGGCAGATTTAAGAGATGAGCTAGGCCTAAGGTCAGGCTAGAATCAGGTGTAGATAAAACCAGGAGGGCAAGAAAGAGATCCAGTCTTAGTGAGTAAAAGTTCTCGGTCACTTGGCTAGAGATATTTAGCACTGTGTCAATGTCTTCTAGTCAGAGACCCCAGGAAGAGGACTGTACTTAAACAAATGTGCCGGAAGCCAGAGTGAGGAATCCCACCCATGACAAGGTCATGCGGCAGAGGTTTGATGGGCAAGGTCGAGTCAGATCTCAGGTTTTCCCCCTGGCATTTCCTGAGCATGTACCGCGCCCCCCCCCCCAAAAAAAAAAGAATCTGCCTGCTTTTCCACTCTTCTGACATTCTCTGGAAAAAGTCAACTCAAGGCTTTAGTCTTCTGCATTTGAAAGAGTTTTTCAATCCAAAAACTCCTCTGGTGGCTTTCTAGCCTGCCTGCAGGACTCGTACAGCTGCGCATGTGATTGTTTGAGACCTCCCGACCAAGGGAGGCACAGGAAGCTTAAAATATCCTAGGAATGTAGGGGCTTCTGAGGAGTCAAAATCATTAGAATAGGACTGATTAAAGGTTTCATTTGTTGAACCAATGCTTGCCGCCAAATTTTCATCTTTTATTTGTAAGATATAGTTGGTATATAGAAAAACAAGTAGTAGACCTGGTATTAGCAACATTAGATCTTTGAGTTAAGTACTTTCTTTGTTATAACCCGCTGCACCTTTGTTCTACAAGAATGTAACTTTATTTAGTACTTTGAGGGGATGCAGAGTAAAGAAAAAACACTTCTAGGGAAAAGGAGCTTTCTGGTTGATAGACAATTACCCAGGAAGAGAGCCATAAAAATGTTAACAGGCCTCTTGGCCAGAAGATAATGTAAACCACCTGAGACCTTTTGTATAAGAGAGGGTAGGCAAAAAGAAAGCCTTGTTTTTGGGCTGCTAATGCTGCATAATTTTGTATTACCCATTGATCTCTGTGTACAATCAAAAAAGCTATAAAAGGCCTTTCTAGACGATAGGGGTCGGGCTAGTCATTGGAAGGACTGGTTTCCCCTGTGTCTCCTCTTTACTCTAATTTCAGGCTGAATTCCCATCTGGGGCGTGGAAGCTCGCCATGTCTACTTACTTGTCCCGGCTTCTAAGATCCGTAAGAGAGAGAGCCCAGAGCGGGGCACTCTCCAATATTCAAACGGACGCTGGTAGCCTAACATAGATGGTGCAAACTTCTTGTCCTGAAGTTTTATTAGTTCTCCAAGTAAACCAAGTTATTCAGCCTCCTTTTCTCCATCTTACTTTTCCTACTACACTATTTCTTCCTAATCTATTCTTATATGAATTAATAAATAAGTTTTTTATCACTGACGCCATCTCCCCTCCGAATTCCCTGGATCTGCCAGGGCTGGACTCCGGCACAAACAAGTGTGTCACTTCTTGCAAAAAGAGAGAAGTCTCACTATGAAAAACATTGAGGTATCTAAGAAGAGCATGTTCGAAAGAACTTATTATACTTCAACTTTGGTTGGATAATTTGGGGAATGATCCAAGATAGTAAGTATTCACTGTGGAATGGGTTTTCCAAAATATGGAAACAATTTTACAGCTACATATCTCAATAAGTCTTACCTATAGGGATGGAAAATTAAAGTGAAGTTGTGATTGGTAAAGTAGTTCATGTTAGCCAGCAGATGATGTTTGGTTATTTTCATGGTTAGGACTGTGTTCACATTTTGCCTACATTTAAACATGATTTTTATATTCATCTATCATAGTCACAGAGTATTCTGTCTAATGTTGATGTTCTCTGGAATTGCTTACATTCAACAGGAAAACACCAAGATCCATCTGTGAGCACTAGGTCCAAAACCTGGCTGCTTATACCAAGTCAGATCCTAAAGGTCAGGGACTGCTTTTTTCTTTATCAGTTGGAAATGGTCCAAGAAACAAGATAGCTCTATAGAAAAGTGAGTCAAATAAAGAGAAATCACACTAAAGTCCATATTTCCTTTAAGTTCAGTTAGTTATACTGAGTTAAACTTCATTTTAGAATGCTGCAAATAAGATTAATAAAAGGTTGCTATTTGGCTGCTGATGAGAACGTGTCTTATATGGATGGAAGGGCTTTAGTACCATGAATCATACGAGTGTATGACTGAAAACCAGACCTGTGACAAGGTCATTTTGAAGGAGCTTCTGAAACTTAACCAAGCATCATACTGTAGTGGAACAAGTTTGGACTTCTACGAAGACTAGCCCAGATATTCACCAAACCAATGCCAGCATGAAAAAAAAAAAGTGAAAGTCTCTCAATCATGTCCGATTCTTTGCAACCCCATGGACTATACAGTCCATGGAATTCTCCATGCTGGAATACTACAGTGGGTAACCTTTCCTTTCTCCAGAATGCCAGCATGAGGGTATGGATAAAAACTCAGATACATGGAAGCATGAGCAACACATTAAAAAAGAAAAGAAGAAGAAGAAAAAGAAATGTCTGGCAAAAAGAAAAGTTCTCTAGTATTTTAGAGGAAACGTCCCTCTCAAATTAACACTTAGCCTATACTGTCAGCCTTACACTACATGGCCCAGGTCCCATTCCAAACTGATTTTCATAAAGCTATTTCAGGACTGCAACACACTTGTGATTCAATATTGTATTTTTATAGAAGTATTGGGGAAAAAAAGGTATACACACAATTATATGCTAAATTTTAACAATAAAGAGCAACAAAGACAACTAACTTATTACCTAATGATGGAAATCTAACTTATGTATCTGAAGATTTCAGAAAAAATAGAGATCTGTGCCATAAAATTTTCCCAATGAGTACACTTCTACTGTGCATTATGCTGGGCTTAATCATTGACTAGGTAAAAATTAGAAAGAATTAGTTTCATATGATTATGTATGTCACCCAGCTGAGGGATAATGGAGTAGAATTTCTTTATCATTCTAGATACTAACCCCATTATGCAGGTTGCAAATAATGCACTTAGCTATTACAGCTTTTATTACTATTCTTAGTTTTCCAGTACATTCTTGATGGCTGAGATTGTCTAAATAGCTACTGCAAGTAAATGTTTCTTCAATTAGGTTTTTTTTCCCTGTTTATGAGCAAAAACATCCAACCTGAGATGATTTAATGCCTAAGGCAGGATTTCCATCTTGTGTTATATACAAAATGGAACGAAAATAAGTTAAAAAATAAAAAGCAATAAACTTACACTTGATCAGCTTTAATTTGCTTTTTGCCAAAGTAATTGTTTTGGAAGTTAATATAATAGTATTCTTCATATCTCTCCCTAAATTAGCTAATTTGGGGAAATTATTTCAGAGAGATTTCAAGTTATGTTAAGTCTCTTCTAGAACAAATATATTCCTCTGTCAATGAAAATTGGGGAAAATAAAGGGCACATTAACATACAAAATGTAAAAAAGAAAAACAGTGCTGAAAAATCAACCCTCTTGTTGCTAATTCTAGTAGCAAAAGCAACTCCATGGGTTCAGCACATTGTGTATGTTTTGCTAACAGACTAAAAGGTTAAACAAATTTAAACTGTTAGACTGAAACTAGTCCCCCAAGCTATTTCAATTTAATTTCTCTGGCAAATCCGAAGAGAAGAAAAATGTTTGGCAGCTTGTTCTTTCAGTATAGAAATAGCCTGGCATTTTTGTAGATATCGATTTCTAAATATTTGTTATTTATTTATTTTTTGCTCACCTCTAGTATCCTGATAATGCTAAATCTTGTTCATTTTATAAGATCTCTATTGCTTGAGATGAGAGGACATTCAGAATTCAAATAAAGCAGATTTTTGTAAATTTGTATCCTAAAATTCTAGAGACAGTGTTTTAGACTTTTTAAAATAGAAACACTTGATTTTAGAACTGTCTGTTTTTTTTTCTGAGTACACTTTTATCATATTCTTCTTTTTACAAAATTGGCACAAAATACCCCTTCCAGTTTTACAGCACACACTGTACATTGACCTATTAATTAGAAGTGCTGTTCTCTGAAGTTTTGCTTATTTGGCTCATATGCCTCATAGAAAATTTCAGGTGGCATGCTAAGAGGATAGAATATCAATAATCTCCAAAACCAAAGTAAGTTTTACTTTTAGGAGATCAGGTCAGCATGAATCACTATTATACAGGAGGAGAAGTTTGTCTCCAGCAACTTTATCTCCCTTATCTTCACTCTTTCTTCTAAGCATTCCTCCCAACCCTTCTTACCCCAGCCCATGCTCTTCCCCATCAGTGCATACCCCTTCCCCATAGACAACATGTAAATGCATTGGAATGGCTGTGTTCTAATAAAATTCTATTAACAAAAACAGACTGTGCACCTAATATGACCCATAAATCACAGTCTGCCAACCTTTCCCCTGGACCCTTGGTGATACAGCCAATTAACTGTGCTCATTCATTCACTCACTCTCTCATTCCTTTAATAAATTAATATTGAGCACCTACTATGTATCAATTACTTGACAGGTTTATTATGTGTTGACACAAAGATAACTGAGACAGGTTTTCCCTGTATGAGCTCCGAGTTCCAAGAGAAAAATAGATTTATCAAAAAAAATTTTAAGTGGTTAAGGTAAATGTGTGTTATTTTAGATTTCCTGTTGTTCTTACAAGTGGCTGGTAAACTTTTCCCAAATGAGTTTAAGCAAAAGACAGCATACTGGCTCATATAAGCTAATGTTCAAGAGATATTTGATAAAGAGATCTAAACAGGACTCTGGGCTTCTCAGGTGGGTCAGTGGTAAAGAATCTGCCTGCCAATACAGGAGATAAAAGAGAAGTGAGATCAATCCCTGGGTTGGGAAGATCCACTGGAGGAGGAAAGGCAATCCACCCCAGTAGTCTTGCCTGGGAAAATCCAATGGACAAAGCCCAGCAAACTATAGTCCATGGGGTCACAAAGAGTGGGACACGGCAGACTGAGCACAACCAGGGCCCACTTCTTATCTCTGCTTTTCTTCAGTGGACTCCATCCTTGGGCTCCATGTGGGATCTCAAGAAGAGATCATACCAGCACCACACTTCATACCAGAAGAAATAATCTGGCTTCATGATAACATAAAGCTCTAGGTTTAAGTCTTCTTGGCCTTCATAAGATGATTTGAGTGATGTGTCCACCTTAATCCAATCCCTGTGGATGTCGGGATAGAATGGACTGACTGACACAGTTTAGATCAGCTTTTTCAGTATGGGAAATTCAGGAAATCTTCATCAAAAGCTTATAGACTGAGTAGAGAGAGTTGATTTCCCCAAAGAAAAACTGAATACTGTGGTCATAATATATGGGAACTCTGTGACCAAAACAACCAGTGTCTACCACAAAGTAAAAATTTAGGATAAGCAAAGAGCCTTGGGGGCAGCTTTTTTTTTTTTTTTCTTTGTCATTCTGCTGGGATGGATCATTGCCTTCTGGGTGACTAGGACACTGACTTGTACACAGTCCACTGCTATTGAGATCCTATCCCTGTCTTTTGTGCCGTTGTTCTTTCTAGTTGGTTTGCCTCCCTAAACTCTCTACAGGAAGGACTGCTGCTCTTGACATTAGTCTCCAAGACTAGGTCATTGATATCCCTGACATAAATTGCTTGCTCTCAAGGATCTATACATGGCCAAATCCCCTCACCTATAGCCTGTCCATCTACTGGGATAACTGGTTACTGGACTGCTTCTGCTGCTGCTAAGTCACTTTAGTTGTGTCCAATTCTCTGCAACCCCAGAGATGGCAGCCCTCCAGGCTCCCTCCTCCCTGGGATTCTCCAGGCAAGAACACTGGAGTGGGTTGCTGTTTCCTTCTCCAAGGCATGAAAGTGAAAAGTGAAAGTGAAGTCTCTCGGTTGTGTCCAACTTTCGCGACCCCATGGACTACAGCCTACCAGGCTCCTCCGCCCATGGGATTTTCCAGGCAAGAGTACTGGAGTGGGTTGCCATTGCCTTCTCCTGGTTACTGGACTGGATGGTCTTAAATGTCTGATCTAAGGACAGTATAAAATTGGAATGATTTCTGGTCACTTTTGAAGCCCTCTGTGGCTGTGCTCCAGCTCCATGATCCTAATAGAGACAAGCTGTTAATGTGTAATTTCAGACATCCATGGAAAGAGTTTAATTGGCAGGGGAAAAAACTCAGCAATCAGGATTCACAGATGTAACTTATCATATTATATGTGACTAGCTCAATCCTAATCGTAGAATTAAGGCTAACAACAACAATAATGCAATCATGACAGTAGTAATATAGCATTAGTTAAATGCTTACTATACACCCAGGTTCAGTTCTAAGCATATATATTAACTCTTGATCCTTACCACAACACTGAGTGGTAGATAGGATGTTACCCTTACTTTAAAGATGAGGATCCTGGAGTACAGATGTTTAAATACCTTGATTATCTAGAATACAGTCAGGATTTGAACCCAGGTAGCCTGAATTCTACTTCTATGTTAGGATTCTGCCATTGATATATTATAGGACTGTTTTCAACTACTGTGAAAACATAACTTCCCAGCTTTGACATAATATACATTAGTAGCAGGGCTTCCCAGGTGGCACTAGTGGTAAAAATCAAAACAAAACAAAACAAAACAAAAAAACCACCTGCCAATGCAGGAGACATAAGACATGTGGGTTCGATTCCTGGGTCCGGGAGATCCCAAGGAGGAGGGCGTGACAATTCACTTCAGTATTCTTGCCTGGAGAATTCCATGGACAGAGGAACCTGGAAGGCTACACAGTCCATAGCGTCACAAAGAGTCGGACATGACTGAAATGACTTAGCACACATGCATGCACTTTACAAGAAGCTCAGAATTATCAGCTTCAGAGTCAGAAGTAAACCCCTATTTGCTCAAAGATCACCGCTGTATCTACTCACCTAAATTCTAACATAACATTTTCAAAACCAATGCTACATCATGTCAGAGCATTTTATTTCTCTCTCATGTCTTTCTGAGCAATTGTTAAACGGGAAAAACTTCATCCATCTTAAAAATTACTTCTAACTGAAAATTAGAATGTGATATTTATCTGAAATATAAAAATTTGATTTGACTAAATTTTTTCCATGCAGATATTATAATTAAACTAAATAATTATATTTATAAATCAAGTGTCTAAAGAGGGATGATGGTGCCTCTGCTGCTGCTGCTAAGTCGTTTCAGTCGTGTCCAACTCTTAGCGACCCCATAGATGGCAGCCCACCAAGCTCCCCAGTCCCTGGTATTCTCCAGGCAAGAACACTGAAGTGGGCTGCCGTTTCTTTCTCCAATGCATGAAAGTGAAAAGTGAAAGTGAAGTCATTCAGTCGTGCCTGACTTAGTGACCCCATGGATTGCAGCCTACCAGGCTCCTCCATCCATGGGATTTTCCAGGCAAGAGTACTGGAGTGGGTTGCCATTGCCTTTTCCAGATGGTGCCTCTAAAGTAGCCAAAATTCAAATCTATTATTTCTTCTATCTTGTATGAATTTTTAAAAATGGTCTGTCTAGAGGTGGTTTCTTGAGTTTCAACAAAATAATACAGTATCAAATGCCATTTTGCAAACATTTTTAGTAAATAGTTATTCTTTTAAATTTATAATTAAAAGTAATTTGTGGCCTGGCTTTAGAAGTACCTGTGTTTACATGTGTGTGTGCATGCACACAGGTATGAGATGTCTTCTGTGCTTTGGAAATTTGAGGAATTTTGTTTTCTAAAATTAAAGTAACAACTTAGCAGGACTGAAATATCTTTAATTCCTCCCTTTGGATCATAAAACAAGACTGTTGAGCAATAATTCTACCAAAGCACACTTGGAAATTATTGCTAATAAATGAACTCATGTTGTTTTTAGTACTACTTTTCTACAACATGCATGTCTTTTCATTTTGGATTTAAATGCTAGAATTGCCTGATTGATTTTATAGGTCTCTCACTGTTTTCCTCTTCAGTAGGACATCCATATTAATATTAAGTAACCATGGAGCAGGAATGAATCCACCATTCATTTCTAAATGCATGTAATTTCAGTATATTCATGGTAATATGAAAGAGTTAATGGTAGTATTGGCAAGTGAGGGTGGAATTGTTTTACTTTCAGGAATGAATTGCTTTTTAGATTTATTGCTTTTCTGTTTGTAATAAAAGTGATATGCATAAAAAGGTGAAAAAGTACAAAATAAAGTTTTATTTTTAAAAATAGATGATCATTTCCAGAAATGATAAAAAGACAAGTTAATGCATATTTTACTTCTATATTTTTAATACTTCTCCTCTCTGTTAATTCAGGCAAATTGAGAATTACACTCTCATATTACTTTCAAAAATATATGTTAAAATGAATTGATTTCAGTAAGCTTTTTTATTCAAAATACTAGCTAGTGTTTCTTTAGTTTTTAATCAGGCTCAATTGGTGACTAATAGTGATTATCTCATTTGGTCTTCATCCTACTAGGTGGTTACTGTTATTATTCCTCTCTTGTGTGGATGTGTATTCTGAGAGACAGACGGCTAAATAACTTTCCCAAAGTCACACAGCTAGTAAGTGATAGAGCTGGCTAAGAAACCAGGGAGTCTGATTCCAGAGACCACGCACTTAACAGTTCATTATTTTGCACTCATCAGAGAGAATTCTGCTGAAAAATTGGTTTGAAATACTCTCATTTCTGGGGAACATTTGTAATATGACTATAACATTTCTGCAGCTGCTTTATTGCTCTGCAGTTGATATCACACTCATCAAAGAGTAATATCTGTTAAGCATTAATCTTTTCTGGTCTTTTTCTAGTATAGCACTCATTCCTTTTCTTATATATTGCCTCCTAGGATTTGTCCCTGCTCAATTAAAGATGATAGTACCCTATCATTATTTTGCACTCATCAGAGAGAATTCTGCTGAAAAATTGGTTTGAAATACTCTCATTTCTGGGGAACATTTGTAATATGACTATAACATTTCTGCAGCTGCTTTATTGCTCTGCAGTTGATATCACACTCATCAAAGAGTAATATCTGTTAAGCATTAATCTTTTCTGGTCTTTTTCTAGTATAGCACTCATTCCTTTTCTTATATATTGCCTCCTAGGATTTGTCCCTGCTCAATTAAAGATGATAGTACCCTAGTACCTTTAAAAATGAAGTAGAATCTTAGACGTGAGCAAGAAGAACCCTGCATACAACAAAAGCACAGCATACAAACTCATTAAAAAAAAAACAAACCCTGGACTCTATATTACTGTCATTTACATACACATAAAAGGACCTGTAACTCTGGATAAATATATATATATATATATATATATATATATATACACCACTCAAGGCCTAGGGAGTTGCTTTTGCACATCTCATGGCCTAGTACTCTGGACAGAAAGAAACTGCATCTCAATGTCATGAAAGTTTAGAGGATGTGCTATCATTGATGTCTGAGTCAGACACTGCTTTGGAGAGCAGGGCAAATTTGAGTAGACAAAATTCTTAAGTAAGAGAAAGACAAATTAATTAACTGATCATATCCCTATGCTAATGGATCACATGCAACATATTCTTGTAAGAACAAAGGAATATTTTCCTCATAGGTCAAATGCCCATTTTCTTGCCTCTTTTTGATTTCTTAAAGTAATATTTGAAACACTTGCATATTCAAAATAGTAGCCGAGATTTATTTATCAATAACACATAAGTCAGATTACCCTTATGTTTGCTTATAGGAACATGTAGACCATATTTTTTGCACTGGCAACTAGAGGGAAATTGAACAGTAAAATTGCAAATAATTTCTTTTATAAATGTATTTAATAATATATAATTCAGTGTTCAAAAAGTATTTTTGATGTAAAAATTTAACATTCATTATTTATGATTTATACTACACCTAATTTTAATTAACAGTTTTTAATATTTTAGTCAAAATAACTTCAAAAGCATGAAAAAATACTTTTTACCTTTATAGAATTCTTTATAAACATATTTTTAAGTTTTGTGTACTTTGTTTATAACTACATTTTATTTTTAATCTATAGATTTTTGCCATCAATAAAATGCAAATTATGTGAAAAATTTGGTTAACACAACATAATAAATTATTCATGAAATGCAGAAAAAAATTAAATCAATGGAAGATCATATGTCAATTTATATAATAGGTATATTTTTATTTTTTCATGTGTCCAAACACAGCTAATTCCACAACACAGCATCCAACCACATTCATTAAAAACAAATTCAGTCTTAATTAACATTTTGCCAACTTTGAGATCTGTAAAAATCAAAATTTTACACATTTGATTTTCTGTCACATTGACAGTACATTTTTCAAGGTGAAATAGGTCATATTTTCCTTTACAGTTATTTGGTTGACTTGTAACTCTTAAATATTGAAGCATGTGGTAAGTGGGCCTCCATTTGTTCCCATGATTCAGGTACTACTAATGTTTGAGGCAACCCAGCTTGGATGGCTCTAACAAAATGTCACTACCATGGTGATTTCATGCTCACTTTTACCCATTAAAAAAATTAATCATCACATTTTTCTGAAAGAGATGAAAACTTTCATTGTTCCTTACTTTGTACTAAAATGTCCATTTCACTTCCCAATAGTGTTTAGCTTAATGCAGTACTCTTAGTAAATATATTTATCATAAAGTCCTGTTATTAACCACCTTCTCAATCTTTTCTGAAAAACATTTTATAAATTGAAATTAATTTTTCACTCTTGTGGCTTTAAGGCTTCACATGTTAAGAGCACATTTGTTAATTGAGTTTCATTACTAGCATTATTACCATGTAAATGACAAAACTATATCAAAAGTTTCAAAAAAAATTTAACACAAAAAAATGTGCCACTTAATGAGATAGCCGGAGGGTTTTAATTAGTTCATGTATCCATGGATACATTTTATTTGTTAGGTTTTAACATCTATTCTATTCTATTCTATTCTATTCTATTCTAGTGTTCATTTTTTAGAGCTATAAATTCTGAGAAACCTTCTTTACATAAATAAATAGGGGGAACAAAAGGAGATTTTAATTCTATATCAACCATATCTGTCTTCAGTTTTCTAGAAAAGAAAGAAAAGATTTAAACTTAACAACTTCCCTCCACTGCCACCACCCTGATCCAGCCACAAATCCATGATTGCCTGGATTATTACAACATGATCTTAACAGGTGTCCCTGCTTCTTTCTTGTCCCCTCGCAATCTCTACCACATTATTATCATCTATACCACATTATATTATTTCAACCAACATGAGATACCATGAGTTTATACCATGAGTTAAATGAAAAGTCAAGTCATAGCATTCCCCTGCTTAAAATCTCCCTTGGCTCACCATATCACCCAGAATAAAAGCCCCCAAACACCTTCAAAGCTCTGCATGATCTGATTTCTTTTGCCCTTTCTAACCTTATCTCCTATTCTCCATCCTGATTTAGCACATTACATGGTCCATGTGCCTACCAACCCTCTACCTGGTCTCTGAAAGCCTGGACACCTGTTTTCTCTCTTCTATGAACATTGCCAGTTATGTTCTCTCTTCTATGAACATTGCCAGTTATGTTCCTTCTTACAAGACCTTTCCCCTTCTAGGTGAAGTTAAACTTTCAATAGCCTTCTCCATCACTCCTCTCCTTCCCACAAGTCATCTTCCATTTTCCTACTTGATTTTTTCTCTCTAACAACTATAACAAATATGCTAGAAATTTTACATGTTAAATTTGTTTATGATTATCCTATCCACCAAAAAACAAGTCTTATGAGGTTGGAGATTTTGGAGTGTCATTAGAGACTATGTCTTAGTGTTTGGAAGATAGTATGTGCTCAGTAAACAGTTTTTGAATGATTGCATTGGTTTTCTTTGCATTGCATTGGCAATGCCAAAGGATATTCAAACTATGATATAATTGTACTCATTTCACATCTAGCAAGGTTCTGCTCAAAATCCTTCAAGCAAGGCTTTAGCAGTATGTGAACTGAGAACTTCCAGATGTACAAGCTGGATTTAGAATAGGCAGAGGAACCAGAGATCTAATTTCCAAAATTTCATGGAGAAAGCAAGGGAATTTCAGAAGAACATCTACTTCTGCTTCATTGACTATACTAAAGCCTTTGTCTGTGTGAATCACAACAAACTGTGGAAAATTCTTAAAGAGATGGGAATACCAGACCACCTTACCTTTTTCCTGAGAAACCTGTATTCAGGTCAAGAAGCAACAGTTAGAACCAGACATGGAACAACTGACTGATTGAAAATTGGGAAAGGAGTACAACAAGGCTGTATATTGTCACTCTGCTTATGTAACTTCTATGCAGAATACATCATGTGGAATGCTCGGTGAATCACAAGCTGAAATCAAGATTGCCCAGAGAAATATCAACAGCCTCAGATATACAGATGATACCTAATGGCAGAAAATGAAGAGGAACTACAGAGACTCTTGATGAGGGTGAAAGAGGAGAGTGAATAAGCTGGCTTGAAACTCAACATTAAAAAATTAAGATCTTGGCATCTGACTCCATTACTTCACGGCAAATAGAAGGTGAAAAAAGTAGAAACAGTGACAGATTTTATTTTCTTGGGCTCCCAAATCAGCACAGATGATAACTGCAGCCGTGAAATTTAAATATGCTTGTTCCTTGGAAAAAAGCCATGATAAACTTAGACAGCATATTAAAAAGCAGAGATATAACTTTGCCAACAAAAGTCCATACAGTCGAAGCTCTTTCTTCCAGTAGTCATGTACAGCTGTTAGAGTTGGACCATAAAAAAACGCTGAGTGGCAAAGAATTGATGCTTTCAAACTGTGGTGCTAGAGAAGACTCTTGAGAGTCCCTTGGACAGCAAGGAGATCAAAGCAGTCAATCCTAAAGGAAATCAACACTGAATATTCTTTGGAAGGATTGATGCTGAGGTTGAAGCTCCAATACTTTGGCCACCTTATGCAAAGAGCCAACTCATTGGAAAAGACCCTGATGCTGGGAAAGATTGAAGGCAAAATGAGAAGGGGATGGCAGAGGATGAGATGCTTAGATAGCATCACTGACTCAATGGACATGAATTTGAGCAACTACAGTAGGTATTGGAGGATAGAGTAGCCTGGCGTGCTGCAGTCCAAGAGGTTGCAAAGAGTCGGACACGACTTAGCCCCTGAACAATAGCCAATTGAGTTTCTATGCTGCATAAAAAACTACCACAAAAGTAGCAACTAAGAAGAACAGGCATTTATTGTCTTGGTTTCCTTGGGTCAGAAGTCCTGGGTGGCTTAACTGGGGCCTCTGCTCAAAGTCTCACCAGACTTCAGGAATCTCATTAGATGTCAGCCAGGTAGCATTCTTTCCTGAGTTCCAGCTCCTCTTCCAGGGTGATTATTGGCAGAATTCAGCTCCTTACAACTTTAGTATTAATACTTGGTTACTGGCTCTTGGCCCCTAAAGCTCCCACAATTCCTTGGCCCATGTTATTCTCACAAGCCCTCTCAGGATGTGGCAACTTACTTCCTCAAGACCAACAGAAGAACCTCTCCATCTGGTGTGTTAAGATATTTTTATACACTGTAATACAATCCTGGGGGTGATTTTCCTAGAACAGATACCCATTCTCCAGGGGAGAAGATTACACAGTGTTGTTCTTCAGGGTTGGGCATCTTGGGGACCATCCTTGCTTACACAATGATTGAATAAAAAAAAAAAAAAGATAACCTTCATCTCATGGTGTCTTTATTAAAGACTTAAAGATATCGTTCTTTTAAGTGTCCCTGTTGTTTGAAACCTGGAGGCTTTTGTATCCCATAAGAAGATTCAGTTTGGGTGGGAATAAAGTAGGAGGACAGTTATCACAGTAAAAGAATATCTTGATGTTACCTAAGCAGATCAGTTTCAGGGAAGTGTATCCATGGAAGTTAAGACTCTGGAAATGGAATTCCCTGAAAACTATCCATGTCTCTATAAAGTCTCTGGGTACCCTCCAGACATAACTACTGTTCAGTTTGAAGACTACTGGTTCAGTCTATTTTAGGAGGGTCACTTATATAAAACATTGATAATCACCTGACATCATAACTTGCCTTCAGCCATAATTACCTTGAGTTTCTCTGACAAGATGTAGTTGCTAAAATGAAAGGACTTCTATCCACCTACCCCTAATGCCAGATCATATGTACTTTCTAATGCCTTGATCATTTTCTTAAAAGCATCTCAAGCAGTCACCAAACTTTATTTTGTAGCGTACTTTCTCTCCTCCCCCCCCTTTTTTTTGCTTTAGTTTTTGTAATAGATCCAATACTACCACTTTTATACATCCTGTAAGCCACTAGGGGCCAAAATATATAGTAGAAATAAAGACCAAGAGTTGGAAATCACATATTGCAGAATTCACTCATCTCTGATGATGAGGGGAGTGTGATAAAGAAAACTCATTGGCCAAGAGTGTAAAGTACCATGTGTAGAGTAGCTTTCATTGGCTGAAAACACATAAATAGTCAAATCATGAGGAAACACAGATATATATAAATGTGCTCAAATGAACTTATAGTCCATCTGCTGTACTGGAATATTTTCACTGGGATTTCATCGATGTGTGTCTATGTGTGCATCTGAGGAATAATGTATTAGTAACATTATAGCAAGTCAGGTTGCATGGGGGTTGTTAAAATAGGTATAGGGTTAGAGGGAAGAATAGTTGAGTTTGAGCAGCAAGCAATATAAGACAACAGGTGAAGCTGAGTCACATTAGTGGGGCAGTTGAGGGGACAAGGGTCCATCTAATCAAGACTATGGTTTTTCCAGTGGTCACGTATGGATGTGAGAGTTGGACTGTGAAGAAGGTTGAGCGCCGAGGAATTGATGCTTTTGAACTGTGGTGTTGGAGAAGACACTTGAGAGTCACTTGGACTACAAGGAGATCCAATCAGTCCATTCTGAAGGAGATCAGCCCTGAGATTTCTTTGGAAGAAATGATGCTGAAGCTGAAACTCTAGTACTTTGGCCACCTCATGTAAAGAGTTGACTCACTGGAAAAGACTCTGATCCTGGGAGGGATTGGGGGCAGGAGGAGAAGGGGACAACAGAGGATGAGATGGCTGGATGGCATCACAGACTCGATGGACGTGAGTCTTAGTGAACCCTGGGAGTTGGTGATGGACAGGGAGGCCTGGTGTGCTGCAATTCATGGGGTTGCAAAGAGTCGGACACGACTGAGTGGCTGAACGTGTGTGTGTGTGTGTGTGTGTGTGTGTGTGTGTGAACTGAGGGGAGATCCAAAAGAAGAGAACCTGAAGCTGAAGAAGGGTCAGAATTACCTGATCTCATAATTAGTGTGAAACCTGCAAGATCTTCCAATTCCTAAACACTAGTACCATCACCAGGAAGTCTGGTTGTTCTGTGTTCTGGAAGCATTTTCAATTCCTTCATTGTTAAGATGAATTCTTAAAATAAATTCTCAGTTTTGAAAGTAACCTGTGTCAATTTCTGTTCCTTCTGACAGGAATATTGCCTTAGAGATATTTGAAAAATAGTGTTTGTAATATGCTCTTTTGAATCAAAATAGCACAACTGGGTTACTGACTATACTTTTAAAATTATAAATGTCTTTACCTACTTTATAGACATACGGTTTTTTTTTTTAAATAACTGTTTATGTGTATGGAAAAAATGTCTGGAAAATATGTCAAAAGATCATCTATAGTTAATTCTGGGATTATGAAGCTTTTTATCTAAACTTTTCCGCTTTTGTTGCTATCTGTATTTTTTATTTATTTTTAAACAATGATATGGTCAACTCTGTCTCAAAAACAAAACACACTTGTTTTGTTTTGAAATGAAAAAGTTATTTTAAAAAACTACTCATAAAAAGTCCAGAAGGACTCTGTAAAAATATGCTTCTGAGAGAAATAATATATTTTAAGAAAAATAGTCTAACAAAATAGAATTCTCCCATTAGACTGTAAGCTCCCAGCAAAAGGACCTCATCTGTGCTGTTCATTTGTGTGTTCCCAGTATCTGGAAAGATGCTTGGCATGAAGCAATTGTTTAATGAATATTTGTTGCATGAACAACTCTCCTCACATAAAACAACTGAATAGTAATGTATCTACTTATCATAACCACCACTGCATATCTCTTATTAATTTCTAAATAGCTTGAGAAGAAGATTATATAGAAGGACTTTTAGTCTGTGCCTTTATAGTCCTTTCTCAAGTACTTAATGCAGTATAGGAAACAATTTCAAATACTATTAATACTGTTAGTACTGAAATACTATTAATAGAAATCCTTTCATCACCCTCTTGTATTCCAGCTTAGGAAGGCAAGGAGCAAATTTCTTGGTAAGAAATAAGCCAGGAAAAAGGCTGCATCTCTCAGGACGGCCAGTCATCACTCGTTAAAGAGAGGGCTTATAATGGACATAACTGTGTAGAGAAATTTGTGATCCACTGAGTCTCAGAATGATTTAAACAAGAACTTAAACCAAAAAGGGCTTACCCATTGTCCACTTAGAAAGATAATGAGCGAAACTGTTATGGAAATTCCATACATGGTAGTTAATTACCATTTTGAAGTCCTGAGGTAAAGGATGACTGCTACCTCCTATAACCTTAAGGCTTACTAAGCACATTCTGCACTATTCTACTTCATAAACTAGCCCTCCTTATTCTAATATCTCTTATTAATTTCTAAATAGCTTGAGAAGAAGATTATATAGAAGGACTTTTAGTCTGTGCCTTTATAGTCCTTTCTCAAGTACTTAATGCAGTATAGGAAACAATTTCAAATACTATTAATACTGTTAGTACTGAAATACTATTAATAGAAATCCTTTCATCACCCTCTTGTATTCCAGCTTAGGAAGGCAAGGAGCAAATTTCTTGGTAAGAAATAAGCCAGGAAAAAGGCTGCATCTCTCAGGACGGCCAGTCATCACTCGTTAAAGAGAGGGCTTATAATGGACATAACTGTGTAGAGAAATTTGTGATCCACTGAGTCTCAGAATGATTTAAACAAGAACTTAAACCAAAAAGGGCTTACCCATTGTCCACTTAGAAAGATAATGAGCGAAACTGTTATGGAAATTCCATACATGGTAGTTAATTACCATTTTGAAGTCCTGAGGTAAAGGATGACTGCTACCTCCTATAACCTTAAGGCTTACTAAGCACATTCTGCACTATTCTACTTCATAAACTAGCCCTCCTTATTCTGTTCAGTTCAGTCGTTCAGTCGTGTCCGACTCTTTGCGACCCCATGAATCGCAGCATGCCAGGCCTCCCTGTCCATCACCAACTCCTGGAGTTCACCCAGACCCACGCCCATGGAGTCAGTGACGCCATCCAGCCATCTCATCCTCTGTCGTCCCCTTTTCCTCCTGCCCCCAATCCCTCCCAGCATCAGAGTCTTTTCCAATGAGTTAAGTCTTCCCATGAGGTGGCCAAAGTACTGGAGTTTCAGCTTCAGCATCATTCCTTCCAAAGAAATCCCAGGGCTGATCTCCTTCAGAATGGACTGGTTGGATCTCCTTGCAGTCCAAGGGACTCTCAAGAGTCTTCTCCAACACCACAGTTCCAAAGCATCAATTTTTCGGTGTTCAGCCTTCTTCACAGTCCAACTCCCACATCCATACACGACCACAGGAAAAACCATAGCCTTGACTAGATGGACCTTAGTCGGCAAAGTAATATCTCTGCTTTTGAATATGCTACATAGGTTGTTTACCCAGGTTTATTTGGAAATGAACATGAACATTACTCACTAGGTGACTGGTTCTCAATTCTGGCTGGACCTGCGAATCACAGAAGACTAAAAACAGCTAATGCTTAAGCCCCAATCTAGACCAATGAATCCAGAATCCAGGGGTGTGGGCTGAGGACTGTGCATTGTCATTTGTTAACTTCTGTTGTAATTTAATGTGCAGGAGGATGGAGAACCTTTATGAGCTTCTTAAACTTGGGTACCATGTCTCATTTGCTTTTTATCCCAGTGCTTACCACAGTTCATGGTTTGAAGGTTCTAAAACTCACAATACAATTTTAAGCTTTAATAACTTTAGAAGTTTAAATGACATTAACAGGAAGTATCATTTGAAAGCTTAATTAAAATTCAACTTCACATATACAGATTTATTCCTAATGCTTGATCAACAGATTTAAAAACATTTTGGGGGGGGGTCACATATCTTGGCATGTAGGACCTTAGTTCCCTAAACATGCATTGAACCCATGCCCCCTACAGTAGAAGCACAGAGTCCTAACTTTTCAGTTAGGAAGTCCTAAACATTCAAGGCTATGGTTTTTCCTGTGGTCATGTATGGATGTTAGAGTTGGACTGTGAAGAAAGCTGAGCGCTGAAGAATTGATGCTTTTGAACTGTGGTGTTGGAGAAGACTCTTGAGAGTCCCTTGGACTGCAAGGAGATCCAACCAGTCCATTCTGAAGGAGATCAGCCCTGGGATTTCTTTGGAGGTAATGATGCTGAAGCTGAAACTCCAGTACTTTGGCCATCCCATGCAAAGAGTTGACTCATTGGAAAAGACTCTGATGCTGGGAGGGACTTGGGTCAGGAGAAGGGGATGACAGAGGATGAGATGGCTGGATGGCATCACTAACTCAATGGATGTGAGTCTGAGTGAACCGCGGGAGTGGGTGATGGACAGGGAGGCCTGGTGTGCTGCGATTGATGAGGTCTCAAAGAGTTGGACATGACTGAGTGACTGAACTGAACTGACTGAAACTTTTAATTTTAATTTTTTGCTTTAGTCCTTTCTAATTAAGGTGGCAAAGATTGTCTGAAAATTAATTTTAAATATATTTATTCAAAATATATTTGATTTTGAATAAATTTGGTCCATTTCATTTAATAAAATCAAATAAATATAGATGAAGGTAATTAACTTTTAAGTTTTCTTATTTATTAGTTTGTAGCATTTATATATATCCATATGCATGTGTGAGAATATTAAAATTTGAAATGACACCAAAACTTTTGGAACTACACTAAAATTTTTGGAATTTGCTGAATAGTAAGGAATCCATAACTGTACAGTTGAACTTGCATGGGAATGTTGAAAATCACTATTAAAGGTTTTGATTCATATTTATTCTTGTATAAAGGTAGAAATATGTTTGGTTGCATGTAAAAGAGAACAGTTGCTTTGGAAAATAGAATTTATCTGCATCTAATGAAAAGTCTGGAATTAGGCAGCTTCTGACTGATTTAGTGGTTTAACAATGTCAGAGTAGCACCCAGCCTTTCCCCAGGCTTGCAAAATGACTTTTATAGCTTCAAGCTACACATTTAACTTTATGGCAGAAAGAGTGGGGTTAGGATACTGCCAGGGGCTGCTAATAAATAATATTTTTATTAGGAAAAAACACAAAAATCACATCTGACTCTTTGAAACCCCTTGGACTGTAGCCTACCAGGCTCCTCTGTCCATGGAATTCTTCAGGCAAGAATACTGGAAGTGGATAACTCTTCCCTTCTCCAGGAGATCTTCCAGACCCAGAGATTGAATCTAACTGGGGTCTACTGCATTGCAAGTGGATTTTTTTTTACCAGCTGAGCTACCAAAAACATATCTTTTCCTAAAGTCCCCCCAGAAGATTTTTATTTAGATTTTGTTAACTAAAACTATAACATACAGCCACCCTCTAGTTACAAGAGTTACTCGAGTATTGAGTATTTAACTTTTCCATTTCCTATTTTCTTGGCAAGCAAGAGAGGAGAGTTGGACATGGTGATAGCTTCAGTAAACTGTGTTGGATTCGTGATCTCTGAAGATTTAGTTTCGGAAGCAGGGACCAGGCTTGATCACTCAAGAGCAGTTTGTGTAGCAGAATTTTATTAAAGTATTAGAAGGGACAGAGAAAGCTTCTGACACAGACATCAGAAGGGGGACAGAGAGTGCCTCACTCACTAGTCTTAGCAAGGGAGCTATATATTATTTCAATTGGTTATTACAGTAAATCAAAAAGATGTCTTAAGGTTGTAAAGATCTTACCAGACCCATTCTCACAACATACATTTGAAGATAACAGGATTGGTCAGAAGGTTCTCGAGAAGGAGAAACATGTCCTCAAGCAGGATATATTGTTGTTATATACCCCATGGACTATAGAGTCCATGGAATTCTCCAGGCCAGAATACTGGAGTGGGTAGCCTTTCCCTTCTCCAGGGCATCTTCCCAACCCAGGGATCGAACCCAGGTTTCCCACATTGCAGGCAGATTCCTTACCAGCTGAGCCACAAGGGAAGACCATATAATCTTTAGTGCAGAGTTTAAGCTGTACTCTTGTTTTGTTGTGTAATCATCAGCTCTGGGCTAAAAGAAAAAAGTTTGTCCTTTTCTCCTCCTTAAGAACTCCAGACCTCTATCTCCTCCTTAAGAGCCACAGACCCCTTTCTCCTCCTCAGGGACCCCAGACTTCTTATCAACGTGCCTAGGAATTGACTCTCTCCATGGTTAACCAAAAAAGAAAAAAAAAAAAACACCTCTCATCTCTCATCTTATATATTTTTCACTCTCTTTTTTTCTGTTTGTCATATGAAGTCAGCTGGTTCTAAAGTTGATGGTTCTGTCAATTATCAGATAATATCCTTGCTTCTTAAAAAATAAATTTAGAGAAATGGAACTTTTTTTTTAAGACTCCCTTTTCCAATAGTAAATTTTGCAGCCAGAACTCTGCTTTCTCAAATCACAGAGGAAACTATCATCTTCTAATGATGGAACAATATGGTTCAGTTCAGTCACTCAGTCATGTCCAACTCTTGTGACCCCATGAATCGCAGCATGCCAGGCCTCCTTGTCCATCACCAACTCCCAGAGTTCACTCAAACTTATGTCCATCGAGTTGGTGATGCCATCCAGCCATCTCATCCTCTGTCGTCCCCTTCTCCTCCTGTTCCCAATCCCTCCCATCATCAGAGTCTTTTCCCATGAATCAACTCTTCCCATGAGGTGGCCAAAGTACTAGAGTTTCAGCTTTAGCATCATTCCTTCCAAAGAAATCCCAGGGTTGATCTCCTTCAGGATGGACTGGTTGGATCTCCTTGCAGTCCAAGGGACTCTCAAGAGTCTTCTCCAACACCACAGTTCAAAAGCATCAATTCTTCGGTGCTCAGCCTTCTTCACAGTCCAACTCTCACATCCATAAATGACCATTGGAAAAACCATAGCCATGACTAGACAGACTTTCGTTGGCACCTTTGCTGGCAAAGTAATGTCTCTGCTGGAACAATATGGTTAAAAGCCATTAATGAAGGTAGCTGAGTGCTGTTTTGCAAAGTGTGGTCACTGGGAAGCATTCGTTGGGAAAACAAGTTCTAGCTGATGTCTGTGGAGACATGTCATTTTTCCTTAGCCTGAACTACATCATAGGCTATTGTACTTTGTAAAGTTCTCCTTTGTAAGTCCTGTAGCATGCTTTATTTTGATTTTGCCCTCATTCTCTAATGTCAGTTTGTTACCCTTGTGTTTCTCTCTAAATGGGACTTTAGACAGAATCTCAAATTTCAGTTGTCAGACTTTTACTGTTCTTTCTTTTTTCTGACAGGAATATGATTGTTACCCTCATCCATTAATCATCTTGTATTGCATATCCCTTATTGGTTTGAGGATCTAAAAATGTACTTCATGTGGCATAATTTTGTTTTTAATAGCACTGTAGATATATTCGGAGAAGGCAATGGCACCCCCACTCCAGTACTCTTGCCTGGAAAATCCCATGGACAGAGGAGCCTGGTAGGCTGCAGGTCACGGGGTCGCTGAGGGTCGGGCACAACTGAGCGATTCACTTTCACTTTTCACTTTCATGCATTGGAGAAGGAAATGGCAACCCACTCCAGTGTTCTTGCCTGGAGAATCCCAGGGATGGGGGAGCCTGGTGGGCTGCCGTCTATGGGGTCGCACAGCGTTGGACACGACTGAAGTGACTTAGTAGTAGTAGTAGATATGTTCAGTCATGTATTTTCTCCTTCAGCATGTGTTTACTGGGCACTGTCTGATGTGCCTGAAACTGCTGAGGACTAGAGTACATCTGTGAACCAGACAGACATGATCTCTGTTACTGTGGCCTGTACAGGCTCATGAGAAAGACAATAGACAGAAGATGGGTGAGTTGCAAGTAGACAAAGAGACTACGTGCAAATTGTAATAAGTAAGCATAATGGAGAATGACACCTTACTGTTGACTGATTTAACAATTTAAAGTCTCTTTAAGGTGGCAGCCCAAGGCTCAGAATAGCTACTCAGTGATGCTTCCTCTACGTATAATGCTCCCATGGTCACATAGCGTATTTACACAGTAAGGTCCTGAGCCCTTTTATTGTTTGAGGATTTACAAAACTTAGAGTCTGACATTTCTCTGGCCAGGCTTCGCTTAGTATAGTTCCATTACAATGGGACAAAAGTTTCATGATATTGAGACAAAGAGACCATTCAAAATATCGTACTACTTCTTTATTATCTAATCGAGAAAAAATTTTAAGCAATAACTAGATATTACATGCACTGTTACCAGCAAATGTGCTGTTTCTTTCAAGTACAAGCAGCCCAGATACCTGACCTCATCTGGCTTCCTTGAGCAAATACAGAAAGAAGGCTTTGGCTGCATCTCACAGACAGGCTTCAGTGGAATCACCAAAGAATTATTCCAATGAGGAGATAAATTCTAACTTGTTCTATTACCTTCCCTGCTACTGAAACCAAGGACCCCAAGTGACATCCAGTTACCATTCTTAGCTCATCTGAGGCAGGTTCAATGATGACATCAAGTCACAACATCCTTAACCTCATTTGCATTCCAAAAGATGAGTATTTTTCTCTTCTCTAAAATAAACTTCAAGTAGCAAATATATATAATTGACCAGACAAAGAGAGATTTCTCACAGGAATTTGCAATATATATAATTTATCTTCTATTCTTGTTACAGTATGTATAACTTATCTTTTGGGAAATGAATGCAAAAGGGCACAAAGGTCTTTTTGCAACTTGGTTATTAGTCATAACTTATTAATACCATATTCTTCCCAAGAGAGATGAATAATGCCATAGCATTATGTTATCAGAGCCTAGGGAGGGACTTCTATAATACCAAGTACTGCAAGTAGAATAAGATGAGGATACTAGTCATGGATGAAAAGGAAAAGATGCTAATTAAAAATAATTCTAAGGTTCTGAGTATAAGTTTCTGAGAAAGCCCAGAATAAGAATCACATTTTGGAAGGAAAGTGAATTCAGCTCAAAACAAATTAAATGTTTGCTATTAGTGGGTTCCCCAAATGTGAATTTCTCACAAGCAGCTGAAAGCGGTAGATGTCCATAAGATAGATTAGAGGGAGAGTTATTATTTGGGTTTAATCCACAGAGGGGCAATGATGTTCTTGGTTATTAATCAAGTTCCTTTTTAGAAAATGTAGTTTACAGTTATTAACATTATTTACTTGATAACTTTGTTGCTAAACTTGTGTCTTAGAAAGAAAATGTTCATATAAATTGTAACAATCTTAGTAAATACTTAAAAAGTTGAAGGAATCATTCCTCTTTGACACAAAGCCTCTCAAAGAGGATTCTTGAAAGTAAGCCAAAGTTTAAAACATTGTATTTTTACCATATGCATATTTAAAATAATGTATATGTAGACACAGGAGAAATCTGTATGCAGGTCAGGAAGCAACAGTTAGAACTGGACATGGAACAACAGACTGGTTCCAAATAGGAAAAGGAGTACGTCAAGGCTGTATATTGTCACCCTGCTTATTTAACTTATATGCAGTGTAAATCATGAGAAATGCTGGACTGGAAGAAACACAAGCTGGAATCAAGATTGCTGGGAGAATATCAATAACCTCAGATATGCAGATGACACCACCCTTATGGCAGAAAGTGAAGAGGAGCTAAAAAGCCTCTTGATGAAAGTGAAAGAGGAGAGTGAAAAAGTTGGCTTAAAGCTCATCATTCAGAAAACGAAGATCATGGCATCTGGCCCCATCACTTCATGGGAAATAGATGGGGAAACAGTAGAAACAGTGTCAGACTTTGTTTTGGGGGGCTCCAAAATCACTGCAGATGGTGGCTGCAGCCATGAAATTAAAAGACGCTTACTCCTTGGAAGAAAAGTTATGACCAACCTAGATAGTATATTCAAAAGCAGAGACATTACTTCGCCAACTAAGGTCCATCTAGTCAAGGCTATGGTTTTTCCTGTGGTCATGCATGGATGTGAGAGTTGGACTGTGAAGAGGGCTGAGAGCCGAAGAATTGATGCTTTGGAACTGTGGTGTTGGAGAAGACTCTTGAGAGTCCCTTGGACTGCAAGGAGATCCAACCAGTCCATTCTGAAGGAGATCAACCCTGGGATTTCTATGGAAGGAATGATGCTAAAACTGAAGCTCCAGTACTTTGGCCACCTTATGTGAAGAGTTGACTATTGGAAAGGACCCTGATGCTGGGAGGGATTGGGGGCAGGAGGAGAAGGGGACGACCGAGGATGAGATGGCTGGATGGCATCACGGACTCAATGGACGTGAGTCTGAGTGAACTCCGGGAGTTGGTGATAGACAGGGAGGCGTGGCGTACTGCGATTCATGGGGTTGCAAAGAGTCAGACACGACTGAGCTACTGAACTGAACTGAACAGAAAAGTCTTTGCAGAAAAAGAAAAGATAAAGACAAAAAAAAAAGATTTTAAAAAAGAAGAAGAGAAAAGAAACAGATAAGACAATGAATTTTGTATAAAAGTGGTGATCTGCTCAATAGCTGTTCAGTTCCACTTTTATTCAAGGAGTCTTGATGACCTTTCCGGCCTCTGTTCCTACGTGCAGATCCTTGCCCTCTCTTCAGGCATCTTACAAGTGCCTGAACTATTGCTTGCTGGCGTTGCCATGGGATAGCGAGAGCAAGAAGTTCTCCTTGTCATTCCAGTCTATCCTTCCTCTTCTTTGAGCACTGCCAGTCTTCTCCTTCCACTTCTCCAGTCTCCATCTACCAAGTCTCCAAAAGGAGAAAAACTGGTTCCTCAAGTTTGCACACAAGTATCTTCTACCTTCTAAAATTTACTCTTGCAAAGTGAACTGCCTTATGGCCCAGCAATCCCACTGCTGGGCATACACACCGAGGAAACCAGAAAGAGACATGTGTACCCCAATGTTCATCACAGCACTGTTTATAATAGCCAGGACATGGAAACAACCTAGATGTCCAACAGCAGATGAATGGATAAGAAAGCTGTGGTACATATACACAATGGAGTACTACTCAGCCATTAAAAAGAATACATTTGAATCAGTTCTAATGAGGTGGATGAAACTGGAGCCTATTATATGGAGTGAAGTAAGCCAGAAAGAAAAACACCAATACAGTATATTAACACATATATACGGAATGATGGTATATATATAGAAAGATGGTAATGATAACCTTGTATGCGAGACAGCAAAATTGACACAGATGTTTAGAATGGACTTTTGGACTCTGTGGGAGAGGGAGAGGGTGGCATAATTTGAGAGAATGGCATTGAACATGTATACTATCATGTAAGAAACGAATCGCCAGTCTGTGTTCGATACAGGATACAGGATACAGGATGCTTGGGGCTGGTGCACGGGGATGATCCAGAGAGACGATATGGGGTGGGAGGTTGGGGGGGAGTTCAGGATTGGGAACTCATGTACACCTGTGGCTGATTCATGTCAATGTATGGCAAAACCAATACAGTATTGTAAAGCAAAATAAAGTAAAAATAAAAATTAAAAAAAAATAAATACAATTTACTCTTGCTTTGGAATAGGAGGAGAGGTGTAGGGGGAGAAGGAACTGAGCTTAGTGCACCAGTGAAGGAGAAAACAAGGCGGGAATACTCATAATCCTGTCTTTCTACACTACAACCTGTTTTCATTTTCTGTTATAATAAACAATGTTAGGCATGGTGCCTCACCACAAACACTTAAAAGATCTTTAAAAGTAAGAATCATGTTTTTATCCCAGTTCACCAGTGTGTAGTGAGTGAGGATGTGACTGAATAAATAAACAAGTGACTGAACTTTTATTCTTGAGTGGTAAAGATGTTTCAACTGGGCTTTTTCAGTTCACAAGTTTTAAAATATACATTATTATTACATAATTCTTGATATAGTTATATGACACAATCTTAGAGGAAAAAATAACTGGTGATAAGAAAATTGTAAAGTCCAGATGTGGATCCAGATCTTCTGAATCCAATTGCTGCTACTGCTGCTAAGTCGCTTCAGTCGTGTCTGACTCTGTGCGACCCCAGAGACACAGCCCACCAAGCTCCTCCGTCCCTGGAATTCTCAAGGCAAAAACACTGGAGTGGGTTGCCATTGCCTTCTCCACTGCACAAAAGTGAAAAGTGAAAGTGAAGTCGCTTAGTTGTGTTCGACTCTTAGCAACCCCATGGACTGTAGCCCACCAGGCTCCTCTATCTATGGGATTTTCCAGGCAAGAGTACTGGAGTGGGGTGCCATTGCCTTCAATTAGTGGCCATTTTTACTCTCTTATGCTATGTCCTTGGAAAAAAGAGAAATTAGAGCAGTGATGTCCTAGGCTAGAGAAAGAGGATGTTTATCAAATGATCCATGTAGATCAGGCCAATAAAGGCAACTAAAGTCAGTGAAAGTAGCAATTCATTCAAATCTCAGCTGAAGTTTCCTCCCTCTTCACACTTGATGCTTCCTCAGGCTCTGGGACTGCAGGACTTCTGGACTTGTAGCCCCAGATCTCGGCTGCTGTTTCCTGTTATCTATTCCATGACATGAAGACTTTGGTTTCTTGGTTCCTTGCCTTGTCACCTCATAAAAACTCTGTAAGACCTTGTGCAAGCTCCTTTTGTGGACCTGACATGACTAAAGCCCCCAGTCCCACCTTAAAGTAAAAGTAATACCTGTCCTCTGCTCCTAGGCCTTTCCTCACTATTAATGCCTTTAATGAGACCTGCCAATTATTGAAGACCTACTACATGCTAACTATTGTGCTGATCCCTTTAAATATTTTAAGGCATTTACAATTACCTTTTTACTATCAAAAAACAAAACCCCAACATCAGCAGGGTAAGGTAGCATAGCTACAGTCAGTGACTCAGCTAATAAGTGCTGGAGCTGTGGGTCAGCCTCAGCTCTCATTGATGATGAAGTCCAGTTTCTTCCATTGCATTAGATGCTTTGTACAAAACACTGTGATGCTGGGAAAGATTGAAGGCAAAAGGAGAAGGGAGTGGTACAAGATGAGATGGTTAGATAGTATTATTGACTCAATGGACATGAATTTGAGCAAACTCCAGGAAATGGTGGAGAACAGAGGAGCATGGAGGGTCACAGTTCATGGGGTCACAAAGAGTCAGACACAACTTAACACCTGAACAACAACAAATACTGCATCTTCAGGGAGTTCTGCTTGCCCACATTCTCTTGTGGTTCCTATTCCCTGCCTTGTTTTTCTTCACACTACTGATTACTGATAAACTAGGGATAATTAATTCAACCTTAAACTAACTAAAACTTAACCTTCCAGAAATACATGGACTTACATTTTTGTTCACTGCTACCTTCTCTGGCATGTGGAACGAACCTGGCAATGGTTTTCCCTCAAAAACTTTTTTTTAATATATGTATGATTCTATAGCATACTTGTTCTTTCACTTCCTAAGTATATTTTCCTTAAATTTCCTTGTGAGAATAAAGACAAATTACATAGAAAACTGAAGAAACAGTACCAGCAGCGATCTAGGTAGTGCTGAGCAACAAGAGAATTAACCAGTATTTGACATTGTGCATCCATTTACCTGTTAAGGGATTCCAGCCCTATATTATTGACAGATGAACTAGTCAGCTTATGATGTCGCAACAAACATTTCCCAAATCTCAGTGGTTTACAAACACAAGCATTTATCTCTTGCTCACTTTCATGAAACACTAATCAGCTGCAGATCAGTTGACCTTGACTTAGCTCTTATGTGTCTTCACATTCTAGGTCAGTTCAGTTCAGTTGTTCAGTCGTGTCCAACTCTTTGCGACCCCATGAATCGCAGCATGCCAGGCCTCCCTGTCCATCACCAGCTCCCTGGGTTCATTCAGACTCACACACATCGAGTCAGTGATGCCATCCAGCTATCTCATCCTCGGTTGTCCCCTTCTCTCCCTGCCCCCAATCCCTCCCAGCATCAGAGGGACTCTTTTCCAATGAGACAACTCTTCACATGAGGTGGCCAAAGTACTGGAGTTTCAGTTTTAGCATCATTCCTTCCAAAGAAGTCCAAGGGTTGATCTCCTTCAGAATGGACTGGTTGGATCTCCTTGCAGTCCAAGGGACTCTCAAGAGTCTTCTCCAACACCAAAGTTCAAAAGCATCAGTTCTTCGGTGCTCAGCCTTCTTCACAGTCCAACTCTCACATCCATACATGACCACAGGAAAAACCATAGCCTTGACTAAATGGACCTTAGTTGGCAAAGTAATGTCTCTGCTTTTGAATATACTATCTAAGTTGGTCATAACTTTTCTTCCAAGGGGTAAGTGTCTTTTAATTTCATGGCTGTAGTCACCATCTGAAGTGATTTTGGAGCCCAAAAAATAAAGTCTGACACTGTTTCCACTGTTTCCCCATCTATTTCCCATGAAGTGATGGGACCGGATGCCATGATCTTCGTTTTCTGAATGTTGAGCTTTAAGCCAACTTTTTCACTCTCCTCCTTCAGTTTCATCAAGAGGCTCTTTAGTTCCTCTTCACTTTCTGCCATAAGGGTGGTGTCATCTGCATATCTGAGGTTACTGATATTTCCCCCAGCAATCTTGATTCCATCTTGTGCTTCTTCCAGCCCAGCGTTTCTCATGATGTACTCTGCATAGAAGTTAAATGAGCAGGGTTTATACAGCCTTGATGTATTCCTTTTCCTATTTGGAACCAGTCTGTTGTTCCATGTCCAGTTCTAACTGTGCTTCTTGACCTGCATACAGATTTCTCAAGGGGCAGGTCAGGTGGTCTGGTACACCCATCTCTCTCAGAATTTTCCACAGTTTATTGTGATCCACACAGTCAAGGGCTTTGGTATAGTCAATAAAGCAGAAACAGATGTTTTTCTGGAACTCTTTTGCTTTTTCCATGATCCAGTGGATGTTGGCAATTTGATATCTGGTTCCTCTGCCTTTTCTAAGACCAGCTTGAACATCTGGAAGTTCATGGTTCACGTATTGCTGAAGCCTGGCTTGGAACTGGAATGAAAACTGACATTTTCCAGTCCTGTGGCCACTGCTGAGTTTTCCAGATTTGCTGGCATATTGAGTGCAGCACTTTCACAACATCATCTTTCAGGATTTGAAATAGCTCTACTGGAATTCCACCACCTCCACTAGCTTTGTTCATAGTGATGCTTTCTAAGGCCCACTTGACTTCACATTCCAGGATGTCTGTCTCTAGATTAGTGATCACAGCATCATGATTATCTGGGTCGTGAGATCTTTTTTGTACAGTTCTTCTGTGTATTCTTGCCACCTCTTCTTAATATCTTCTGCTTCTGTTAGGTCCATACCATTTCTGTCCTTTATCAAGCCCATCTTTGCATGAAATGTTCCCTTGGCATCTCTGATTTTCTTGAAGAGATCTCTAGTCTTTCCCATTTTGTTGTTTTCCTCTATTTCTTTGCATTGATCACTGAAGAAGGCTTTCTCATCTCTTTTTGCTATTCCCTGGAACTCTGCATTCAGATGTAGTCACATTCTAAGTACCAGGCTAATGGATAGACACTGTCTGGAGTGTGCTATTCTCATGATAGAAGGCAGATGTTCATAGAGGGATATAGCCAGTCTTCAAAAGCATGTTCAGTCAGGCATCTATTTATATTCCATTAGCCAAAACTACTAATGTGGTCAAGCCCAATGTCAATGGGAAATACAATGCCTACAGGAATCTCGGGGAAGTTCAGGAAGGGACTGAGTAAAGCAGTAGACTACACAAGTACTTATCTCTATATTACTGCTGCCTATCTTCCTTGATCTAAGAACTTTCCTTCACTGTTTACACATATTTGTAAATAACCCATCTTATGTTCTTTATCAAAATTTGTTTCCGCTTCCTTATGTAAAGTGTACCCTATTTGTTTCTATTGAATGTTCTCAAGATTTTAATTATTCATTGTTCTTTTCTCAGTTTAGTACAGACATTGTGATTTTTAATATATATTTCTAAGTTTCTGACTTTCAAATTGAAGTTATTGATAAATTTAATATTATTCAGTCAAATATAATCTAAGTTCATGAGGACCGAAATCATTCGAAAGATTCCTTTATGGTGAACATGAAAATCTCATGAGATGATTTTTTACACAACAAAATCAGTATAATATTTGCATCTTCAGCTATAAAATAACTTACCTATTTAGTCAGGGAATATAGAGTCTTAGTTTTAAAGATTTTGTGATGTATTGTAACAATTTTGCTGTTCTTGGAAGAACTCTATCAATATTTCATCATGATACTCTTCTCTGCAGGAGAGCCTAAGAAAAATATTCTATTAATCATGGTGATATTAAAGCTATCTGTCACTTGTAGCATGCATATGCAATAAAGTAATCAGATCAAATTGATATCAGAGACAAATGGCCCACATTAAAAGTGTCTGCTTGAAGTTCTAAAATTGGTCCTATTTATGATGATCTCAATAACTAAACCTCTCAATTTGCAAATGAAGATAAATTTTAAGATAATTTTTAAAATCTGAATTGTGAAAAAGGATAAAGAGAGGCCTAAAGTGGCTAACGGTAGAAGAGCTCAAAGAAATGCTTTAGAACTTTTGAAACAAAGAAACATTTTTATTATCTTGGACATTCACTTCAAATTTTCTATAATTGTATTAAAAATAAAACAATAGAAACATGTTGACCTAAGCATAATTGAGTGTCATTAATTTTAAAATATGTATCTAAAGAGACTAGAATCAGTATGCTCCATATGTCCTGATAGTCTGTTTAAAAAAAAAAAAAAAGAGTTGGATAAGGGGATCATTAATAGCAAGTTCAGTCAGTTCAGTTCAGTTTAGTCACTCAATCATGTACGACTCTTCATGACCCATGAATTGCAGCATGCCAGGCCTCCTGGTTCATCACCAGCTCCTGCAGCTCAATCAAACTCTTGTCCATTGAGTCGGTGATGCCATCTAGCCATCTCATCCTCTGTTGTCCCCTTCTCCTCTTGCCCCCAATCCCTCCCAGCCTCAGAGACTTTTCCAATGAGTCAACTCTTTGCATGAGGTGACCAAAGTACTGGAGTTTCAGCTTTAGTATCAGTCCTTCTAGTGACCACTCAGGACTGAACTCCTTTAGAATGGACTGGCTGGATCTCCTGGCAGTCCAAGGGACTCTCCGGAATCTTCTCCAACACCACAGTTCAATAGCATCAATTCTTCAGCGCTCAGCTTTCTTCACAGTCCAACTCTCACATCCATACATGACCACTGGAAAAACCATANACTCGATGGACGTGAGTCTGAGTGAACTCCAGGAGTTGGTGATGAACAGGGAGGCCTGGTGTGCTGCAATTCATGGGGTTGCAGAGTTGGATATGACTGAGTGACTGAACTGAACTGAATAAATAATATCAGATTATATTAAGTGGAGGGGAAGCATGAGACGAGATGGTCAGGGAAGATCTCTGATAATAAACAGTTGTGCAGAGCCTTAAAAAAAAAAAAAAAAGAGCTGGCTGGATGAAGATTCAGCAGGACTGCAGTCAGCGTGAACCACAAGTGCAAAGATCTGGGGATAGTAATGAATTCACAATCTACAGAGATAAAAAGGAGGCTAGTGTTCCGTAGCATAACCAGTGTTCGAGAACACATAAAAGATGAGCTTGGACAACCTAATAAAACATGGGAAGACCTAAATAGACATTTCTCTGAAGGAGATGTTGTTGCTAAGTTGTGTCTGACTCTTTGAGACCCCATGGACTGTAGCCCATCAAGCTCCTTTGTCCATGAGATATCCCAGGCAATAATATTGGAGTTGGTTACCATTTCCTTCACCAGGGGATTTTCTGATCTACAGATTGTCAAAAAACACAGTAAAAGATGCTCAATATCACCAATTTATTAGAGAAATGCAAATCAAAACTACAATGAAGTACCACTTCACACTGGTCAGAATGGCCATCATAAAATGTCTACAAATAACAAGTGTTGGAGAGGGTGTGGAGAAAAGGGAACTCTTCTGCATTGCTTTTGAAAATATAATTTGGTGAATCCACTATGGAAAACAATATGTAGGTTTCTAAAAAACTAAAACTACATTTTCCATATGATCCAGTAACTCCACTCCTGGGCATATATCCAGACAAAATTATAATTGGAAAAGATACATGCAACCCAATATTCATAACAGCACTGTTTACAATAACCAAGACATGGAAGCAAACTACATGTCCATCAACAATGGGTAGTAAAGATGTGCATATATATATATATATATAAAGAAATACTACTCATCCATAAAAAAAAAGAATGAAATAATGCCATAGCATAAATAGAGATTATCATACTAAGTAAAGTAAGTCAAAAAAGGAAAGACAAATATGACATGGTATCACTTATATACGGAATCTAAAATACGACACAGGTGAACTTATGAACTTATCTATTTAACAGAAACACACTCATAGATAATGATATAGATATCAAGGGATAAAGGAGTGGGGAGGGATGGATTGGGAGTTTGAGGTTAGCAGATGAAAACATTCATATATATTAACGTTATAGAATGGATAAACAACAAGGTCCTGCTATAAAGCACAGGTAGCTATATTCAATATCCTGTAAGAAACCAAAATGGAAGAGAATATAAAAAAGAATGCATATGTATATCTAATTGAATCATTCCACTTACAACAGAAAGTAACACAACTTTGTAAATTAATTATACGTCAATAAAAAATAAATTACAGAAAGATAAGTTTGGAGAAATAGGGAAGATTAGGATCAGAGTGGGCTTCTGAGAAGCATGGATTTTGTTAAGATATAATGCAAGTTTAAGGAGGTATTCAGAGCAACTAAATTAAAGATCACTGATCATTTCAAAGAGTTTATTAGGAAGGTCAAAGAAGAAGCAAAGAGGACACTTCAGGGGAAAAAAAACAAGCTTCAGGCAAAATGATGAGGATAGCTTAGTCTAGGGTAGTAAAAGAAAAATTGAGGGAAAGAAAGAGATTCAAGATATATTTAGTGAGAGTAAAAAGACTGATATGTGGATTGGATCTGGGAAATAAACTAATGGAGGGATGTAGCATTTGGGGCTTGAGATTGGGAGGTTGATAGTACGCAATTGAGAAGAAAAAGAATGTGAAAGTAGAAAGTGCATTTAGGAGTAGAGATTGACCAAGACTTTATGGTGAAAATGACAAGTATAAGTGGATATCTTTCCCAAAGAAAAAATTAGGTCATTTTTCTACTTGTGTGTCTGAATTTCAGAAGAAATAATAAGACAAGAAATATCACTTTGAGGGGTATCAGAATAAAATTCTCTGATATTTAAAGTCCATTTTGAAAGTATAAATAGTCGAAATAAAAGATCCCAGGGCCAAGTCTTAGAGGGGCCTTCAATACAGATTGTTAGAAGAAAAGCCAGAGGTTGGTAAAGAGATTGAAGAGAACTAAACACAAAAGTAGGAAGAAACTCAGAAGAACCTATTGCTTCAGAAACCAAGGAAGGAAACCATTTCTAGGAGCAGGGGTAATTTTCTTTTTATTGGAATAAGAAACATTGAAGTAAGGATTGGTGACAGAAAAAGTTCAGGTTGCAATTTTGCTGGTGAGAATTAAAATTAGGTGTATTTAATAAGAAATTTGGAGTCTCTCTTCTTGTGTCTCTAGAGGAGTGGCAAGAAGCTGAGATTCAGCTGGGGTCAAATAAGATTTCAGTACATGAAACCTCTGTCACAGGATTTCACTCACCAAGCTTTTATCTGGCAAGATGGTTCATCAAGTGGGATTTTCCTGTATGATACAGTCCAACAATAGTCACAACCACCAGAGGCTGAGAAACCTTGTAAAGAATCTTTAAGACTAACTGGTTCACAGAAAGCTGCTCATTCTTGTTTTCCACCAAACACGTGAGAATCAACATGAGAGGTCCAGATGCCATGGCAACCTGCAAACCCAAAAGAGTCTCCCTGTAGAAATAAGATCACAAATTCATTTCCTGCCTCAAGGTTAATGGAAGCATATGTCATCAGCAGAAGACTGGTGGGACCTCTGTATTTCTGTGGATCTAGTAGACCACAGAGGGATTCCTCTACCATAATCTCTGATGATGGCATTGCAGAAACAAAAGATATCAACCCCCTCTAAAATTTTATTTCTGTAAAATTCAAACAACTTTATCATACGTTAAGAGCCTACTTATGCTGAGCTCCGTGAAACATGCATTACATACCTGACCTCCTGGTATTTATAAGAACCTTGCAAATTGAGGTTTTTAATATCCATTTTTTGCACACATAATAGGTGAAGTTCAGAAAGGCTGAGGGATTTCTCACCTTTATATATAGTAAGTGGTAGATCCAGGATATGAAACAGGGAAATCTGTTTCATTATGTCATCTTTGCAACCACTTATCACACAGAATAATCTTTCTCAACAGCATTGATTACCCTGTATATTCTTCACTCAATGATGAATCAGTTTAGTCACTAAGTCATGTCCAACTCTTTGCAACCCCATGGACTGCAGCACGCCAGGCCTCCCTGTCCATTACCAACTCCCAGAGTTCACTCAAACTCATGTCCATCGAGTTGGTGATGCCGTCCAGCCATCTCATCCTCCTGCCCCCAATCCCTCCCAGCATCAGAGTCTTTTCCAATGAGTCAACTATTCGCATGAGGTGGCCAAAGTATTGGAGTTTCAGCTGTAGCATCAGTCCTTCCAAAGAATACCCAGGACTGATCTCCTTTAGAATGGACTGGTTGGATCTCCAATGTACAGAGGCTTTCTGTTGACTCTGCTATACCAACAACACATTCTCTAATGAACTAATGTGATGAGATCAATTCCTCCCAGTTCTGGCTCTCCCTCCACAAACCACTCAGTGGTTTGATACCAGGCTCTTATCTTTTCTTGCCTGACCAGTGTTCTATCAAGGTTTTGGGTGACTTAGTATTTTTTTAATTGTGTGCTTTCATGTTTTCCTTCTCTTAATACTGTCTTTTATTTATTTAAATGAATTGGGTGAATATCTGCTTTGTTCCTGAAACTGTGTTTGTTTCCTGGGATAAAATTATTTACAAGCTATGGCTCCTGCTTTCAAAGCAATACTAGATTAACTGTATCAGGTAGGATTAGGTTTAGTTGTCAGAAATAGGACAAAAGATGCATAGACAACTTAATTAAAGTAATCTCATATAAATTCTAGGATTGGTAGTCCACAACTAGTGAGTAGAAATTTGTTTCAAAAAGAACTGTAGCCCAATATATTGTACAGGACAGGGATATATGGCCATTGCTTTATAATAACTTTAAATGGAATTTAATCTATGTGCTGTACACCTGAAACTAATAAAGTATTGTAAATGATATATCTCAAAAATAAATAAAATAAGATAATATTCCCTTAGAAAACACCTGTAACCCAGAACCCTTCTATCATAAGCTCAACCAAATATAAGGAGCAGACCAAATATAAGGAGTAGCCCAAGGAAATGACAACCCACTCCAGTATTCTTGCCTGGAGAATCCCATGGACAGAGGAGCTTGGTGGGCTACAGTCCACCAGTCGCAAAGAGTCGGACACGACTGAGCGACTTCACTTTCATAGTCACCTAGGTCTCAGGCCACTAATCAGTGATTCACCCAGTTAATGTTATCTCTCACCTCACTGTCCAAAACCCCCTCGGAGAAGGCAATGGCACCCTACTCCAGTACCCTTGCCTGAGAAATCCCATGGGCGGAGGAGTCTGGTAGGCTGCAGTCCATGGGGTCGCGAACAGTCAGACACCACTGAGCGACTTCACTTTCACTTTTCACTTTCATGGATCAGAGAAGGAAATGGCAAGCCACTCCAGTGTTCTTGCCTGAAGAATCCCAGGGATGGGGGGTCCTGGCGGGCTGCTGTCTATGGGGTCGCACAGAGTCGGACACGACTGAAGCGAGTTAGCAGCAGCAGCAGCAGCCCAAGGTCCAAGATGGTGTACCGTCATCATTTGTAATTAAGTGAATTAGAGAATAGCTAGAAGAATAGATCCTTCCTTTAAGAACTAACCACTTCTACTTTAAAAAAAAAATAGCTCTTAAATTATTAAATTACCATATACAGGCATAAGAGAAGCTGAAATTGCCATGAGTATTCTGGGAAAACATGTGCATAGCAGACAAGCAAAGGTTCTATGAGTATGGGGGAAAGGGAAAATGGACATGAGGGGACAGCTACAAGTATTTTCCAGTAACCACTTCAAACTAGGAAGACCACAGATGATATGATACTGATCACAATTCACTGTTTATCACACTTACAATTATTTCCACTAAAGTCCAAGCTTGGGGGGACAGGTACCATGTTTCTCTTATTCTTGGCTGAGCCCCTATGCTGGGCACATAGATACACTCAGTCAACATCTGTTAAATTGAAATTATCCTGAGGCAAATGGGTCTGGGTGAGTTTTATGTATCTGAGAGAAAGTTGTGTATACATAGTAACAGTGTCATGTGTTGAGGTGACTTAATTAACCTAGACAGCATATTAAAAAGCAGAGAAACTACTTTGTCAACAAAGGTCCATCTAGTCAAGGTTATGGTTTTTCCAGTGGTCATGTATGGATGTGAGATTTGGACTCTAAAGAAAGCTGAGTGCAGAAGAATTGATGGTTTTGAACTTTGGTGTTGGAAAAGACTCTTGAGAGTCCCTTGGACTACAAGGGGATCCACCCAGTCCATCCTAAAGGAGATCAGTCCTGAGTGTTCATTGGAAGGACTGATGTTGAAGCTGAAAATCCAATACTTTGGCCACCTCATGCAAAGAGTTGACTCATTTGAAAAGTCAGTGTGTGGCAAAACCACTACAATATTGTAAAGTAATTAGCCTCCAATTAAAATAAATTGATATTTAAAAAAATTTTTTAATTGACTGAAAAAAATAAAAAGACCCTGATGCTGGGAAAGATTGAGGGCAGGCAGAGAAGGGAATGACAGAAGATGGGATGGTTGGATGGCATCACCAACTCAATGGACATGGGTTTGGGTAGACTCCTGGAGTTGGTGATGGACAGGGAGGCCTAGCGTGCTGCAGTTCATGTGGTCGCTGAGTCAGACATGATTGACTGAGTGAACTGAATTCAGCTTAACAGTACAAAGAAGAAAAACCTTGAGGAACTCTAAGGGGGAAGCATGGGTTTTCAGAGGCAAGGAAACACAGTGAACAATGAAGAGAGGGGAGAAGCCATTGATGGTAAACACACAGAGATCTCACTGTAGTAATAAGTAAGGAGGCCAGGGATGGCCTTCCTGAGCACACGTTTACTACAGTGATGGACCAGGAGCCAGAGCTGAAGGAAGGAACAGCCATGGGAATGAGGGAGAGCCAGGAATGGCAGCTCTCTTCCAAGAAGGAAAGGTTGGAAGGTGCTGGATCTCAAGAGCTATGTGCTGACATGTTTGGTGTTGAAGGTCATGGCCTCTGCTACTGACACCCCCAAATAATAATCAGAATTAGAAAATAGAAAACTTATACATCTATTTATAAGAAGAGAATGCAGATGTCCCAAAATACCACCAGGAATAAGTGTAAATGAAAGGTATATGATATTTCATTGCAATCAAACTTTCTCTGTAATTCAGATTATTTTTTCAAAATAGTTTAATTTAAAATAATTAAATATTAAATGTATCATTATTGCATGAGTCTCCAGCAAATATTTAATTATTCTTACATTGAAATGTTTCTCTATGATATCTCTAATTTTTTTAAAAAACATGTAAAAGCATTTAGTTAGTGTCAAATATTTTTATGCTTTATATATTAAATATTTAAAGCACATCTTTACTTTCAACTTTCTGACTCTATAGTTTGCTACCCATGTCACCTCTGCAAGGGGCTTAACCTGACTAACTCATATTTTAAGTAATTGTAAGAGTGTTATAGGTTAAATAATAAATCCTATCTCAAGGCTTGTTTTGAGGTTTTATTGAGATGCTATAAGCTTTTGTCTTAGCAGAGTGTCTAGCACAAAATATGCTTTCAGTAAGTAGATGAATGACATAATGACAATTTAGTTGATTAATATATAATATTTCAATGCATTGTATGAACTGTAAATTACAAAGACAGGAAGTATGGAAATAAATTTTTAACCAGAACAAAACAGTAATCTGTTGAAAACTTACCATTTCTGTTCACGCTTCTTCTATTGGATCTCTGAAATGTCTGAAAAATGTCATATGGTGGTATATAGTATAACCTCAAATAACTATATTATAATCACCAGATTTGCATTCCCCCTTTTCAAGGATAAGATTAAGGGAAACTATAAAAAGATAAGAATTTTATTGCAAACTTTTTAAACTAGTCTATGTTGTATCAGCTCTGAAAGAAGCACAGATTTTAGCTTCACATAAACAAAGCAGTGTTGTTAACTCCTGTTCAGAAGGATTTTCAAAATTTGACATACACAAGGATCATCTGGCATGGTTGTAAAACCTAGAGTCCCAAGCCCAAGTCTATATGTATATCAAAAGCCACTAGTGATTCTGATGTTTCTACGGGAAACATGTATACAAAAAAAAAAAAAAAACCTCAGTTTTGACTATAGTAATTTTTTGTGATAAAAATTTGTGATATAATGAATTAAATTCATTCTTACCTGATGATTTTTAAAGCCCTAACTGCAATGTTCTATAAATATGAGATGATCTATTCTGAGAATATTTTTTTTTTCTATCTTTGTTCTCTGGATCCACAAACCACCATTTCTGTAAGAGGATGGTATTTGATCAAGGAGGTCCATAGAGAGACTTGAGCCCGCATTCTGAAAATGGGTACAGAAGCACTTTTTAAAAGTTTTTCTTTAATTGTAGTAAAATACACAGAACAGGTATTTACCATCCTAGCCATTTTTAAGTAGAAAGTCCAGTGGTATTAAGTACATTCATATTGTATGTATAATCATCTCCACCATCCATCTACAGAACAGTTTTCATCTTATAAAACTGAAACTCTATAGTCATTAAATAGTAACTCCCTAAGCCCCCATTTTCCTAGCTTCTGGTAACCACCACTCTATTTTCTTTATATATAATTTTTACTACTCAAAATTCTTCATATAAGTGGAAAAACACAGTATCTCTCTTCTGTGACTGGATTATCTCACTAAGCATAATGTCTTCAAGATTCATTCATGTTGTACTATATGTCAGAATTTCCTTTGTTTTTAAGGCTAAATAATATTCTATCATATGTGTGTACCACATTTTGTTTTTCCATTCATCCACTGATGGACATTATGGTGACGTCTACATTTTACCTATTGTGTGTAATGGTGCTATGAAAATGTATATACAAATATTTCTTTGAGACCCACTTTTAATTTGGGTGGATATGTATTCTAGAGTAGAATTACTAGATCATATAGAAATTACATTTTGAATTTTTGTGGGAAACATCATTCTGTTTCCACAGTGACTGTGTCTTCTTACGTTCCTATCAATAGCACACAACAGTTCCAATTTCACCACATGCTTCCCAACACTTGTTATTTTCTGTCTTTTAAAGGTAGTCGTTCTAATGGGCATGAAGTAGTTTCTCCTTTTAGTATTTATTTGTATTCCCTTACTGATTAGTATTCTTAAGCATCTTTTCATGTGCTTATTGGTTATCTGTGTATCCTCTTTATGATATCTGTATATCTTCTTGAAATGTCTATTCAAGTCCTTTGTCCATCTTTAACTGCATTGTTTGTTTTTGTGTTGAGTTTTAGGAGTTCTCTATATATTGTGGATTTAATCCCTAACTGTATATGCGACTTACAAATATTTTTTCCCACTATCTGAGTTGCAATTTTACTCTATTGATAGTGTCTTTGGTGCACATTTTTAAAAATGTCCGTGAAGTGCAGTTTGTCTGGGAGAATTACCAATGAAGCTATCAGGTTCAGGGGTTTTTTGATAGGAATTTTTGATTACTGATTTAAATGGCAACCCACTCTAGTATTCTTGCCTGGAAAATCCCATGGACAGAGGAGCCTGGTAGGCTACAGTCCATGGGGTCGCACAGAGTTGAACACGACTGAGTGACTTCACTTTTCACTTTAATTTCTTTACTAATTACGGATGCATAAAGATTTCTGTCATGATTAATCTTGGTAGGTTCCATCACTAGAAATTTCTCCATTTCATCTAGGTTATCTAAGTGTTTTGTTATCACTCATTTCTAAGTATTTTCCAATTTCTTTTGTAATCTCTTGCTTGATCTACTGATTGTTTAAGAGTCTGTTAATTTCCACACACTAGTTAACTTTCCAGTTTTACTTCTGTTATTGATTTTAAACTTCATCCATTGTGGTCATAGAAGACATGATATGTAGACTTTAAAATCTACTGAGACTTAATCTGTGCCCTAATATATCATCTATCCTGGAAAATGGCCCATATGCACTTGAGGAGAAAGTGTGTTCTGATTTTGTTTGTAGAGTATTCCTATATGTCTGCTGGCTTTAGCTGGATTGCTTTAATTCTCAAGTCCTCTCTTTCTTTGATTATCTTCTGTCTGGTTATTCAATCTGTAATAAAGAGTTAGATATTGAAATCGCCAACTACTATTCTAGAACTCTTAATTTTCTTTCCAATTTATTCAATTTTTGCTGTGTGTTTTGATAATCTGCTATTGTTAGGTACATAAATTCTTCTAATTCTTATACCTTCTTTCCATACTGAAATCTTATTAATACATAATGTCCTTCTTTGTGTCTTGTAACTTTTTTTTTTTAATTTTAAGGTCTATTTTGTCTGATATTAGCATATCCATCCATGCTCTCCTTTGGTTCCTTTTTCATGAAATATCATTTTCCATCCTTTCACTTTGAACCTATGTGTATCTTTGGCTGTAAAGTAAGTCTCTGAGAGCCAGTATATAGTTTGCTCAATTTTTAAGTCAATTCTGCCAGTCTCTGTCTTTTACATTTAGAGTAATTACTGATAAAGAGGTTATTTCTATCATTTTACTATTTGTTTTCTATTCACATGATAGGTTTTTTGTCCCTCATTTCCTACGTTACTATCTTCTTTTATGTTTAGTTGGCACTTTGTATTAAAATATTTTAATTCCTCTCCTTTAGTCTCTATCCTCCAGCTACTTTTTTCTGTTGTTACAATGGGGGTTAAATTTAATATCCTAAATCTGTGATATACTAATTTCAACTTACACCAGTTTAACTTGAATAATATAAACAAACTCTGCTCCTTTATAGTTCTGTTCCCTTTATAGTTCTGTTCCCATTCTTTTCCCATTCTGTTGTTGATGTCACAAAATAACACCTTTATGCTTGTATGTCCAAAACATAAACTAATCATTGTTTTCTTTTAAAGTACTAGTCTCTTAAATCATATAGGAAAAATCTGGACTGTATATCAAAACTAAAATAATAATAGCTTTCTGGCTAATTTTTTAATGAATTCATCTCAAATATAGTTGAAAGCAAAAAGTAAAGTTATAAAATGTTTTATTGTAATACTAGCTTTTATACTTGGCCATATGAGATCTTTATTTATTCCACTGGTACTTCTGCCATGAAGAAAATGTACATAGAAGGCCCCTGAGAATATATGAGTTATTTCAAGCTCTTAATGCTGACATTGTCCCTGACCATCACAGGACCAGAGACATGCCTGATGTCCAAACAAAAGATGGACAAAATAAGAAAATCTTCACTAAAACAAACCTTGGTAACCATAAATACTTGACCCTTTCACTTTAAACATTCATCAAGGCCTTGATAGTTTTCGAGGCCAATCCACTCAACAGCCTACATTCTGTTCCTGGTGGAAACTCTATTCCTTAATTATATTTCAGGGAAACTGGGAGAAAAGAAACAAAGAAAAAAAAAAGTAACCAAAAGGAAACACAACAGTTCTTTCGGGGGTGTCCCGACCCATCAATCCAGTACTAACAGAGATAATCATCACCTGGTGCCTCTCTGGAAATAGCCTTCAGATCTAAGCTTCTCTTTAGCAGTCTCTGAGTTTAGTCATTCTTTCTTGACACAGTATGCATAGGTTAAGGCCTACTATTTAAAATTCATCTATTTTTGGTTCTTCACTTAAAATGAATATCTAGGATGGCTAAAGTACCCCCAATGTTGTGAGGAGCTCAGATTGTATGCTTTCATTGGCACAGGGCAGCCACATCCTATGATGCAATAGAACAACTCTACTAAAGCTGAGGAGTTGGGAGGAAGTGGGAGGAAGAGTGATCATCATTACTGAGAAGCAAATTCATCACCTCATTGACCATCTTCTCCCCAGACCTAAGGCACATGCTAAGAGAAAATTAATCAGTGAAGCCAAGGCTGAGGGATGACCTGGGACTAGGTCAACCCAACGGAAAATGTTAAGACAGAGATTTCGTGCATCTTTTGTCTCTTCGTCTTATTTGTTGATTACAGGTTTAGAACTAGTGATGAGGATGGCAAGCATGCATCAAAATCTGAGTTTTAAAACTGACAATTCTGGTTTGACATATGATGTTCAATGAAATGCCACATCTATAGAACCATTTATGCTGTTGAAGGGACTGAAACAGCCTAATGTTCCAAAAAGGAAACAGAATTTGGTTCTTCTCCTTCTTTAGAAGTCATCAAAATTCTTTGGCAACAAAGTTTAAGAATCATCCTCCATGCATGGACAATGAGTCACTGGGTAATTGATTTTGTTTTTTGTTGTTGTTTTTTTTTTTAATAGAAATGTGCATCAACATGAAGAAAAGGATGTATATTACAAGCCAATGAAAATTTTTTCTTAATTAAAAAGTTAATGAAGACTAATAAGATTAATATCTATACTTTCTATGTATCTGTTCAACAATATCCATGAAAAAGGATTCAGAATCAAACTGTATCCTCAGTTGGGTCTGCATAACTTAGACATGTCTACCACAAGACTTCATTAGGAAAAAAGAAAGTACTACTTATTTTCTAGGAATGCTGAGTTGGTCCTTCACAATTTTCAAACTTTACCCAGAAAGAAGGTTCTCCCTGGGGTGTCAGAGACAAGCTTTGGCCGGAGCAATGACTTACAGCCAAGGCCAGGAGACGTCATGCTTTTTTCCCAACTTTTAAGATGTAACTGGGGGTAAAAGTGTGGCTGCCATATTTAGGCTGCCCATTTGTTTTGAGGTCTCATTTTTTCCTTATTCAAGAAATAAAGGCAACCAGAACTGCTTGAGCCAAGTACGATTCTCACTAAAAAAAAAAAAAAAAAAAAAAAAATTGTAGGCGGTGAATCTAGTGTGGAGCCCTGGTTGAGAACCAGTAATGAGTCTCTCTTAATGCATAAGCAAGTGAGGAAACTTGAGGTCATGGATGGAGAAAATGCTTCCTGCTCCTGCCCTGCCAGCAAATATCTAAGAGAAGATCTTAATTTCTCATCTCTCCAGGCAGGGTTCTCTCCACTCCATCTGCTGCTATCTGGGTTATATGACAGGATGTAAAAAAAAAAAAAAAAAAAAAAATTGTAGGCGGTGAATCTAGTGTGGAGCCCTGGTTGAGAACCAGTAATGAGTCTCTCTTAATGCATAAGCAAGTGAGGAAACTTGAGGTCATGGATGGAGAAAATGCTTCCTGCTCCTGCCCTGCCAGCAAATATCTAAGAGAAGATCTTAATTTCTCATCTCTCCAGGCAGGGTTCTCTCCACTCCATCTGCTGCTATCTGGGTTATATGACAGGATGTGAGGCTGTCACCTTCTAGCTACCATTGGTTCAAATGGAAAAGCTGAGCTTTCCCAGAACTAAAACCAGTATCTGAACCTTGCAGTCCAGATTATCAGGCTACCTTCTTCCTCTCCTCATTCCTCACATACTTTTTGAATCAGATATTGAGAGATCTCATTTCAAGACTAATGTGCATGCAAAAAACAGTTGACAAATTAGTATTTCTGCTCCACAGTTCTTCAGATCAGTGAGTTCTATAAAAAAGCTCCCAGTTGGTTCTCACTCATCTTTGTACTCTTTCCTCTGCCCATTTTTCTGTTGCTATTTTATGGAAATTGAGAGCAAACTAAGGAATTTTTTTTCACTCTCACAAGGAAAACAGAACAGAAAAATCACACCTAAAAATAAGAGTAAGTTATGTATTTTAATAGGGACCACACATTTGAAAACAATGCCGGATAAAAAACAGACTTAGACCTTATAGATAGATGATTGCAGAGAGTGAGAATGAATTATTTCCAGTAAACACAGCTTTGTAGAGTCTTTAGAATATTAGATATGGTTAACACAAGACAGAATTTTTAAAATATTTAAGTTGATGTCAAGGACCCATATTTTCTGGCCATATGCCCAGAGAGGTGAGTCGGAACATGTTGGAGGAGGGGAGAAGGGGACAGTAGGAAGCAGTCCCTACCACAGCCTCTACAATGGGGTAGAGGTTTATTCCCTCAGTTCTACAAAGGAAGTCAGCTCCCTTTCTGCAGATGAGGTAGGCTATGCTTCCCCTTTTCTCATGCAGCGGTTTTTGCTATAGCCTGCGGAGGTGCTCGAGGAACAGCAGCCCACACCACGGATACAAGCTGCCCCACAGAGCTCCCACCCACTGTACACCTGTGTGTCTTGCATTACAGCCCACAGACTTCCTGCTTGCTGTGTGGGGTCAACGCCAGGGGTTTATTGTTAAATTAATAGAAATGTGCTTGGAAGGCAAAGTTTAGGAGTAAACTCATCTGGTGTGTGCAGACACTGCAGCCTGGGGACAATTCTCAGCTCCCCTGGCTCACCTCTCAAACTCCTCTGGTGTCTGGCTCCTCCTGGAGAAGTAATCATCTTTAGAAGCTGAAGTCCAGCCAGTGTTTTGCTTTGTTTGTTTTTGTTTTTAATAATCATCCTGTAGAGGAGAAGTGAAATTGAAAAGATTCAGGCAAAACCCAGCCCTCCAACACAGTTGGCTTAGGTCAAGTTTTCTTGACCCCACAGTGAAGGCAGAACAGCAGGGATAAATGTGAGCAAAGCAACAGTATGCTGAAATAGTTCAACAACTTATCTCCCAGGGTACTTTGAGGAGAGGCAGTATAAGAGTTGGGGATTTTAATTTAATTCTTTAAATTTCTTTTCATTTCTCTCTTTTAAATGTGCTCTAGTTATGATTAACATAAGTACTTTTTCATTAACAATAAGTGTATTTTTGAAACTACTGTTTTTACAGTCCAGAAATAATTGCTATTGTTTTGTAGCCTGTTCTTCCATTTATTTTTTTTTGGGGGGGGGGTATGTATATGTGGAGGATTATAGAGATCTGGAATTTATATATTTTGAGTGTTTGCTTAAAGTAAAATAATAGAAAGGTACAAGTTAAAAGTGAAAAATTATTCAAATGAGCAAAGAAATCATAAATTTCTTTGATGATCATAAATTTCTTTCATAAAATATCCATAAACAACATTTTTAAAGCTGACAAATGCCACAAATATTTTCTCTCCATTTCCTAGTTTGATCTTCTGTTAAATTTCTTCCCCTCATATTTGAATTTTAGTATCAAAAATTTTTATAAATTGCCTTTCTTTGGATTTTTCAAATTGGACAATGTTATCTTTTCCTGCAACACTTGGTAGTGCATTTACTGATCCATGTAACACAAATGTGAAGCTATTGCTATTGCATATTTAAATATGAAGAGATAAAGTTTCTCATATCCAATCTAAAATTTTATAAAATAAAACAAATGATAGGGTGTTAAAAATGATATTACAAATAAAGAACTTATTTTCTACAAAAGTAGCAGTTAATTATATCTGGAAGTTTATATATAGCTTCACTGAGGAGGTATCATTTCTTTTGGATCTTAAAGGATGATTCAGATTTCAGAGAGGGTAGCTGGAGGAAATATGTTTTAAAGCAAATAAAGTCAGTGAGCAAATATACAAATGGGAAAATGCTAGGAATCAACCAGGTCCATGTAGCCAGTGAAATAGACTCACTGAGAATGAAGTTGAAAGACCTGGCTCATGGACTGCATTCCACAAGCAGGTAGAGACTTTGAAGATTAAGAGGCATGCTCAGAGTCATGTTTGAGCTTCCTCATTCTGGTAGCAGGAAGAGAATAAAGTGAGGACACCGGAGATAGAGATAGTTTAGGGGGATGGTGCTACCACTTAAAGACATATTATGATCTCACCACTCTAGGTTCCAAAAAGACATTCAGAGATTCAGAGTCCTCCAATTCTGTTGCTAAGTACCCACTAAGATGTTGTATACATCAGCAAGATCAAAGATTGACTACTGTCACATTATCTGATATCCCAACAATAAGATGAATAGGAGTCACTGACTGAGTTTTCTGGAGCAGACTCAGAAGTAAGGTACGTGTACTTCTATTCATCCTTCTACTCATCCTCACTGCACATGTCCACACCTGGATGCAAAAGCAGCTAGAAAAATATAATCTCTAAGAGTTTCCAAGAGTCCATCTCATGAAAGAGAATCATACTATGCTTATAGCTGAAAATTCTGTCATATGAACCAATATCACAGACAGATTATTTTTAACTTCCATAATTAAACTTAGCAGTTTCTTGAGTTGAATCTTAACTGGGTTAAGGTTAGTGACTCTTACTTACTGAGACACAGAAACTGACAAAAGTGTTGGGCATCCACCCAAGTCCAAAGAAAGAGTCCTTCCTTACAAATGACATTAAAGGAGACTGTCTTCTCTTTCTTTCTCTCTCACTCACTCACTGGCTTATTCTCTCTGGTTTTTGTTTCTTATTCTGTTCCATAAGCCTATAAAATAAAAATAAGGCCTTAGAGTCATCATGCAAAATGCTGATTTGGACGGATCACAAGCTGGAATCAAGATTGCTGGGAGAAATATCAACAATCTCAGTCATGCAGATGATACCACTATAATGGCAGAAAGCAAAGATGATCTAAGGAGCCTTTTGATGAGGGTGAAAGAGGAGAGTGAAAAAGCTGGCTTAAAACTCAATATTGAAAAAACTAAGATCGTGGTATATTGTTCCATCACTTCATGGCAAATAAATAGGGAAAAAGTGGAAACAGTGGCAGGTTTTATTTTCTTGGGCTCCAAAATCACTGTGGATGGTAACCGCAGCCACTAAATTAAAAGACGCTTTCTCCTTGGAAGAAAAACTATGATCAAGTGACATATGTCACTTGATAAAAGGTATGTCTAAGTCACAGCATATTAAAAAGCAGAGACATCACTTTGCTGACAAAGGTCTGTGTAATCCAAGTTATCCTAGTAGTCCTAGTAGTCAAGAACGGATATGAGAGTTGGACCATAAAGAAGGCTGAGAGCTGAAGAATTGATGCTTTTGAACTGTGGAGCTGGAGAAGACTCTTGAGAGTCTCATGGGCAGCAAAGAGATCAAAACAATCAAACCTGAAGGAAATCAATCCTGACTGTTCATTAGAAGGGCTGAAGCTGAAGCTCTGATACTTTGGACACCTGATGCAAAGAGCCAACTCATTGGAAAAGACCATGATGCTGGGAAGAATTGAGGGTAGGAGGAGAAGCGTGTGACAGAAGACGAGATGGCTGGATGGCTTCACCGACTCAATGGACATGAGTTTGAGCAAACTCCAGGAGACAGTGAAGGACAGGGAGGTATGGTGTGCTTCAGTCCATGGGGTCACAAAGGTTGGACACAACTTAGCAACTGAACAACAGTGACCTCAGAAATGAATAATACAAGACTAGTTAGCTCTTTAATCTAAATTAGTACTTTATTACTGCTATTTTGTTATTGTTTTCATGTTGTAATGTTTATTAACTTATTTTTAATATTATTTTGCTATTTATAACTTACTGTTATTATCATTATCAAAAGAAAATACATTTGGAGTCTTTCTCCCATCTTCTATAGTAGAAAATTATTACCAGAAAAAATATCTCTTAAAAATATATTCTGTGAATCTCATTCACAAAAGTATAACATTGGCAAAGGAAGAATTATTAAAATAATCTCCTAAACTGAAGAAAGTTAATGAGATGTGATTTAACCAAGTTTTTGTCATGTTCTACTTACTTCTAGGAAAAAAGATGTAGCATATTGTTTTAGAAAGTCTTTATTTGATACCAGCTGTATTCACCTTTGGGGTTCTTAGGTAGGAGAGTCTCATTTTAACATCCTGCATGCAAAACTTGGTGGAAGACAAATCTACTATGTAACAACTCTTCCAGAGCAGCACAAACATGAAGCAGTTTCAGTTCAGAAATCTATTTACTTGCTTGTGGTCACCATCAGTGATGTAGCACTGGCCTAAGCCTCACTTCAGAAAAAAGTGAAAGAGGGGAAAGAGGCCCTATATCTTGAACATGAGTGGAAAACAGATAAAATAGACCTGCCTGGGCCTCTCAGAATGGAATAATGTAGCCATGAGGAGTAGTGGCCCTTAAAGGACACGATGCATGGGCTTGGAGAATTCTAGAATTGGAGAGAGTAGCCCAAAGTGTCAAAACAGTAAAAACAAAGCAAAACGAAAACCACCTTGAATATTGTTAGGCATATAAATAGACAAAATAAAAGATCAAGCTTTCAGAATTACACAAAATGCAAGCAATGAAAATGGTTTGGTGGGTTGGCTGGTTAAATACACTACTGTGTTCACAAGCTAGAATAAGATTATATAACTAGAGGAAGAGTACACACTCTCTTTGTTTTGCAATATCAGGAACAGAGAACTTGAAATCTGGAATATTAGGGATTTTTAGTTTATAGGATGAATACTTAGGGGGTGGTAGAGCTACTGGTAAAACCTCCTGGACACAGGCATACTATAACTACATATAGATTCAAGAAAATCCGGTTTTGCTCATGTGCCTTTCTGAGAGGCCCTGCATGTCTATTTTACCTCTTCTCCCCTCATGTTCACGACATAAGACCTCTTCCCCCTCTTTCACCCTTTTCTGAAGTGAGACTTAGGCTGGTAGTCTATCACCAATGGTGATCAAAGGACTCTGTGGGGTACAGACCCAGAATCATGGCCATTCTTCTCTCAGAGGACACTTCATTGACACTGCTCTCACTCTCTGGAGAACAATTCCTGAGTGTGTATTCAGTAGCTCAGCTTTTTGCAACCCCATAGACTGAGGCCTGCCAGTGTCCATGGAATCTTCCAGGCAAGAATACTGGAGTGGGTTGCCATTTCCCACTGTAGGAGACCTTTCTGACTCGGGGATTAAATCTGTGTCTCTTGCATCTCCTGCACCACCTTGGAAGGCCCATCCTCCAGTACTTGTCTCAAAATCAATCTTATACAAGGAAGTCAGTCTCTAGGACACTTTCTTGACCCATGAAATGTAGTAGTGCATATAGGACTCTCCAAGATTACATGGCATGGACTTCTATTCCCTGCCCAAGGAATCCACTCTCAGAGACCTTTTTTGTTATCTTTTACCTGACAGCCTTCTTCACTTTACTAAGATGATTTATGGGAATAAAAACTCATTTATCTAATTCAAGTTCAGTTCAGTTCAGTTCAGTTGCGCAGTCGTGTCCGACTCTTTGCGACCCCATGAATTGCAGCACACCACCCCTCCCTGTCCAACACCAATTCCCGGAGTTCACTCAGACTCACGTCCATTGAGTCCATGATGCCATCCAGCCATCTGATCCTCGGTCGTCCCCTTCTCCTCCTGTCCCCAATACCT
>SJXQ01011358.1:0-25601 GCA_006408695.1 Aepyceros melampus
AAGAGACAGGTGTGCTAGTTTTTTTTTCTTTTTTTTAAATTGATTTTTATTTTTTAGTTTGTTTTGCTTTACAATACTGTATTCGTTTTGCTATACATTGACATGAATCAGCCACAAGTGTACATGAACTCCCAATTCCGACCCCCACCTCCCCCCTCCCGCCCCACACCCTCTCTCTGGATTATCCCCGTGCATCAGTCCCAAGCATCCTGCATCCTGCTTCAAACCTAGACTGGTGATTCGTTTCACTTATGATATCATACATGTTATATTAAATTTACACTTATTTAACATGTACCTTTGCTGGGTATATAATTCTAAGTCAAGAGTAGTTTTGCTTTCTCTCAGAGTATAGAATTTATGATTCCATTGTCCTCTGTCTTCCATTGTTTCTGTTGATGCAGCACTTTTCTTCCTTCAGTTCAGTTCAGTTCAGTTGCTCAGTTATGTCCGACTCTTGTGACCCCATGAATTGCAGCACGCCAGGCCTCCCTGTCCATCACCAACGCCCGGAGTTCACTCAAACTCACGTCCGTCGAGTCTGTGATGCCATTCAGCCTTCTCATCCTCTGTCATCTCCTCCTCCTGCTGCCCCCAATCCCTCCCAGCATCACAGTCTTTTCTAATGAGTTAACTCTTCACATGAGGTGGCCAAAGTACTGGAGTTTCAGCTTCAGCATCAGTCCTTCCAAAGAACACCCAGGACTGATCTCCTTTAGAATGGACTGGTTGGATCTCCCTGCAGTCCAAGGGACTCTCAAGAGTCTTCTTCAACACCACAGTTCAAAAGCATCAATTCATTGGCACTCAGCTTTCTTCACAGTCCAACTTTCACATCCATACATGACCACTGGAAAAATTGTTGTTATACATATTTACTTTTTTAAAATTATGATATAATCATGTGAGTTTCTGGAGTAGCTTTACAGTATGTTTTAATTCTGATAGTATAAATCCTATTAATTTTGTTCCTCTTAATCTTGTCTAGGATTTTCTAGCCATTTTATACTTCCCTGGGCTTCCCTTGTAGCTCAGTCAGTAAAGAATCTGCCTGCAGTGCAGGAGACCTGGGTTCGATCCCTAGGTTGGGAAGATCCCCTGGAGAAGGAAATAGCAACCCACTCTAGTATCCTTGCCTGGAAAAATCATGGAGAGAGGAGCCTGATGGGCTACAGTCCTTGGGGTTGCAGAGTGTCAGGCACGACTGAGCGATAACACTTACTAACTTACTTGTATTTCCCTCTAAATATTGGAATTAATATTGAAAAGAGAATTTCACATAAAACTGTTGAGATTTTTCTTATGCTCTTTTTGTATATCTAAATCAATTTGATAAGAATTAATATTATGTTATTATGCTGCTAACAAGTGCTCAGTCATGTCTGACTCTTTGCAACCCATGGACTCTAGCCTGCCAGGCACCTCTGTTCATGGGATTTTTCCATGCAAGAATATCTTAGTGGTTGCCATTTCTTCCTCCAGGGGATCTTCCCAACCCAAGGACTGAACCCGTCTGTTGCATCTGCTGCATTGGCAGGCAGATTCTTTACCACTAGCGCTAATAGGGTCTTCCAATCCATGAACTTATAATATTTCTACATTTACAAAGGTCTTTGTTTTACTCTGTGGTGTTTCATAGTTTTAAGGATGTTAGTGTTCTATAGTTTGTATTAGATAAACATTCTAGAGACCTAGCATATATTAAGAGCACAGGAATTGTCTGTTAAAGTGTCATTATGTGAATGACTTTAATATCTAAAATATTCTGTTATACAACCTGAAAAATTCAGAAGGCATAATGCCAGTGTGCTAGAATTTTAAAATAAAATGGAAATTTTATGTTGATTTTTTCCAGGAAAACTACCAAATTTATGTATTAATTTTCTAGTTTTTGTTTACTTGTTTGCTTATAGTTCCCTTAGAGTATAATTTGCACACAGTTTGGTTTTTCAAAAATAATTAAAGTTTTAATTCTTTACCAGTCTTCATTTCCTTTGTTTCATTTGCATAGGTGACGTTCAATACAATATATTAAAAATTGAAGACATTGGAAATTATTTTTTCTTTTCAAACTCAGAAGAAAGCTGATTTCTTAAGCACAATGTTAGTTGCATATTTTTATATGCAACTTTCCAGACTGAAGATGCTTCTATTCTACATATTTTTATGATTTACTTTAATCGTCATCTGTGTTTGCTTTATCAATTATTTCAATATTTTATTTAGCAAAAAGGCTTATTGATTTTTTTATTTTCAATATGCTGGATTACTTTGAATAATTTTTGAATGTTAACTAATTTGAATTTTTTCTAGTAAACCCCATATAGTCGTGAAATATTTATGGATTGTGTTGCCTCATAGTTTATTTGGAGTTTTTGTGTTCATGTAAATAGAACATATTGCCTTTACATTTTTTTTCCTGTCAGATGTTTGTTAATGGCTATTTTCTGTATATACTGTGTTCTCTGTGTTCTTGAAAAGAACATGTTGGATGTAGTGTCACTGAAGGACCTCCTTTAGCAATTACCTTTAGCAAGACCTTCTTTAGCAATTACCTAGATGATTTGACAGTTGAGCAGATGTGGATTACTGGTTTTTAGCAAAGTTTAAAGCCTAATTCTTCAATGCTGACACAAAAAAGAACATTCTAAAAATTATTGATTTTGGTCCTTAAGTGGATGAATCAATCCTCTAAAAAGGAGAAACCTATGTTAATGCAGCCTGGAATGCTGCAGTCCCTGGGGTTGCAAAGACTCAGACACAACTGGACGACTGAACAGTGTTAATGTATATAGCTAAACAAATGTTGAATTCATCTGCAAATAGATTTCTGGAGACTTGAAAATCTGGTGAGAACCATATTATAAACTTTTCCTGCTGCATTTCAATTATTTAGACCTGTGTCCTAGCCCAGGCCTAATTGTTATTGTACAAAAGAAAAAAATCCCTCTAAGATCAATGGTCATGTCTCTAGGAAACAGGTTTCACAATTCTGTTCCTTTCGCTTACGTTTCCAGTGAGTCTTTAATTTATAGTACCTTCCTTCTTTTGTGAAAGAATAAATATAGAAGACAAATATCCTTATTAGAAAATAAACTGGGGAATTTGATTTAGTTTGAGAGCCACAAGGACCTGTTGATGGGAATAATCAATAGGAATAGAAAAGTGTTTTATTTGAGGGCCAAACAGCATTATGGCCCTTGAGACACAGATTGAAGAAGCCCTTGAATTGTATTCTGCTGGACTACAAAATAAAGATGTTTATATAGAGGCAAAACTCTCAAAAGTACATGAAATATTTGCCAAAAATTAGGATTGGATGTTGCAAGAAGTAAGGGTGCTTCATAAGAAAGAATTGGTTGGAGTCCAAAACAGTTGCATAGTTACAAGGGAGGCCTTGAGGCCATAAGGTTGAAGCTGGCAGCTGCTAGCAAGTATTGTTTGAGAAAGACTGGTCACATCCTTGACCTGAAAGTTTAGAAAATCAAGTTCTCAGTAATGCATAAATGTGTCTAAAACCACATCCATAAAAATCAATCAATCTACCTAGACACAATGGCCTCCCAGCTACATTTTGAGTGCCTGAACCACAGTTACTGCATTTTGATTCTCAAATGTGTCTTTTTTTTCTTTAATAGTTAAAAGCAGAGGTACAGTATATGTGTATAATAGCCACAAAACAGGCCATTCTAGTTAGTTTAAATTAAATCATATATAAGCCAGAACTACTTCTCCATACATTGATGTGTGAAAAGTTCTTCTATCAGACCTCCTATTAAATACAGTTCAGCCATGGGCACCCTTAGCCTCTCAGCAACAGACAGACTATGTCGGCTAAGACATGGTGTAAAGGGGAGCTGAGAAGTGCTATCTTTGAGAAAGCCACTCCCAAGAATAGAAATAGCACCAATATTAGACAGGCATGTTGTATTTCTTCACCAACGCTACAGCAAGGCTTTGTAACATATACTCCCAGCTCAGTAATTTCAAACATCACATGCTTTTCTCTATTTCCAGTCTATGTGTCAGGAGGGTGGCTCTGTTTAGGCTACTGGCCGACTTGGCTGGGCTTCAGGCTGCAGTGGGTTTTAGGTTTGTTCCTTGGTCTCTTTGGGCTTCCCTGGTAGCTCAGATGGTGAAGAATCTGACTGAAATGCAGGAGACCTGGGCTCTACCCCTGGGTCAGGAAATTCCCCTGGAGAAGGGAATGGCTACCCACTCCAGTATTCTTGCCTGGAAAACCCCATGGACAGGAGCCTGGTGGACTATAGCCCATGGGTTGCAAAGAGTCAGACATGGCTAAGTGACTAACACTTCCAACACTTGCTCCATCTCTGCATTCACTTTGTACCAGCACCTAGCTAAACATGCTTTTCTCATGACAGATCATTGAAGCACAGACTGGAATAAAGCAATGCTACTTAAAGCCCTGGTTTCAAAACTGGCCTGATAATTCTGCCCATATTTTCTTGCCCAAAGCAAGTCACGTGAATACAGGCAAATCAGAAGGACTGAAAAGTATGTAAAATAGAGCATACTGTCACTCAGCTGGTAAAGAATCTGCCTGCAATGCAAGAGACCTGGGTTTGATCCCTGGGTTGGGAAGATCCCCTGGAGAAGGGAATAGCTACTCACTCCAATATTCTGGCCTGGAGAATTCCATGGACTATACAGTCCATAGGGTTGTACAGCATCGGACACGAATGAGCAACTTTCACTTTCAGAGCATTAGAAACTCACATGCAAAGTATGAATATACAATTCCAGTATAGGGAGAGAGTAGAAATCTGAGGAGAATACCGCTCCCACCCCCAACACACACACAGCGTTGTCATTCTGTTCAAATCTAGAAATCAGACAACAAGATATACCTCCTCAGTAGTGAAATCAGGAAAAAGTTAGTAAAAGGTTTAGGGTTAGAAATGTATCTCTGTTCACAGAATAAAAATACCAATAATGGGAAGAAAAAATTTCCTTTAAAAACTAGTACATAATTATTGCTGTACTGGCTGAAGATGTAATACAATCAGCACAAAAACAAGTTTGATATAAGTACGGTCTTTTCAGAGAGTCAGGGAGTATTATTTCTTCTTAGCTGGAAATGAGAGACAATGATCGTTTTATGTGTCAAAGATCACATGCATTGCAGTTTCTACAGGCCTCATTCCTTGACAGCATAAAGAAATTTAGAGGAATTGGAACAAAGATTCTTTGAACTCCCATTGTTCTACTTGAAGTTATTACGTCACAGGGTTTGCTCCAAAATTTATCTTAGGACTAAGGCCTTTTATATAATTTGGCTTCTAACAAGAAAATACAATTCCAAGATTCATTGTGTGAGTGAATTGATTGTCTCATTTTTGGAAACTGCTTGTTTTACTATAATTTAGGGATAATTTAACTGGACAAAATAGTGGTATGTACATTGTCAGATTATCAGCTCAGAAACTTTTCAGGGACGATAGCTTTGAAAAAAAAAAAAAACTTAAAAGAGGCTAAGAAGAGGAAAAATAAATATAGAAACACATTAAGTTTTTCTTAAGTGCCTTTTGGGAACACAATTTAAAATAACTCCTGGAATGAATAATACTTTAAACTTATCTAAATAGAAGCAGAACAAAGAGCATATTCCTGATTTAGAATCTTTGTTCATTTATCTGCTTTAAAATTTTACAAAGTTACTTTGCCTTCAAAAACCTGCATAAAACTAATTGACTTCCTGTAGCACCATTCACAAAAACTTTTCACAAAGTAAGCAAAAATAGGTGATTGTGATTGATGACGGTTCAATTTTGCCTGTAGCAACAGAAATCTTTGTTTTTAATATAGATTTTTACTGAAATTTTTAAAAATTATAAGCTATTTTTATGAAGTTGTCCATATCCATTCAATATTGATAATATTTTAAAGCTAATAGATTTCATCAGTAACAAAATATCACTTGCTCATTTAATAGATTAACATTGATATTACTTATTTTAAAAGATTCAGGATAGGTTATAAGACATTCAGCCCAGCTCTGTGTAAGATAAATATTATATATATCACAGATATGTATATTATATGCTTGTATTATACAATATATATGTATGTATTATACAATGTGTCTATAATAGCAAAAGGTTATAGTTCACATAAATAATACATTATTAAAATATACTGTGAAAATTAAACTTTAATTCAAAGAAATAAACAACAGGGTAAGAAGGTATAGCTATCTATAATGTCAATAGAGAAACTGAAATAAAAATTTCTTAATTAATCCACAGGAAAAGGAAAGAAGGAAAGGAATTTTGCTTAGCAAGGCAAAAAATAGTGAATTTTCTTATACTCAACAGCATGCATGGAGCTCAAGCTGCTCAGTAGGGTTTAAGAAGCAGGACAATGAAAACCCATCCAAAGAGAGAGGTGTGTTTGTGTGTCTGTGTGTGTTTTGGACAAAACTAATGTTTCATGAGAAAAATACCCCAGAATTTGCCACCAGATGAGGAAATTAAGAAAACAGAAACAAGGGAACTTCTGGTATAAGAAAATATGTTCTATGCATTGATAGAGGTATAGGTTACATGGATGACTGTCACTTGTCTGAACTATCAAATTTAAATATACAAATAAACTTAATAAAATTGTTTTCCATAGTAATATGAGTGTTTCTAAAACATTTTCTGTGAGCTCCAGAATTGGGAAAAAATAGTAATTTCATTGACTTTCTTTTATCACAGATGAAGCAGGGGGGTTATAAACATGAAAAGAGGAAAGACTAGAATGCCCACTCAGTGTAGATTGACTTGAAATTGTCAGTGCTAGTATAAATTAAAGACTATAAGTACAGATTAGTACATAAAACTGTATATATACATACATCTTTATATATGCAGTTTTATATATTTGTATATAAGCTATATATAATTTTATATATTTGTATATATGTATGTGGGGCTTCCCTGGTGGTACTCGTGGTGAAGAACCCACTTGCCAATGCAGGAGACATAAGAGATGTGGATTTGATCCCTGAGTCAAGAAGATCCCTGGAGGAAGGTTTGGCCACCCCCTCCAGTATGCTTGCCTGGAGAATCCCCATGGACAGAGGAGCCTGGCAGGCTGCATTCCATAGGGTCTTGTATATATGAACCTAAAATTCATACATAATTGTATGTATATGTATATTGCATATGTACATTTGTACTTCTTTCTAGTTCTGCTTCCTGAAAACACCCAGAAGAAATGACATACCAATGTCAATGAGCACACATAACATCCATATCTTAGTTTTTAGACAAATTAATACTTTTCTCTGAAGCAGTTTGATTGTTTGTAGTAAAATTGAACAGAGTAGAGATAATTCCATGTATCTATTCATCTTTCTCTCCTCAGTTTCCCCTGTTATCATCTTGTATTAGGATGAAATTTTGTTGTGTTGGTATACTAACACTAATACATTATTATTAGCTAAAATTTACATTTTACATCAAAGTTTGTTTGTATTATACACTCTACACTTTACATTTTACACTCTACACTTTTTAATAATGACCTAGATCTAGCATTACAATAATTTCACTGCCCTACTCTACCAATTTATTCCTTTTTCTCTCCACACCTACTTTAGCATCCTGGAGATCACTGACCCTTTTACTGTGTCCACAGTTTTGCCTTTTACAGAGTGTCATATATTTGGAGTCAAGTAATATGTTGTCTTTTTAGATTGGGTTCTTTGGTTAGCAATATTCAATTAACATTCCTCCATCTCTTTTCACAGCTTGAGAACGTGTTTCTTTTTATTACTGAATGATATAATATTTAATGGATTTACCACTGTTAGTTTATCCATTTACTGAAGAACATCTTGGTTGCTTCCAAATTTTGGCAACCTTGCATATAATTGCTATAAACATTAGTGTGAAGTTTTCACATAGGCAGAAGTTTTGAGCTCATTTGGATAAATGCCTTGGAGCACAGTTGTTAGATTTTCTGGTAAGACTACGTTTAGCTATACAGGAGATTCAGGTTCAATCCCAAGTTTAGCTGTGTAGGAAACTGCCAAACTGTCTTCCAAAGTGGCTGTTCCATTTTGCATTCCCATAACCAATAAATGAAAATTCTTGCTGCTCCATATCCTCACCAGCATTTAGTGTTGTCAGTGGTTTAGACTTTAGCCTTTGTAATAATGACATCTCTTTGCTGTTGTTTTCAATTTTCTAAAGACATATGTTCTAAATGTTTTTATATATTTATTTACCATTTGTATATTTTCTTTGATATTTGTTCAGATATGTTCCCTCTTATTGATAGTTTCATTTGTTTTCTTGTTGAGTTTTTAAGAGTTCTTAATATATGTTAGATAATAATCCTTTATCAGATAAATATTTGCAATTTCTTCCTACGTGATGTGCATATTTATTCCCTTAATAGTGTCTTTCACAGAGAAGTTTTTAATGTTAATGACTTTCAACTTATTTATTTTTCCCCTTCATAGATAGGTAGTGTTAAAAAAAAAAAAAAGTCAATGCCAAACTCTAGACACCCTAGATTTTCTCCTGTGTTATCTTCTAGGAACTCTATGGTTTTACATTATACATATAAGTCTCTAGTCAATTTGTAGTTCCAATATAAAATTATTAGGTTTTTAAATTATTTTTACAGGTGTATGTCTAGCATTTACAGCACATTTGTTCAAAAAGTATTCTTATCCATTGAATACCTTTTCTCCTTTGTGAAAGACCAGTTGGCTATATGTATATAGGTCTATTTCTGGCCTCTCTATTCTGTTTTATTGACCTAGTTGTCTATTCTTTTGCCAATATCATCTTACTTTTTTTCTTTTTAAAAGAAAAAAAAATAATACGTAAATTAACTACTTATTTGAGCACAGTTGATTTACAATGTTGTGTTAGTTTCAGGTGTACAGACAGTACATATTACTTTGATTACTGTAGCTTTGTACTTACTCTTGAAATCACATACTGTTAGTCCTATGAATTTGTCCTCACTTGAGATTGTGTTAGCTGTTCTTTTTTCCTTTTCCATATGTAGTTTAGAATGTAGTACAGTTTGTTAATATCCAAATAATATTGGGGTTTTGATTGAGATTTCATTGAGTCTATGAAGAACTGACATCTTGACAGTATTGAGTCTTCCAATGCATACATATGTAATCTTCATTTAAAGAAAGCTTCTTTGATGTCTTTTACCAGAAATTTATTTTATTTTTTTAAGATTTTTTGATGTTGATCATTTTTAAAGTCCTTGTTAAATTTGTTACAATATTGTTTTTGCTGTTTATGTTTTGGTTTTTGGCCACAAGGCATATGTGATCTTAGCTCCACAACCAGGGATTCAACCCGTACCTTCTGCATTGGAAGGTGGAAAAAAATTTTAAAAAAGCCTACCATTGGACCACCAGGAAAGTTCCTTACCAGAGATTTATTGCTTTCTTTATATATAAAATTTGCTTATTAGGTTTATGTTTAAAGTTTTTGCTGTTAAATAGTATCATGTTTAAATTTAAAATTCCAATTATTTGTTGTTATTTATGAGAGAACAAATGACGCATGTAATACATCACATCTTGCCATGTTTCCATAAGTGCTTACTAGTTACTAGGAGTTGTTTATTGGCTTTTGGGGATTTTTAACTAAGACAGTCATGTGCTTTGCAAACCACTACAGTTTTATTTCTTCCTTCTAAATCTGTATACCTCTTTTGTTCTTTTCTGATTATATTAGCTAGGACTTCCAGTACAATATTGACTGGGGAGGGGTGAAAGTAGGCATTCTTGCCTTGGTCCCATATTTTAACTCTTAAATATCATTTTCCACTGAAAGAATCCAAGGATCATTAGAGAAAACTCTTTTTCCTGATAAACTTAGGCTGAGAAAAATTAAGATGAACTTGTAATACCTCAGGGTGCTAGAAATGAGGGAAACAAAAAAAAAAAAAAAAAAAACAATGTAGACAGAGGGAAAAGAAATATGGGCCAGCTTGAAGAGGGTTTCAGTGGGGACATCTAGGATAATCTGGACATCAAAATAAATAGTGGTAGCGATTGATTATAATTCACTTAAAGTTTCATTAGCTATTAGTGTTATAAACAAATGGACAGAAAAGTTAGAGAAGAAGTGCTTTCTTACAAAAACAAAAAAATCAGCTAATAAATACATAAAGAATGATGTAATTATATAATTATTGTGCCTGTGTGCTTAGTTGCTCAGTAGTGTCCAACTCTGTGACGACCTGGACTGTAGCCCACCAGGCTCCTCTGTCCATGGGATTTTCCAGGGAAGAATACTGGTGTGGGTTGCTATTCCCTTCTCCAGAGGATCTTCTCAACCCCAGGATTGAACTTACATTTCCTGCATTGGCAAGCAGAGCCATTACCAGGTGACTCCTTACTGAGCCACCTGGTAATCACTGAGCCCCATATAATCATTAATAGTTGGTAAAACTATTGATCAGTAGTATAGTGAAGAGAAATAAGATATTTATGGGGCCTTAAAAGTATCTCACTACAAATTACTTATTAATGACAATATGGAAAATAAAAACTTTACACAGGAGAGATAAAGCGGACTCCACCTAAACCAACTGATCAAAATTAATATTACCAGGTTTATGATGGGCTTCCCAAGTGACGCTAGAAAGAACCTACCTGCCAAAGTGAATTCGATCCCTGGGTCAGGAAGACCCCCTGGAGGAGGCCATGGCAACCATTCTAGTATTCTTGTCTGGAGAATCCTGCAGACAGGAGCCTGGCAGGCTGTAGTCCATGCAGTCACACAGAGTTGGACTCTACTAAAGCAACTTAGCACAGAACTTTAGGATAATCAAATATTACATGGCTTCTCATATGATTACTATGATAAACACATCGTATTTGTAGTAATATAAACAAAATGCATAACTTGAACCTAATCTGAAAGAAAAATTGTATAAATCCTAATTGAGGAACATTTACAAAAATAACTCAACTTTAGATCACAGAATGCTTGAGATTAAAAAAAATTAAAGAATTCCTTTAGAATAGACTAAATAAACATAATGATAAAATGCAATTCTTGATACTAACTGTATCCATATGGGGAAAAACTGATAAATGGCAATATTAAGAAAATTGAAATTATAATGAAATTATACCAGTAACTTAGATTAGATAATAATATTGCATTGGTGTTAAATTTCCTGATTTGAATAATTGTTCCTGATTTTAATAATTGGTTCAGTTCAGTTCAGTCGCTCAGTCGTGTCCGACTCTTTGCGACCCCATGAATCACAGCATGCCAGGCCTCCCTGTCCATCACCATCTCCCAGAGTTCACTCAGACTCACGTCCATTGAGTCAGTGATGCCATCCAGCCATCTTATCCACAGTCGTCCCCTTCTCCTCCAGCCCCCAATCCCTCCCAGCATCAGAGTCTTTTCCAATGAGTCAATTCTTCGCATGAGGTGGCCAAAGTACTAGAGCTTCAGCTTTAGCATCATTCCTTCCAAAGAAATCCCAGGGTTGATCTTCAGAATGGACTGGTTGGATCTCCTTGCAGTCCAAGGGACTCTCAAGAGTCTTCTCCAACACCGCAGTTCAAAAGCATCAATTCTTCGGTGCTCAGCCTTCTTTACAGTCCAACTCTCACATCCATACATGACCACAGGAAAAACCATAGCCTTGACTAGACGGACCTTAGTCGGCAAAGGAATATCTCTGCTTTTGAATATACTATCTAGGTTGGTCATAGCTTTTCTTCCAAGGAGTAAGTGTCTTTTAATTTCACGGCTGCGTCACCATCTGCAGTGATTTTGGAGCCCAAAAAAATAAAGTCAGACACTGTTTCCACTGTTTCCCCATCTATTTCCCATGAAGTGATGGGGCCAGATGCCATGATCTTTGTTTTCTGAATGTTGAGCTTTAAGCCAACTTTTTCACTCTCCTCTTTTACTTTCATCAAGAGGCTCTTTAGTTCCTCTTCACCTTCTGCCATAAGGGTGGTGTCATCTGCATATCTGAGGTTATTGATATTTCTCCTGGCAATCTTGATTCCAGCTTGTGTTTCTTCCAGTCCAGCGTTTCTCATGATGTNTCTTTGTTTTCTGAATGTTGAGCTTTAAGCCAACTTTTTCACTCTCCTCTTTTACTTTCATCAAGAGGCTCTTTAGTTCCTCTTCACCTTCTGCCATAAGGGTGGTGTCATCTGCATATCTGAGGTTATTGATATTTCTCCTGGCAATCTTGATTCCAGCTTGTGTTTCTTCCAGTCCAGCGTTTCTCATGATGTACTCTACATATAAGTTAAAGAAGCAGGGTGACAATATACAGCCTTGAGGTACTCCTTTTCCTATTTGGAATCAGTCTGTTGTTCCATGTCCAGTTCTAACTGTTGCTTACTGACCTGCATACAGATTTCTGATAATAGAATATTTTAAGCATTAAGTTATTCATACTCACTGTTTAGGACTGGATACATTGACTCAATCCCTGGGTCAGGAAGATTCCCTGGAGGAAGAAATGGCAACCCACTCCAGTGTTCTTGCCTCGAAAATCCCATGGACAGAGGAACCTGGTAGACTAAAGTCCAAAGGGTCACAAAGAGTCAGACATGACTGAGTGATTGTGCATGTATAAACAGGGCAAACTATATTCAAATCCAGAGGAATGGTGAACTTATTAAAAGGGCAGTTGTATTCATCTTGCAACATGTGAGTGTGTAACAGACACACGTAACTATATATCTACACACACAGTGCATATATACTTATACACACACATTTATTGTTATCTTTCCTTACAAAAATGTTCTAAGCACAATGGATGCAGGAACAGTGTTTTCACCCTAAATGCAAATACATATATGAACTCTCATATATTGCTTTCTAATAGGGCTTCCTTGATGGCTCAGATGGTAAAGAATTTGCCTGCAGTGCAGGAGACAGGAGTTTGATCCCTGGGTCAGGAAGATCTCTTGGAGAAAGGGGATGGCAACCCACTCCAGTATTCTAACTGGGAGAATCCCATGGACAGAGTAGTTTGACGGGCTACAGTCCATGGGGTAGCAAAGAGTGAGACACGACTGAGTGACTAATACTTAACTTACTTAATAGGTATTTCAAAAGGAATATAATGTTTGAGGTTCACAAAAATATAGCATGAAAGACACAATTACTTAAATGAAACAAAAAAATTCTAGTATTTGAAGTTTTTACAAATTCTCAAGGGGAATAAAATGATGTAGTGAATCATGAAGCAAATGGTATCCTTATGCAAACAGAATGGAAGGATTCCAAACACATTTTCTCATAACACCCCCAAAATGAAGCTAATGGCAACATCATCTTCGCTGCTTTCTGATGGTATTTATATAACAAGAGTAGACTGTGGATTAATGGATGAGCATCATAATTGTTAGAACTGCTTTTTCCCCCGTACTTATGCTTTTGAAGCTACTACACAATTGATTGCTAAACTGTGATGTGTTGAGAATTTATTATCTACCATGCTCTGTGTGCTAGGGATTAGCATACAATTGGTCTTTTGATGCTTTTCAGGAGACTTGCTACTTTTATAGTTTGCTTTAAATCACGCAAGTAAGGATTAGTGTACAGATTCAAGCTCATGGTCTAGCTATGTTATTATAATTCCTTTCTAATATAACTTAGTTCCCTGCAGTAAACATTGCCAGTTAAAATAGTGATGGTATATGTAAAATGATTTAAATATGAATCTGTCAGTGAAAGTGATTTTCATTAGTAGATGTGCCAAAAAATGAAGGTAATGAGAACTATGCAAAAATTTAAATAAAAACTATCTTTTTGCTAAAAACAAACCAAATACATAGAAAGTATTTTCACATTGTCCTAAGACAGTATTCACTAGTGATATCAGCATATTCTTAAAGAGGCACTTTATATCTAAATAAATTTGAGACACATTGAATTAAACACATTTAAAACTTTTGCAGGATTTTTCAGAGCTTCTAATTTTCAAACATAATTATATATTACTTAAACATTAATATTATATGCAGTTTACCTCAATTCAAATTGGTATATAGCCACTGTTTCCTTTAGAGTTTTTTAACCTTAAGGAATTACAGTTTCATGAGTACATGCATTGCAGTTAGATAAAAATTGGGAGGACATGAGAAGGCTTCAAGGTGGAGGTTGAAGAAGTTGTGAAAAATGGTTCAGTTCAGTTTTTTTTTTTTTTTTTGGATCTAATTGGAAGTAAGCACATAGACATTTCAGGTATTTTGAAAAGAAAAATCAAAGACTGAGTGAAAAAAAAGTTACTAGATTAAAAAGGATTCCATGCGAGAACATATTATCTCTGCTGTCATTGAGATAAATATCAGTGACAGTGAGGAAATAATGTTGATATAGACTTAAGCAGCAGCAGCAACAAGGAATGAATAAAGCATCTCTAATAAAAAGTCTAATAACATGGGACTTCCCTGGTGGCTCAGTGGTAAAGAATCTGCCTGCCAATGTAGGTGATGCAAGTTTGATCCCTGGGTTGGGAAGATCCCCTGGAGAAAGAAATGGCAACCCACTCCAGTATTCTTGCCTGGGAAACCCCATGGACAGAGGAGTCTGGCTGATGCAGTCTATGGGGTCACAAAGAATTGGACACAATTTAGGGGCTAAACAACAACAACCACCTTCCTAATTTCCTCTGGAAGTGAGAGGTTTGCAGTGTACCTGGAAATATGTGTTTTTATAAGCCCTCTAGGTGTTTTTGTTTTTTCCTTAATTTTGAGAAGCAGTTCATTTGATGTTAATTCCAATCATATATTGATCTTTTCAAAAAGATACTATATCTTCAAAATATTTGACGTGTAAAGCTCCAAAGATATAATGATCAAAGCTTTAACCTTTAAGAAAAATTAATTAGGTCACTGATGAAGATTAAAGAAGAGTGAGGATTAAGGACTCCTATGAAATGCCATACAACTTTTACAAGATATAAATTAAAGGAAAGAGAAACATACAGGTGAAACAAGGAAAGATGAAGTATTTTATTTACTTAAACCAGTTTCTCAGAAAATATTCTACAGCCTAAAAGCATGAACGGTGAAAGTAGACAGAATGGATGATACAGAATTAGGTGTCTTTTGTTTTTTATTGGATTTGCTGGGGTTCTCTAAGAAGCTTGTAATTCTTTTGTACTATCAATCAGCATTGAAAGGAATAGCCATTTAAATTTGATTATTTGGTCACTTTGCTATTGAGGATATATATGTGTTCCTTATGTATTTTGACCTCTTATCAGATACATGATTTACAAATATTTTCTTTCATTCTGTGTGTTGCCTTATCATTTTGTTGATCATCCCTTTTTGCTATGCAGAAACTTTTTAGTTTGATGTAGTCACCTTTGTTTATTTTTGTGTTTCACTATTGTGCTTTAGGTGTCATATAAAGGGAAAAAAAAATCACTGTCATGAATCTGTCAAGGAGCTTTTCCCTGTGTCTTTATCTAGAATTTTTAAGGTGTTAGGTTTTACATTTAAGCCTTTAATCCATTAGAGTTCATTTCTGTGATTGTGTAAGACAGAGGTCTTGTCATTCTTTTGTATGTGAACATCTTACTTCCCCAGCATCATTTATTGTATATACTATCTTTCCTCCATTGAGGATTCTTGGCCCCCTTGTCAAATATTATGAGCATAGAACTTGAATACATATTTTTCCAATGAGGCTATTCAAATGGCCAGCCCATACATAAAAAGATACTCATCATCGTTAATCATTAAGGAATGCAAAAAAAATTGTAATGAAGTATCATCTCACATGTGTTAGAATGGCTATCAGCAAAAAGACAAGAGATAGCAGATGCTGGCAAGAATGTGGAAAAAGGGAACTCTGGTGCATTGTTGCTAGGAATGTAAATTGGTGCAGCCACTATAGACAACAGTATGGAGGTTGTTCAGAAAAATAAAAATAGAACTACATATGACTCAACAGTTCTGTTTATGTGTATATATCTGATGGAAACAAAATCACTATGTCAAAGAGACATTTGCATTCTCTTGTTCTTGCAGCGTTATTTATAGTCTCTGAAACAAGTAAACAATTTGTGTTCATCGAGAGATAAATGGATAAAGTTAATGTTAGATATATATATACAAGCACACAGAGAGAATAGAATAACATTTAGTCATAAAAAAGTGAGGAAGTCCTGTCATTTGCAATAGTGTGGATGGAACTTGAGGGAGTTGTTAGGCTAAGTGAAAGAAGTCCAAGAGAGCAAAGCAAGTATTATAGGAACTTGAGGGAGTTAGACTAAGTGAAAGAAGTCCAAGAGAGCAAAGCAAGTATTATAGGAACTTGAGGGAGTTAGGCTAAGTGAAAGAAGTCCAAGAGAGCAAAGCAAGTACTATAGGATCTTACTTGTGAAATCTAAAAATAACTAAACTTAAGAAAAATAGATCAGATTTGTGGTCACCAGAGATTGGACTTGGGGTGGGAGAATAAATGAGAGTTGTCAAAAGGTACAAACTTCAATTATAAGATAAAGTAGTACTGGAGTATAATGCACAACATGATGGCTGTAATTAACATAGATGGTGATTTAGTCATTAAGTCATGTCCAGCTCTTGTGATGTCATGGAATTCAGCCTGTCAGTGTCCTCTGTCCATGGGTTTTCCTAGGCAAGAATACTGGACTGGGTTGCCATTTTCTTTTCCAGAAGATTTTCTCAACCCAGGGATTGAACCTAGGTCTCCTACATTGCAGGTGGATTCTTTATCAACTGAGCCATCAAGGAAGACACAATTAACACTGCTGTATGATTGGGTCAGGAGGAAAAGGGGACAATAGAGGATGAGATGGCTGGATGGCATCACTGACTCGATGGACGTGAGTCTGAGTGAACTCCAGGGGTTGGTGATGGACAGGAAGGCCTGGCGTGCTGTGATTCATGGGGTCGCAAAGAGCCGGACATGACTGAGTGACTGAACTGACTGATAGTATATTTATATCCTAAAAGATCTCATCACAAAGAAAACCTTTTTGAATATATGAAATGATGGATGTCAATGCATTGTGATAATCACTTCATAGTGGGTATATGTCATTAGGCTGTAAATCTTAAACTTATACAGTATTGTATGTCAATTTTACCTCAATGAAACTGTAAAAAATGGAAATGAACACTCATACAACCCTGACTCTTTACAGGAAGTTGTGCAATTAAAATCTGAATGATGACGGAGAATATCTTAATAGGAGACTGATATTTAGATTTTTTCAACAAATGTGAAAACTAGATTCATTAGTAAATATGCTGTTTTCAGATACAAGGATATTTAGGTTGTCATTGGTGAAACAGTTCCAGGTGATAAAGACCTGTGTGGTGTCACAGTGTTAATGAATAATTATACTAGGCTTTGGCCAACTATCACTGGAGTCAATCAATTTCTAAAACTTTTAGACCAGAGTAAAAAATAATGTGGTGTTTGATTTCAAGGATATTAGCTAGAGACAGAAAATATGTTTGAGAAGGAAATGCTAAAGTTGTTAAAGAAATTGGAAGGACATTATATGTGAATTTTGACAGGTCAAATAATATAGAAAGTGAAAGTAAATTGATGAGAGATGAGTTACGTAGAACAAACTAGTTTGCACAGTTAGGAAATATACTGATCTCTCCTTTTTTTTTTTTTTCCAGCAGATTGAGGTCAATAGGTAAAATACCTCTCAGAAAAATTTATTAGAAACAGCGTCACAGATCAGAAGTGGGCTTGGAAAAAGTAGAAAATGAGTAAAAGGGCAAAATGCCTCAAATAGAACAAGACACAATGCAGTTATTATATTACATAGATGAATGAAGGATTAAGCTTGAAAACTCTGTATTCAAGTATATGAGGCCTTAGTGCTTTTTGTTTGTCCATTGTTGGAATCCCCGCTGTAATAACCTGATAGGTTATAATAACAGGGAGTTTAATAGTTTGCAGTAGAGGCTGTTCTATGCTTGTTGGTCAGCTGCAGTTGTTCAAAATTTAACCAATAATATGAGATTAGATCATTCTTCTTCCTAAACTTTTTAATTTACCTAAAATTACCATATTTTGTTGCTCTTATTGCACTGTAAAATAATGAATTGTAGCTATCATGTTTACTGCCAAGTCTTTTCTTCTCCAGGCTAAATATCAGTAACTTCTATTCCTTTTTTGATTTAAGCTGTATTGATTCTGATTCCCTGTTTATCAGGTCACTGTTTGATCTTATGTAAATTACTTTAATGGTCCTACCTACTTGTGAGGGAATGCACTATTGATTGACACTAATATCTGACACTTTATCACACTGAAATATTCTGATGGAATTCAGGAAGAAACTAAGTTTCAAAAATTTCATTCATGTGAGCATTTTTAAGTTTAAAATATCATTGAATATATTAATCATGGAGAATTCTAAGCCTAAAATAAACCTGAGGGAGCAATGAAAATAATAACCACCAAATCATTATTTTTATTTTAAATGAGATAATGTTTACATGAGGATCATAACATTTTTCTTTTTAAAGGCATTGCTAATTATTTTTCTGTATCATATGATTGTCTCCAAATGAATAATGTCAGCACAACTTACACATTTTTAGTAATTCCTTTGTGTTAAAATTTCCTAGCTAGGCATGTATTTTTTGGCTTATTTATCCGTATAGTGGAAAGTGTTAGTTGCTCAGTCTTATCTGACTCTTTCAAACCCTGGACTGTAGCCTGCGAAGCTCCTCTGTCCATGGGATTCTCTAGGGAAGAATATTGGAGTGGTTTGCCATTTTCTTCTCCAAAGTACCTTTCCAGCCCAGGAATCAAATCTGGTTCTCCTGCATTGTAGAGATATTCTTTATCATCTGAGCCATCAGGGAAGCCCATTTATCATTATAATAGAATATAAAATTTTGGTCTAGTTAAATTATTAATTAAATCAACTTTAGTCATGTTCATGATTTTATTTCCAATGACCTAGAAATACTTGAAATAAATACTATCAGATTTTTTAAAAAAACTAGGCTGTTTATTTATATTATGGAAAATCAAGTAAAATTGTAATTATCATTTGTCCTGATGAACCATCCAAAGCAAATGAGTGCACAGAAATTGTCTTTGGTGGAAGAACAGGGTTTCCCCCATCAAAGAAACCCCTACCCCCAAAAAATAAAATAAAAGCCCCCACCCCAACAAACAAACCAATAAACAGTCTATTGGTATTGGAGTTATACCTCTTAAAATGAATTAAGAATAATTTAATTCCCCTCTGTTTTCTAAAAGATTTTGTGAGATTGGTATGACTTGTCCTTAAATGTTTAATAATACCATCTAGGCCTGAGGTCTTGTTAGAAAGATTTTATTTTAATAGATGTTGAATTCTTTTAACACACACAGAGATATGTAAAATTATACCTATAAATTTTGGTAGTTTATATTTTTCAAGCTATTTATTTCTCAACAAGTATCAGTGAGGTTTTCTGTAGAAGATTCAAAATTTTGGATCCCTTCGGATACTATTATGACAGATGTTCAAGAGACAGCAAAGCCCCTGGACAGGACCTCAGTGTGTACTGTTGCCTTCCCCCTGTGACTACAGTAACTTGTACTGTGTCTTCATAGTGATTAGAAACTAGAATATTAACAATATCAGTATCCATATACATACCTTGTTACTGAGACCATGTAGATCTGTTCCAGCATAGATCCCATACAACATCTGGCCTAATGTCTACAGTTGAGGCTACTGCTGATTGATTTTGTGTTCCACTCTTATCTTTCAGTATTTTTTTTTTTTCTGTAAAGGCAAGACTTGTGAATTAAATATGGATATGATGGATATAGTTAATCTTGTTTAAAATAGGCCAAAATTACTTCAGCTACAACCAGTAATAGGGACAAAAGTGTCAACAAACCTAAAGGTGATTCAGATCACAAATCCCATTTTAGGATCTGCTTCCTAGGATGATTTCTTTGACCAATTTTTGTGGGTCAGTTTTCCCTTGGAATCAGACTCTGAAATGGAGACTTGTGTGAAGGTTATTAATTTTGTAGACATCTAACAGTAGGACTGTACAGGGGGAGAGGCTGAGATCTGTGATATGGATAGTCTTCAGCCAGTCTTAAGTGGATCTCTGAAACTTGGATGGCCATTTACAAATAAGACAAAGAATAGGGATGCCTCAACAAATTGTTACATACTAGTTACTCCCTGGAGAAGGTAATGGCAACCCACTCCAGTACTCTTGCCTGGAAAATCCCAGGGACAGTGGAGGCTGGTGGGCTGCAATCCATGGGGTTGCTAAGAGTCAGGCACGATTAAGCCACTAAACTTTCACTTTTCACTTTCATGCGTTGGAGAAGGAAATGGCAACCCACTCCAGTGTTCTTGCCTAGAGAATCCCAGGGACAGGGGGAGCCTGGTGGGCTGCCGTCTATGGGGTCACACAGAGTAGGACACGACTGAAGTGACTTAGCAGCAGCAGTTACTCCCTGAGATGAGGTGTAACCATGGGAAGCTAGTTCCTTTTTTAAAAAAAATTTAAAAAGTTAGTCAGTCATATCTGACATTTTGTGACCCCATGGACAGTAGCCCACCAGGCTCCTCTGCTCATGGAATTCTCCAGGCAAGGATACTGGAGTGTTGTAGCCATTCCTTTCTCCAAGGTATCTTCCTGACCCAGGGATCGAACCTCTCTCTCCTGCATTGCAAGCAGGTTCCTTATTGTCTGAGCCACCAAGGAAGCAACTGAGAGAATGAGGGCTTCTGTATTAGCAGAAGAGCCACTGAATATAAATCAAACACATGTCAAGGTCCCATAACTAGGCACCAACTGACCTCCCAATTTTTTGCAGAGAATAATTGCACAGTATCCTCTTTATCATTAGTGATTACCATTTTATATATGTAAATATTATAGGAAAGATCATGTCATTTGCATTTTTATTGAATAATGTAATAAAGTTTTTATATGCTAATTAATTCTTAGTCATTCTTAGATTAAAAACTAATCTTTTTAATTGTCTATTTTCTGTCAAAGGACCCAGCTTTTAATCGGCTAAAAGATTTTACACTTAATTAACTGAAAGATCTTATGCTCTTATAATCAGTTGGCTAAAATAACTGTTATTCTTTTTTCACAAGCTAAACACATTGAAAATTCATTCACAATCTTTCAAAAACCAAATAAAATTGTGAGACTGGTTTCTATAATTATGTAAATTCATTTTCTATTGCTAATCATACAGGTTGGAAATCTTAAAAAAATCTTTCAAGATTCACTCTCTTTCTTCCTAATATTCCCAGTCAAAATTGATCTTCAATTTACTTACTATTGGCTTCTCATTTCTATATCCATTGCCTTGCTCTACTTTAGTCTTTACCCATTCCATCTGTTATAGTGCAGTTTCTTAGAAGCCATTGTTTCTAACTTTCAGTCTCTTTTAAGTACTGGCAAATACATTTCCATAATTTTTTCCCCCTAAAACACTTCTCTCTGCTAAGAAACCTGGAATATTTCTCATGGTATATAGAATTTTTACGAGAAACTAACCATTGAATTCGACTGGAAGATCTAACTGAACTTTCCTTGGTGACTTTTGTTTTATCTTCCCTTGTAGCTCAGTCAGTAAAGAGTCTCCCTGCAATGCAGGAGACCCTGGTTCGATCCCTGGGTTGGGAAAATCCCCTGGAGAAGGAAATGGCAACCCGCTCCAGTATTGCTTGCCTGAGAGAATCCCACGGACAGAGGAGCTTGGCAGGCTACAGTCCATGGGATCCCAAGAGTCGGACACGATTTAGAGAATAAACCACTACCACATGTAGCTTGTATTTTCAGCCAAAAACCTCTGTATTTTTTATTCATCCTATCTTCTGCCTTTGTCCATGCTTATTAACTCTGGCAGAAAACATCTCATTGTCCCTTTGAAAATACTTCCTTCCCTAGGGGAAAAAAAATGCTGTAATTTTCTTTTCAATCAGAAGTTATTTTCTTTTATACATCAGAGCATTTAAAATTTTTATACTACTTGACACATTCTGATCTTACTACAGTTTATCTCTTGTCAAAATGTTTCTTACGTGAGAGTTGAAATGTATCAGTTCCTATTCATATATACAGTATAACTTTTAAACTTATTTCTAATCAAAACTGCAGCCATGAAATTAAACGACGCTTACTCCTTGGAAGAAAAGTTATGACCAACCTAGATAGTATATTGAAAAGCAGAGACATTACTTTGCTGACTAAGGTCCATCTAGTCAAGTCTATTGTTTCTCCTTTGGTAATGTATGGATGTGAGAGTTGGACTGTGAAGAAGGCTGAGCGCCGAAGAATTGATGCTTTTGAACTGCGGTGTTGGAGAAGACTCTTGAGAGTCCCTTGGACTGCAAGGAGATCCAACCAGTCTATTCTGAAGGAGATCAACCCTGGGATTTCTTTGGAAGGAATGATGCTAAAACTGAAGCTCCAGTACTTTGGCCACCTCATGCGAAGAATTGACTCATTGGAAAAGACCCTGATGCTGGGAGGGATTGGGGGCAGGAGGAGAAGGGGACCACGAGGATGAGATGGCTGGATGGCATCACGGACTCAATGGGCATGAGTCTGGGTGAACTCCAGGAGTTGGTGATGGACAGGGAGGCCTGGCGTGCTGCGATTCATGGGGTGGCAAAGAGTCGGACACGACTGAGTGACTGAACTGAACTGAAATCAAAAGCAATTTGGAGAATTGTCTAAATTTTTTAAGTTATTCTTCTAACACTGATGAATGACAATGTAATATTGACTTTGTTATTCTTTAGATGGAAAAATTTCAGTAATCATTAGACTATTACATACATGGAAAGGGATTGATAATTGAATTACCATATTATTTAGAAGACATGGATAAATGCCAAATAAAACTGCACCAGTAAGAATTTTAAAACTAAAAATTTTCAGGATACAGTAAATATTGTGTAACATATACAAGTAAAAGTGTTGCTAGTCTTCTGAATGCATTCCTCAGAATAAAAGATTCTTATTGAAGTCACTAGCATTCATCTTTCAGGAAACTTTAATTGGAGTAAGACTTGTTTGTAACCAAACCATATTAGCCATCTCTTACAAGGTTAGAGCTCAAATCACTTTATGTAGAAATGCCACAGAAACTAAAGGGTTCTTCATAGAGGCACTTGTGTATATATGCTTGGAAGTATGAGAGAAGTAGTTTGAATGCAAATTCTGATTTCTTGGGTTGAAATGAAATTTTTGGTAAAGAAGTCAAAATTCTCAAAGTGGTGTTCCTTTTTTAAAAGCTATGTTCAACATACAAGTCTTTCATTTTATTTATGTTTCACAAGTATTTTCACCAGTCTCTGGCATATCTTTTCATTTTCTTACTGGTATTTTTTGAAGAGTAAAACTCTTTACATTTTGTCTTTTCATGGTTAAAGTTTTATGTATCTTAAAAACAACTTGTCAAACTATTGAATTGAAAATTATTTTCCTATATTTTAAAAGCTTTATATTTCCAAATTTTATTGATTCTATGATCTGCTTAGAGATGAACTTTGTATGCTATGTAAGGCCAGGGATTGGCCAGGTTCATTTTCCACAGGGGCCAAGAGTATCAAAGAAAAAAAGAATTTCATGATTTAACCACATTAAATATTTCATTTAAAAATCATTTAAACTTGTATGTATGTGTCTATTTCTGAACTCTCTACTCTGTCATTTTTAACGTATAATTATATCTTTATAGTTTTATGTGTCTTAAAATTAGATGTAAGCTAAACTTGATTTTTATTTTCAGAGGGGTTTGGCTATTGCATAATTCATATACATTGTAGAATCAGCTTACTACTCCTTACAAAAGAATTTCCTGGAATTTGATTGAAATTATAATGATCTTATAGAATTATTTGTTTACAACTGATATTTTGATATTATTGGATCTTCTGCTCTGTATCATATATTTTTTCATTTAGATCCTCTTTAATGACCTTACAATGTTATATAATTTTCATGTACAAAACTTTGCCACATTTTAAATATATCTGAGTTTTTCATGTTTTTTATTCACTTGCAAATAGTATTTTATTTCAATTTCACATATTATGGATATATAAAATTCATTTTTACTACCTTATTAAACTTCAATCTTACTACATTTAATCGTTTTGATAATAATTCTTGAATTCTTCATGTCTCTACATAGAATATAACATCCTCTACAAATAGTTTAATTTCTTTCTTTCAAAGCTATAGTTTGTTGTTCTTTTTCTTCTTTTATTATAATGGTTAGGCAATTATGTACAGCATTAAATAGAAACATTAACAAAAAATATTATTTGCTTGTTACTGATCTTAGTGGAGGGATAGTTTATCTTTCACCAGTAGAAATTACATTAATTGTTGGTAAACCAACTTGAGGATATTCCTTTTAATTCTTAGCTGCTAAATATTTTCATCATGAATGGGTATTAGTTTTGTTGTCAAATATTTTTATTTATTTACTTTTCATTGATATTTTGATTTTTTATTTTCTTAAACTTACTTTTTTGTTATTTTTTAATGCATTGAAGTAGAAGATGAAGAAGTAGAAATGTAGGACTGATTTTAGTATCTTTCCTTTTATCATTGAAGTATAGTTGATTTACATTCTTGCTTGGAGAATCTCATGGACTGAGGAGCCTGGTGGGCTGCAGTCCATGGGGTCACAAAGAGTCGGACACGACTGAGTGACTTTACTTAGACTTACTATGTTAGTTTTGAGTGCATAACAAAGTGATTCAGTTGTATAATCATATGTCTATTCTTTTTCAGATTATTTTCCCATATAGGTTAGTACTGAGTAGAGCGTCCTGTGCTATACAACAGGCCTTGTAGATTATCTATTTTATATATCATAGTGTGTATATGTTAATCCCTCTTTGCTAACCATGTTTGTTTATTAAGCCGGTGAATCTATTTCTATCTTATGAATAAGTTCATTTGTACTATTTTTTTAGATTCCACATGTAAGTGTTATGATATTTGTCTTTATCTGTCTGATTTCAGTATAATAATCTCTAGATATGTCATGTTGCTGCAAATGGCATAATTTTGTTCTTTTTTATGACTGAGTAATATTCTGTTGTATCTATATATGTACATATATATACACACACATACACACACACACACACACACACACACACACACATATATCAGTTCAGTTCAGTTCAGTCCCTCAGTCGTGTCCGACTCTTTGCGACCCCATGAATCGCAGTACGCCAGGCCTCCCTGTCCATCACCAACTCCCGGAGTTCACTCAGACTCACGTCCATCGAGTCTGTGATGCCATCCAGCCATCTCATCCTCAGTCGTCTCCTTCTCCTCCTGCGCCCAATCCTTCCCAGCATCAGAGTCTTTACCAATGAGTCAATTCTTCGCATGAGGTGGCCAGAGTACTGGAGCTTCAGCTTCAGCATCATTCCTTCCAAAGAAATCCCAGGGTTGATCTCCTTCAGAATGGACTGGTTGGATCTCCTTGCAGTCCAAGGGACTCTCAAGAGTCTTCTCCAACACCACAGTTCAAAAGCATCAATTCTTCAGCGCTCAGCCTTTTTTACAGTCCAACTCTCACATCCATACATGACTA
>SJXQ01011359.1:41487-53474 GCA_006408695.1 Aepyceros melampus
GAGAGAGGACCCCAGGCTTGAGGGGCCCCGTGGTCGGGGCGAGGGGAGGCCTCGTCCCCCAGACGCGCCCAGCCCATCGGGTGCTCTCCAGGCAGGCACTCGGCGCGTCCCCCCGCGGAGGGCAGCGGGTGAGCTCTGCTGGGGCCCGGGAGGCCCCGGGGAGCCGGCCTCCAGGTGGGCGAGCGAGGCCCCTGTGTCCGCCCCCAGACTTGCAGAGGAGCAGCGAGGAGCAGAGGAAGAAGCCCAGGTTCCGCTTGTCCAGCATCTGGTCCCCAAAGAGCCGGAGCAGGACCCCCGAGTAGCCGCCTGGCGGCGCTGCAGAACCCTCGTCTGCGGGTGGGGTGGGACCCATGCTGCCCCACTGCAGGGTCCGGGGCGCCTCAATAAAGAAACTGACTTGTGGCCTGGGCTCCGTGTCCCGTCCGGCCCCGAGCTCCTGGCAGCAGAGAGGTCTCAGCCACCCTCCACTTCTGCCGCCCCGTGGACAGGCCTGTGGCCTCGGGCGCTCGCAGCCTCTCTGGGCCCAGCCTGGGCCCTCTGGGATGGCCCTGCTGGCTGCTTCCTGGCCTGGCCGCGTGGACAGGCTAGACGTGAGCCTTCAGGAGCCAAGGCAGGCCGGAATCTCTGCAAACTGCACCAGGTGCTGGCCCACACCCGCCTCGTGGGGAGCCCTGTCTAGATCTGTGACTTTGACTTTTGAGGTGAAGGCCGGCTGGGCCCCTGTGGGCCGCGTTCCTGGTGTCCAGCAAGGGAGCCGGGCGCCGCCCTGCCCGACTCTGGGTGAGGGGGCCATGGTCCCGCAGGGCAGGCCTGAGGTAGCAGAGCTTCCTCACGGCCCAGACCTGCGTCCTCAGCGGCGCCAGCCTGGGCCTCTGGACTGCAGTCACACTCCAGGGCGCAGCCTCCCAGCCTGGTGTCTTCCTGTGGGGTCTGCAGCCACCGCGGAGCCCACCATGGTGGTCCCGCCCCAGGGACCCTCGGCAGCAGCAAGGCACTGACCCCCCCCCCACCTGGCGGCAGGACCCCGTGGTGCCCGTGGGGGTGGGAGCCCCTGGCCATGTGCTGGGCCCACCGGCTCTCAGCTCTCTGTCCTCACGGGCTGTGGGGGTCTCTGCTGGGGTCTGGGGGCCCGCAGTCAGGCGGGGGCTGCCTGGCGCGGAGGTGGACTCCCGGTCCTGGCTGTGCTGCTCAGCCGTGTGGCCTTGGGCCAGGGCCCTGCCCTCCCTGAGCCTCTGGTAGCGATCGGCTGTGTGTTCCCGGTGAGGTTGATGGGGTCACGGGGCTGAGCCTGGCCCAGCAGTGGGTGGAGGGGCTCAGAGACCTCCTGCCGCCCCCTGGATCGCAGCCAGGTCCCGCTGGAGGGCGGGGTGATGGGGGCTATGGACAGCCCTGGGCGGTCAGTGGGGCCTGGGCCCTGCAGAGACTCGGCCAGGTAGGGCAGCCTGACGTCCTTCCGCAGGCGCTGGGCACCGTGGTGGCTCTGAGCAGAGGCCCGGGGCCCTGGCGTGTTGGGAGGAGCACAGGGAATGGCCCCGGGGCTGTCAGCCTGACCCTCCCTGAGCGCCAGCCCCCACACCATCCTCCCACGCGGGCCCGTGCGGCAGTGCGGCGTCTTCACCACCAGGGGGAGGCAGAGGGCCACTCAGCAGAGCCGATAGCCGCATTTAAGCAGACAGGGGCTCAGAGAGGTGCGGCCAGACCCCCGGGTCACACAGCAAGCTAGGTGTGTCCTGGGGCAGGAACCTGCGGCCCGGCTCCAGCGCCCCTGTGGCAGTGCCCTCCACGTGGCCCGGGAGCCCGGGTGGGCAGGTGTGCAGGGCACCTCGAGACGGGGTGGGAAGGATTCCTCCCGGCGTGTGTGAGGTTGTCCAGCCTGTTAGGGGACGGCCTTGGTGCGGACACGCACCTCAGGGGCACCCCCCCGGGGAGAGAGGGCTTCCCTCCATCATGGCTTCTCGTTGGGGCCCCGGAGGCCCCCCTGGGGGTGCTGGGGGACTCAAGGTAGCAGAGTGCCTGCTGGCGGTCACACCCCAGGGTCTGAGCTGCTGGCAGCTGTGCTTGCTGTCCACCCGGGGGCCAGCGCCCAGTCAAGGCGGGTCAAGCATGGCGGTGTCCTTGGGGGCCGAGAAGTTACCAGGTCATACAACGTGCATTCCGTCGGGAGCAGGGCAGGAAGGGCCGCAGGGACCACCCTCGAGGCATGTAGGTGGGGCCCGGCTTCACTGCGGGTCCCCAACTTGGAGGCGAATCAGCTGGTGCTCCCGTCCCAGGGGACCCCAGCGACTGCAAGGGGCCCACAGCCCGGATGGGAGTGGGCACGGCAGTGTGCAGTGGGCTTTGAGGTCCACCTGTGCATACCGGAGGCGCTCAGTACGGCCTTTCCCTTCCCAGACGTGGCCCAGAGGAACCGTGCTCCCATTGTTGGACACGGTGGTGGGCTGTCTGTTCGGAGAGGGCTGTTCCCCGGGGGCCCTCCTGGCGCCCACACTCGGGCCTAGGGCCTCACCGATGGACCTCCAGGGCAGAGGCGATGCTCGGACCGCGGCTGGGCTGCGTGGAGGGTCCTGGGTGTGAGGGGAGCTTAGGGTGGGGAGTGGGCCGGCGTGGCTGCAGGAGGCACGGGGAGGTGACCCAGCAGGGGCTCCTGTCTGCCGGACCCCGAGCCCATCGGGAGCCTCCCGCCTGGCCTCCTCCCTTTGCTGCCGCTGGAGCCTCCACTGCCCCAGCCTCCCCCCAGGCAGACGTGCGGCAGGCCCTGAACGCCCCTCGCCTGGAGCCCTGTCCTCCGCAAGCCTGGCTCCCAGACAGGGCTCTCCCTGGAGAGGCTCCCTGAGCCCCTGGCTGCCCCCCGCCTTGGCCCATGTGGGGCCCTTGGAGGTCACCCTGTTTTAGGCGTTTTGTCTCGAGGGCGTTCCACGTCCTCGAGTCAGGGAGTTGGGCCATGTCCCAAACCCAGGACCATGCCTGGCACGCAAATGAGCCGAGCACACGTTGTGTGAGTGAGTGAGTGAGGCCCACCTCGGGATGTGACTCTGGCCCACTCGCCGCCCTTCCTGGGCCTGAGCTTTCTTGCCAGTAAGAGGCTTGCGATGCTGCTGGGGGTCCCCCGGCCCCCTGCTGCTGGGGGTCCCCCTCACCCCTGGCCTGAGCCCTGGGGTGGCTCAGAACTGCCTTGGAGGGGAGGGCGCTGCCCGGGGCCGGAGAGCTACGTGGGCTCAGGTGGGCAGAGTGCCCATGGGGTGGGCGGCCCCTCCTACCCTGCTCTGACCTGAAGGAGCCAGGGAGGGGTCAAGGCCTTGGGGTTTCTGGGCTATCTCAGGGCTGGCAGCCCCGCCTCTCGGGCCCAGAGGGCTCTCAGCCTGGGGAGCCTCGGGCCCCCTGGAGTGTCAGAAAGAGGTTCTCCCTCCGGGGACCCCTTCCCAGCACAGCCCGTGTGCAGGAGTTGGGGACGAGCACGCACACGAGGCCCCAGTAGCTGTAAACAGCGGCGACCTCAGTGGGGTTCTGCGGCCTCCTTCACCCCCGCAACCCCCACTGGCTGGTCCCAGCCCGCTTCCCTCAGCCATGACCATGGGCTGGAGCCTCGGGCTGGGACGGCTGAGGCTGGCCTGGCCCTTTCCACAGATCCCCCCGGGCTCCCTGTGCCCACCCCCGAGCCGTCTCCACTCCCACCCTAGAGGGGGGAAGGGCTCCCCTGGGTCAGAGGCAGGAGGAGGAGGGGTCAACAGAGCCATCCTTGGCTGGGTGGGGCTGGCAGCAGGGGGTGTCCAACCGTGGGGGCCAGGGTGCAGGCGTGGCTTCGGGAAGCAGGCCCATCTCGGGGCCAAGGAATCAGGTGAGCAGCACCGCCTTTGCCAGGAAGGTGGTGGGTCCCGGAGGAGGGCCAGGTTGCACGGCAGGCGTGGCGGGGCCTGGGCTCTCGTGTCCTTAGCCTCCATCTGGGAGGTGCAAAGGGCAGAGCCTGGACCCCGTCCAGGCCCCCTCCAGTCTGGGGACTCACTGGGGAGGGGCCCTGTCTGGTTGGCCCAGGCAGGAGCCACAGTCGCCCCACAGACAAGTCTCAGTGGTCACGTTTTCACCTCTCAGCATCTCGGGGTCCCGGGAAGAAAGGGCTGCCCAAGCCTCTAGAGGACACGCGCAGGGTGTGACCCGGCTTCTGCCAGCCCGCCCGAGCCCCCCCGGGCCACTGACCCGAGGGCTGGCCGCAGCCCCTCCTGGTGGAGTCAGTGTGAAGGCGCCAGAGGTCGGGCCGGGTCTGCTCAGGGGAGGGGCCTCCTGGAGCCCGTGGGCCATGCTCTTCTCTCTCCCTGGGGCCTGTCCTGCCCTGGAAGGGGTCTCCTTGCCCGTGGTAGACGCAGGGGTGGGCCTAGGAGCGTGCACACTAGCGCATGGGGGCTGGTGAAGACCCCAAGGGGGGTGTCAGAGCTCGGCTGTCAGGTCAGGGCACTCTGGAACCCGGGGATCCAGAGCGCGCTGTGTGGGCAGTGGACGTGAGCTCAGGGTGGACACTCCCTCAGCCCACAGGCTCCCAGCCCTGTGGGAGGGGTGCGGCAGGGAGATGGGGGTCCCGGCCCTCCTCCTACTCCGTACATGCTGTGAACGCTGCCTTTCCATGTGCAGCCTCGTGCAAATGGGGCCTCCCCGCCCTCCATGGCTGCTGTGGCTCCCACTCACCCCCAAGAACGGAGCAGGCCTCCCCATGCCACCTCCCACCTCTCCCAGCAGAGGCCGGCGCCCGGGGGCCTGGGAACCCCTCTGCAGGTCCACCCAGGCGCCTCTCCCAGCCGTCCTGTCCCGGAGTCCCAGGCTCTGTGCTGACGAGCTCTCCCAGGACCCTGATGAGGGCAGATGGCATGCCCGCCGACCCGTTATGCTGCTAGTAAAGAACATCCCCCCGACACACGCCTCACCTGCAGCTGCTGACACCTCCCAAAGTCCGTGAGGATGGAATCCGATCAGAACGCAATCTCCAGGACATCTTATCTCATCACAAATTGAAATTATATCGTATTAAATTAAAAAGCTAAAACCATTCAGTTTGATCTTGCACGGCTGTATGAAACTTCATCAGTGGTTTTAAGAACGTGACACTTCCGTATGGGCCATTTCTCCTCTCATTATTGAAGCGGGAGGACCTGCTGGAGAGAGGGCAGGGGGGCGTCCAGCTCTGGGGCTGGCCCCGAGGGGTAGACTCGCCCCTCTCTGTGAGTAAGGGGCTGGGGTCAGGGTCCGAGGCTCCACAGGGGGACAGGGGCATCTTAGCGGGAGAATGCTGTCTCTAGGACAGTGGGGGAGAGGCAGGAACTAGTGGGACCGTGAGGGACAAGCTGAGCGGCCAGGGGCTGCAGCAGCAGAAGGAAGACCCTCGGTGCTGGGGGTCGGAGGGCGGGCAGGTAGGTGAACAGCAGGTGTGAGTTTGAGTGCGGCTGGGCTTCCTTGGGACGGAAGAAGCTAGGCTGTGGCCTTCAGTTCTGGCAGAGCCCCCTGCTCGCCAGTCCGGGGAAGAGGGGCGCTCAGACGGCCTGGGGGAGGGGGTGTCCCGCACTTGCTGTGCGGCCAGTGCCGGGGAAGGCTCGCCCCCAGGGTGAGATGCGGGCAGGCTTTCCCACACTGTGCCCGCGGGAAGGACAGGACCGCCCCTTCAGAGCATTTTATGTTGATCACGTGTAGAAATGGAGACATTTCACACATAGTGGGTTCAATAAGATATGTTACAAGACTGATCTCGTCTCTCGCTCGCTTTTTTAGCGCAGCTGCTAGGGAATTCACCGCTGTGCGCGTCGCGGCCGTGGCCTGAACTCTGGCGGTCAGGGCTGCTGCCCCGTCAGCGGCTCGCTGCAACCCTGCCTGCCCGCTGGGGTTGTCCGCCTGCGCCGGCTTGGTGTCGCTCTGTTCCCACCCACCTCTGGGGGTGTGGACACCGCCTGTGCCCACCACCCCCGCCTCTGCCCTTCTTCGAGACCCCGCCTCCCGTCTTATCACAGGGCCAGCTCTGACCAGGCTGCTGCTGCCGGGCCGAGTGGCTGCTGTCCAGCCCCCACGGCGGGCCTGTTCTCACCCGCTGCCCCCCAGAGGCCCCACAGTGTCCCCTGCACCGCTCACTCCCGGGGCCCTGCATGTGCCTGAGAGCAGACCCTGCTTCTTCCCCATTTCGTCTGGATGTCCCCCTCCAGGCTAGACGGCTCTTGGTATCCTTGGCTCAGGGTAGACAGCCCCCTGCCCAACCCTAGGAAATGAGTGATACTCAGTACAAGTCAATCATGGCCATTCTCATCCCCAGTAAAGGAGGCTCTGAGAGGCTCGGACGGTAAAGAACCCGCCTGCAGCGCACGAGGCCAGGGTTCGATCCCTGGGTGGGGAAGATCCCCTGGAGGAGGGCATGGCAACCCACTCCAGTACTCTGGCCTGGAGAATCCCCATGGACACAGGAGCCTGGTGGGCTGCAGTCTACGGGGTCACAAAAGAGTCTTAACAGGACTGAGAGTCTTATTACACACGCAGAACCTCTGTATCTTTGGATTTCTTAAGGTGTATGAATTTCCTAGGGCTGCGAAAACAGAGTACCACTGACTTGCTGGCTTGAAAAACAGAAATTTGGGGATCCCCTGGCAGTCCAGTGGTTAGGACACTGCTGAGGGCCCGGACGCAACCCCTGCTCAGGGAAGTAAGATCCCACAAGCCACGTGGTGCAGCCAGAAAGTACCCGGTTCCGGAACCAAGGTGTCTGTGGGTTGGCTCCCTCTGAGGCTGGGAGGAAGGCCTGTTCCAGGCCTCTCACTAGCTCCTGGTGTGGCCAGCAATCCCCAGCGTTCTGGGGCGCGGTTGCATCACTCCAGGCTTCCTGCAGTTGCTGCCTGGTGTGCAGGTCTGGGTCCAGACGCCTCCTTTCACAAGGATCAGGGCCCCCAGTGATGACCCTATTTCCAAATAAAGCCGCACTGTGAGGCTCCTGGTGGGTGTGAAGTTTTCGGGGGCAGCCTACTCCGCATGTTTTGTTTTACTCAGATTTTCTGGTATTTGTAGACGACTGGGAATTTATTTCCTGGAGTGGAGGTGTGGCCCCTCGCAGAACCTCGGACATGGACCTGTCTGCAGGAGGGCCGGTGGGCAGCGGGCATGAGGCCTGGCGCTCTGGTTGGGAAGTTGGTGATCCTAATGATGACTCATGGACAATTAGATGCAGCTGTTAACCTGTGCTGCCTTAGCTTCCAGACCGCAGATTCATCAAAGCTGGGGAAATATTAGGAAAACACTCAGAATATCAGTGCTAACTGACTGCTTCTTGTGGCCTTTGATAGGTCTTACGAGAGAGGTGAGTTTGGGGTGAAGGCAGCCAGCCCAAAAGCTAGAGGAAGGACGTTGAGGATTTGCTAACAGAGCACTGCCATCCACGCTGATGAAGCAGTCCACAAAGGAGCTTTGCTGTGGGAGGAAAGCCAGTTCTCATGGTCCAAGCTAAAGCTCTTGCCAAAAGCAGAAAGGAAGTAGAAGGCTCATCGGGAGGAAAGCTCGTTTCTAGGCCTCCCTGCAAACATCCCATTAAGACAGTCATATGATTATGTGAGATACCACTGCCCTCCCATCTTTGCTGAACACCACCTGGGGTGTGGGGGTACCATGGTGGGACTTGGGACTCACAGTGCCACAGCAGCCAGTTTGGGACCGTGAGGGAAGATATGGTCACCACACAGAGACTGGCAGGGCAGAAACAGGGAAGGCTCCTGGGTGTTTGCTAACATCCCGCGGCTGTTGTCTTGCCCTGAATTAGCTGATCTAGAACCTTCTTACGTGGAGACTTCTTGTTCTCAGGGATAATAAGCCAGGATCGTTTGAGCCTCTGCCTTGCATGTTCTGATAGCCAAGTCGAGCCCCCTAAGGATGCCCAGCTACGTGTGCCGTCCTTCCCCTTGCCTGTGTGTGCCCCAACCGGACTGTGAGCACCACGGACATGACGACCTGGCCCTAACCACGCGATCACATACTCCCTCAGGGCCTGCTCAGGGAACGAAGGGGCGGCCCCCGGCTGTGGCAGCGTGGCCCGGGACTCGGAGCCTGTCCTCCTGAGCCCCCTGCGGCCTGTGGCGGGCCCGCGGTGCAGCCTGGAGCAGGGCCCCGGCTTCCCTGAGAGTGGAGACCCCGGTGCTGGTGTTACGCCTCATGTTGTGTTGTGCGGGCGGCCTTGTGGCTTTATCGGCTCGTCGGGGACTGTGGCCGGCTGGGGGGATCTCAGCAGCCCCCCTTTCCTCTGGTTTCAGGTCTACCTGCCACAGGGGATGGGCAGCCCTCCACCCTTGGGAGGGTTGGAGCAGAGTCAGAGAAGTTCAAGCCCAGCTCCACCTGCTGATGGACGTCAAAGAGCTGGGCGCATGGTCCCGCCCCCAACCTGCTCCCTCGGTCTCCAGTCTTTCTACGCCACGTGGGATAATCTATGCTGACTTCCAGCAGGCCCCGAAGTCCCCTCTTCTATCTGCCCGTTGCAGAGGCTGGGGTGCTGCCCGGGCACGTCAGCCCATGGGCTTGGATGCGGGGCCGGGAGGGCTCCCTCCTCCCCCGGCTTGCTCAGGCTGACCTTGGAGTGACCCCAGGCCCAGTGCTCCATGTGGGGGTGGCTGTCACCTCAACAGGAGGAGGGGGGAGGGGCGGGACCAGCCTGCAGCGCTTGGCGGGGCTCCAGGCCGCAGCCAGGTAGCTGGCTGCCTGCCTCCCTCCCCTGGAAGTGGGGGGCCCCCCAGGGGACCCCCGTATCACGTGACCCGTCAGCTGACAAAACAGGATGACTCAGCCGGCAGCTGTCGGCCCCTGAAATAATGACAAAAACAATTAGCAATCCAAGCAGTAGCCTTTCCTTAATTATCTCCTCCGAGTTTAATTAACTAGCTAAATTATCAGCAGTAATGTAGGCATTAATTATGTCAAATTACAGTGTAAAACTCACAAAGTGTGGAAAATGTCAATTCAGCTTGGCTCACCTGCCAAGCGGGGGTGGCGGTGTGTGCGCGGTACCTGCGCTTCAACCTGTGGGCTGAGGCTACCGGGGCCCCAGGCCACAGGACTGGACGTGCGAAGGTGTGGGGACCAGGGAGGCCAGGCCCCGGGGACACGGACAGCATGGTGGGGATGCTGCTGCGAGGATCGAGGGAGGGAAGGGAGCTGCTCCCGGACCAGATGGCCAGGATGCTGAATTATTAAATTATGAATATTAATACAATCAGACACAAAAGAGGTAATAATTTTGCTGCCCTACAGAAATAATTAACATAATTTTGATAAATTACATGATAAGAGAATCTCAAAATTGAGGTAGATTTATCTTAATTAATATCTTGGACCGGCTCTGAAAGGTAAATTGTTCCTTGGGGGCTGGGGCAGGGTGAGTGCACGGTGGGCCGCAGCCCCCGGCCCAGGCGTCGTTTTGTCGCGAGGCCAGGGGGACATGGCAGGAAGATGCACTGGAGCATCCTGGGAGCCGGCCGGCCCGCTCCAGGCCTCAGTTTCCCTTTCTGGAAGCCCAGTTGGTGGACCTGGCTGGCCTCGCAGGGTCTTTAGCTCTGCCTGGCACTTTGGTTCTCCCATCAGAACATTCGGCTGTGCCCCACCACACCTGCCCAGCAGGTAAGCCCTGCACCTGCCTGCCCACCTGTACATGCCTGGCCGGGAGAGCAGGTGTCCAGGAGCTAGCCCCAGCAGCGGGTTCTGAGTCTCCCGTGAGCATCCGCTTCCCTTTGGTATGATGGGAGTTGGGCCTGGACTCTGAAGACTGTTGGCCACCCCTCCTGCCAGCCCTTATTTCCCTGCCAGTCCTGTGATGGGCAGTGGCGGGGGGACACTCACTAAACCGGAGGGAGACTTCTGAAGACAGTGGACGAGCCTGGTGCAGTTGGCACCAGGGACATCCAGGGCCCACCGGCCAGCCAGCCCTCAGACTCCAGCAGCCTGGTCCTGTGTGACCTGGGACCATGGGCGTCCCACCGGGGGGCTTGTCACCTAGGAGGCCCTGGTCTCCTCGAGTGCCCCTACTGCTGCAGCCACACTGGCTTCTGCTGTTCTCAAAGAGAGCAGAGGAGCACCCGCCTCAGGGCCTTTGCACCTGGTCTCGCCGGCCAGTGATGCTTTTCCCTGAGTCATTGCTTGACTCCCTCTCCTGCTCAAGGAGGCCTTGGTTTGGCAGGGGGCCTCCTGGGGCCTCCCCCTTCACCGCCGTGACTCCCCAGGCCCCTGCCCTCCTGCATCCTCAGAGGCCTCCAGTCAGCACCGTGTGCGCCTGCTCATGCACTGCCAGGCGCCCCCCGGCCCAGAACACAAGCCCCACCAGGGACTTGAATCGTTGCTGTTGTGAACTCAGGACTTGGCACACAGTAGGTGCCCAGTGAAATTCTGTGGTGTCCTTCGTCCGAGGGTTGAGCGGTAACAGGCCCAGAATACCAGGGCCGCAAGAGTTCTCCCACCCAGGCTGGCCTCGTGGCCTCAGAAACACTCCACAGGCAGGAAACCAGGGCCAGGAAGGCAGCACGGCGGTAGGCGTTGGTCCATGGGACAGACTCCGGCTTCTAGCCCACACCGCTCTAATCACTGGGCAGCCTTGGCTTCCCATCTGTGAAATGGGAGAACAACGCCTGCCTCACAAGTGGCCCCCAGACCTGGGCCTGGGGGTAGGGAGGGCTTGATGCACCACAACCCGCGATGTCCAGTGAGGGGACCCCTCGGGGGCTGGGAATCTGTGACCCCTCCCTACAAAGCCTGGATCTGCCAGAGCTGCAGGCGGGCAGCCTGGTCCAGGGCCCAGAACATGGAGGCAAACTACTCGGATTAGCCAGGCCTCGTGAACTGAACGAGTGACATCAGAGGGCAAAGCCCTAGGGATTGGCCAGGCCTCGTGTGATGTCAGAGGGCAAGACCCTAGGGATTGGCCAGGCCTCCTGTGACGTCGGAGGGCAAGACCCTAGGGATTGGCCAGGCCTCATGTGACGTCAGGGTAAAGTGGTGGGTGGGACAGTCCTGGGCAGTCCTGTGGAGGAGGTTACGAATTTTGCACTTAATCCTGTAGTTTAAGGGGGTCTTTGGGGGGTGTCAATCTGAGTAATGTATTAGATTTGGGTTTGTTTTTTTTTTTAATGTTTAATTATGAGACATTTCAAACACACAGAAAACAATATAACAGATACTAGCTGCCTCACCACCAAGACCGTGAGCTCAGTCGCGGAGTCGTGTCTGACTCTGTGCAATCCCGTGGCCTGCAGCCTGCCAGGCTCCCTGTCCGTGGGGTTCTCCAGGTAAGAATACTGGAGTGGGTTGCCGTCTCCTCCTCCAGGGGATCTTCCCCGCCAGGGTCGAGTCTGCGCCTCTTAAGTCTCCTGCACTGGCAGGCGGGCTTCTTGGTTCTTTACTACCACCACCGCCTGGGAAACCCCCACTCCCAACCAAGACTAAACAGCTGTGAACATTTCACCATACTTCAATCGGACCCCTGGTATGCACTCTCATTTTAAAACATTTTTTGTTTTAGGATAGTTTAGGGTTACAGAGCAGGTGCAGAGACGGCACGGAGGGCTCCTGGGCATGTGCAGGCCACCCCCACCTCCTGCAACACCTCACCTCATCTGGTGGGCTGTGGGCACTGGCAGAGACACCCAGGCTGGTACCTTCCTGGTAGTTCACCCCACACTTGACTCAGGTTTCCTTGTTTCTGCTAATCCCCTTTCCTGTTCCGGGATCCCACGTGACATTCAGTCCCGGCATCTCCTTTGTTTTGTGACTGTCCTTGCTTCTGAGGGCCTTGGCGGGTCTGAGGGGCTCTAGGCAGGCATTTTGCAGGGCACCCCTTCGTTTGGGTTTATCCGAAGATTTTCTCGGGCTTAGGCTGGGGTTCTGGGTTTCTGAAGGAAGAGTCCCATCGTCAGATGTGAGTTTTGAGAACATGAGTCTGGCTGCCTGGAGGTGGTGGAGGGGCTGCTTCTGGGCCCCTCAGGGTGGGCCTGACAGGACGCGGG
>SJXQ01011359.1:81576-93685 GCA_006408695.1 Aepyceros melampus
ACCTAGCTTGATTATATTCCATCTGCACTCCCCTCGAAACCCCCCAGGCAGGCAGGACCTCAGCCAGTGAACAGAAATACACACTCCCACCGGGCAGGGGAGCACGGTGGCCTCGGTCCTCGCCCGGGCCAGGGTCAGCGAGCTGACTGCCCTTGTTCCGGCCAGCCAGGCTCCGCCTCAGTTTCCTTGACTGCCTTGAGAACTCACACCAGGGGAGCTGGGCCAGGCGCTGCCACCCGGAGGCCGGCCGGGAGGGGGGCCGGCTGCGGTGTCCCGCCTGCTGGCTCTCCTCATCCACAGCCAGCTGAGTTCCCCGATCTGCCAGCCTCAGAGCTGAGAGGAGGCCAGCAGGAGGTTTGAGCGGAGGCGTGTGTGCTGAGTTTTGCTACAAGATGCTGTGTGGTTTGGGGTAACTTACGTGCCCTCTCTGGGCCCCAGAACAGGAGCAGGTGGGGAGAGATGAGGGCTGGGGCTCCTGACACTGAGATCTCAGCTTTCCTGCTTGGTTTCAGCAAAGCTGCCTCCCTTCCCTGGGGGCAAGACTGAGACCCTGGGGAGAAGGAGAGAACCAAAGCACACCCAGCAGAGGGCTTCCCAGGTGGTGCTACTGGTGAAGAACCTGCCTGTGATGCAGGAGACTTAAGACAGGCGAGTTCAATCCCTGGGTCAGGAAGATCCCCTGGAGGAGGGCATGGCGATCCGCTCCAGCATTCTTGCCTGGAGACTCCCATGGACAGAGGACCCAGGTGGGTGATAGTCCATGGGGTCGCACAGAGTCAGCTGCAACTGCGGGCCTTAGCACACGCACACAGAATGGATGTTTCCCTCCCTGGCCCTGTCCTGGCTTCCTCCAGAGCTGATGCAGTCACACAGAAGTGGACAGGGCAGTCCTTTGTCCTTCTGAGTGCCAGGGGTCAGCCTCCCATGAGGATGCCTGCGAGACACAGCCCTCACAGACATGTGCCCGGCTGGCAGGGGAACTGACGGCGTGGAGGTGTGGAGGGAGAAAGCCGTGCCCAGCCCAACCCGGGCACAGCGGTGAGCAGACCAGCGAGGAACAGGTCTCAGCTTTCCAGGCCACCTTCCCACGCGCCTCCCCCTGGGGGCGAGAGTGACCTTGCTGCCTTCCAGTGCCCCAGCCCCACTGTGATTTATGAGGGTTTCAAGTGTTTGTGTCTTCTTGGAAAGCAATTTGGGGCTGGAAGCTTTGATTGTGGAATCTGGAGTCTGGGAACCTCTCCGTGAAGAATGATCCAAAAACCACACATCGTCTGGAGCGCAAAGATGTTTGGCGTGGTGTTTATAACCGCGAAGAATCGCGCCCAATCACAGTGTCCAAGGAGGCCCTGGGGGACGAAGATCTGTGAGCTGGGAACGGCCCTGGGGAAACGCTAATGCTGGACCAAGCGAGAGGGCAGGTGGGCACCCCAGTCCACATGGGGAGCTCGGCCCGTGGAGGCCCCATGCACAGACCGCGTGGGCGCGAGCGGCCGGAGGCGGCGCTGGGCGCTGGGCTGCCGGGGCGGGCTCCTGCTCCCCGCTCCATCAGCCTGGGCTGTGCTGATCATAGGAGAAACCAACATCATTTCAACAGCAGATTATTTAGAGCCCCATTTGTATACTGAAGTGTTTATGAGTGAAATGATATGATGTCTGGGATTTGTTTTAAAACTCACTGCAGACATCCGTGCATTACTTGTGCAATTAACAAGGAAGTTTAATAAAAACCCACCATGTGCGTTTGGGAAGGTCTGCACGGGCCTTGGCAGGACCGGGGGCAGAAGCTGCCCCTGGCATCGCTTTGTCCCGAGCTGGGTTTGCATCAGTCAAGGATTCTGACCTTCTGGGTGACAGTCTTGCTCCCCCAGAGCCTGTGTGATGGGATGAGGCGGGAGGAGGGCTGGAACGGGGACGCGGGGGTGCAGCGTCCCAGCCGGTGGGGTTGGCACCCGAGATGAGTCCTGGCTTCGTCAGGACTGAGCAGGGGCTCTGGGCCCCGGAAATTCTGGCAGGCCTGGGGCGCAGGGAGAAACAGAAGGCTGAATGGAGACGGGACTTGCGTTCTGGCTGTAACCTCAGGAAGGCCCTGGGCCAGGAGGGCAGGTGCCCTGGGCTGGCTCGGCTCCCGTGGGAACCCCAGGCTTGTTTATGCTCCTGGGGGCCCCCAGGGATACGCTTCTTCTCGAAGCCTGCAGCCTGATACTGCCTGCCCGCCCACCTGGTCCCTGCTGAGCAGGGACAGCGTGTGTGTGTGTGTGTGCGCACGCGTGTGTGTGTGCGTGTGTGTACTCTCCCCACGGCTTATGGGCTGGGGCACCTTGACCCAGAACTCCTGATGACACATCCCTCCCGCCGAGGGGAGCAGAGCTAAAGGACTCTGGAGCCCATCGGCCGGGACTGAGCCAGCTCTGCGGCGGGGTCGTCCTCCCCCTTCCCTGCACCTGTTTCCTTGTGGGGTTGACTGAGTTCCGGCAGTTCACACCTGCAGCAGCCCCAGGGTGGGGGGACGGGAGGGGGGAGGGGTCCCGCGGTCGTTCTCACAGCGGGACCAACGAGGCTCCACTCGGGGCACCACATCTCAGGGGGCTTTGGGGTCCCCTCATCACCTGCCAGTGCTAGCTGGGGGCCGGAGCCTGAGGTGTCCCCCACCTGATGACCTCCGTCCAGCTGGGTCTTTGGGACTTCGCGCAGGGACACCTGATTGGGGGATTTACCCCTGCGGCGAGTGCCTGGGTGGTGCTTGGGGGTTTGGGACGTGACTCTGAGTCCTGATTTCTAGCCTGGCAGGTCCCACTGTGTGACCCTGGGCATCTGGGTCGCCTCTCTGAGCCTCAGTCCCCACCTCCCACCTGCAGGGCTCCGATGAGCCCCTGGGACCCTGCGGCCGCGCTGTGAGGAGCCCCTGCAGCCACCTGGAGGCGGCCAGGCCAGCGGGCCAGAGGATCGGACGGCGGCTGGCAGGGGCCCCAGAAATGTGAGGGAAGACGCCTCCCAGTGGTCCCAGGCAAGTCACCCCCAGCTCCTGAGGCTCCGAGCTCAGGCCTCGACGCTGGGGCAGAGACAGGCATCTCCTCCGCGCCCCGCCCGAATTCGTGGGTCCTGGGATGTCAGCACAAAGACGCGGTGTTGGTCTGCTCGGGGACCTTGACCCTCAGCTCGAGATGCTCCACCGGGCTGTTGGCTCCGTGTTCCCAGCTTTCAGTCACTTGTTGGTTCAAGCTTGATCTACTTCTCGCTGTCTCTCCCAGCGGATGGCTTGCTCTGGGCACAGGCCCTGCCCACTCACCATCTCCCCAGCACCTACTGCAGCCCCCGGTATACAGTAGGTGCTCAACGCATTCGTTTGATGTGAATATAGTCCATTGGGCTTCCCTGGTAGCTCAGCTGGTAAAGAATCTGCCTGCAATGGAGGAGACCCTGGTTCGATTCCTGGGTTTGCAAGAGCCCCTGGAGAAGGGATAGGCTGCCCACTTCAGTATTCTTGGGCTTCCCTGGTGGCTCAGCTGGTAAAGAATCCACCTGCAATGCGGGAGACCTGGGTTTGATCCCTGGGTTGGGAAGAGCCCCCAGAGGGGGCAGCCCACTCCAGTATTCTTGCTTGGAGAATCCCCATGGACAGCGGAGCCTGGCGGGTTGCAGTCCATGGGGTCACAGAGCATCGGTCCTGACCGAGCGACTAAGCACAGCACACCGAGCGGAGTCCGCGGCCCGAGGCGAAGCTCACGTGAGCCTTCCGGCGGCCCCTGTCGTGTGCTCCGCGGCCTCTGGTTTGAAAGCCTCAAAAGCTGACTCTGGTAATAGGAGCCAAAGAGAATTCCCGAGAGGGCCAGGCAGAGGTTGGCGTTGGAGAGCCGACAGGAGGCCAGAGACCCAGCGAGGGTGGCAGGACCAGGCTCCCGAGCCCCCCAGGAGCTAGGACAGCAGCCCCCCAGGCGGCTCCAGCGTCCACTCCTGGCTCAGGCTGTGAGGCCGGGGGGCCGGTGTCCCGGGCCGCTCCAGGCTCGGGCTGTGATGGCTGGGGGGCCGGCGTCCAGTGTCCAGCGTCCACTCCTGGCTGAGGATGTGAAGGCCGGGGATCCCATGTCCTGGACCCCCTCCTGCTTCCTCCCTGCCGACCCTCGGCCACAGAGCTGCCCTGCGAGGTTAGCCCGGGAGGAGGGAAGTGCTGGCCTCCCCCAGGGACAGGTGGGCCTGTCCATTGGCCCCAGGCCCAGTGGTGCTGTCAGAGCTGATGTCACCACTCCCATGGACAATGAGCAGCTCCGGGGGGTCTGGAGGCCAGAGGTAGTGAACACGAGTCCACCCTGTCCTCCTGCAGGGGTGAGCGGAGCTGAGGTAGGGACCACTTTGTGAGCCTGGGCACTGTGGGCAGACAGGCGTGAGTGGTCAGGGGGGTCTCCCCAAGAAGGCCTGGGGACTCCCTGTCCTGCTAGCCTGTGCCCTTAGCCCCCAAGGGACCCTGAGCTCCAGACCTGTCTGCGGTCAATCCCCGGGGGGCCATCTGAGCCTCTGAGGTCCCCTGGGGGTTCCGGCCTTGGAACCCCCTCCTGCCTCCTCCCTGCCCACCCTCGGCCACAGAGCTGCCCTGTGAACTTAGCCCAGCAGGAGGGAAGCGCCGGCCTCCCCCAGGGACAGGTGGGCCCGAGCCCCCGAATCCTCTTCTACTGATTTTGTTCTGGAGGAGGCCGACACCTCCCGCCTGTCCACAGCTCCTGCAGACAGCTCGTCCTGGAAGGCAATAACGTGCTTCCCACCATGTAGACCCTGCTTCCTGCTCAGAGGTCAGCTGGAAAACCAGGACGTGCCTGTGGGCAGTGTGTGTCCTGGCCAGGGCATCATGTAAATGCCAGACCGCGGGGAGCCAGTGAGGGTGCCCGGAGCTGGGAGGGAGACCCCACTGCAGCGAGCTGGGTGGGAGGCAGCTGGGTGAGCAGGCCCACCGACAGACGCAGGCCCCAGGCCCCGAGCAGCTCACTCTGGCCAGCGAGCCTGGGGCCCAGCGTGAACTGCGGAGCTCTCCTGGGGAAATGCCAGTGACCAGCAGGCATCCAGAGCTTTTGGGGCCTGGTGGGCACCTGACCCACCAGGAAGGAGAGAGGGTGGCCGGGGCGCAAGTGGTCACCTGGGAGTCACCTCGCTCTTCTTTCCTGGGGATGGTGCGGGGCGAAGGGCAGCTCTCCACCCAGCGCCCAGCAGCGTCTCCGACCGATTGACCCTCCGCGCCCATCAGCCCACGCCTCCCCCTCAGCCCCGGGGAGACAGGTGGTGGGGCTGGTTACACAGCAAGGTGACAGGCATCACGCCCCTGAGCTGGACACCAGTCAGGAGGACACTTACCTGGTGTCCAGGGATTAGGCCTCCACGCTCCCAGGCCAGGGGCTGGGGTTTGATTCCACATGCCGCAACCAAAGTCCCCGAATGCGGCAACCAAGCGCCGGGGCGGCCACATACACAAACATTTGAAGAAGGTGGTTGGGAGGGTGAATTTCATGTCAGGCACTTTTACCACAATAGAAACACACAAGTGTGGCATAGACCCTGGCGGTTTCAGGTGCGAGAATATGCTCCCGCAGCCAGAGGGCTGGGCCTGCGGGAGGGGCAGCCCCGAAGCAAGGATTCCGGGGGCCGGAGCTGGACCGGTGTCTGGGGCAGGGCCAGCCCGGGTGAGGGCAGGAGGCCAGAGCCGGCGAGGGTGTCGAGGAGACTGGGCGGGTGACCCTGGCTGGGGATGCCCCCGAGGAGCCCTGAGGTGGGGGAAGTCTGGATGGGGGGGCCGCACCCTTTGTCTGGAGACCCCCCTCCAGGAGAAGACCCTGGGGGGTGGTCAGACCTAATTCATTAATAAGAGGGAGTGGGAAGGGCATGGGCTGGCCATATTCTTATTATTATTCAAATGGATTGAATGTTTTAATCCTATAATAAAGTGACAATTTCCATTTTCCCAGGCAATTCATTTCCGTAAAATGACCAGGGTCACGCCCCGCTTGGTGGGGATCAGCCCTCCAGGATTAAATCACAGACACGGGACGTGTTCTCACAGGGACGTTTTGGGCTCCCACTGGCCCTGGCTGCAGAGCTGGGGCGGGAGGGCCAGCCTGGGACTGGCCGTCAGCCCCTCCCTGGGGTGGCCTCTTGAGCCCCCCAGGAGCACCCTTCCGCCTTTCCGGAAACCCACTCAGGTCTCAGCGCCGGTGCCCGGCATCAGGCAGGTCCTCAACCTCTCTGGGACTCAGTTTACCTGCCTCTGTAAATGGGGCGCCCTCGCTGCCTCTCTCCTGGGGGTAATTAATGAACGAGGAAAACACGTAAAGCCGCAAGTGCTCAATTCTGTCGACTGTTCCACTGATTGTTACTTTAAATAACGATTTATTATCATCGCCGGGGCCCTGCATGGGGCATGACTTTCTTTGGGGCTGGGTCTCCAGGAGCTCCCGTCCCCTTCCGGCCCCTTCCTGCGTCCCAAGTCGGTGTGACTTCCACCGCCCGGCCCTTACAGGGGATCGGGTCCCTGGGGTGAAGCTGGCCCCCTTCTCCCTGGCCAGGACTCCCCAGATGGGTGAGTATTTCCAGGGTGCCTGCCTCGGGCCTGGTGGGTGTGACTCTTCTCATCCCTGGGAGTCAGTCTGGACCGGTGCCAAGGTGCTTGCAGCGATTGTCACTCTCAGTTACTATAACGGGCTTTTTAAAAGTTTTGCTTATTTATTGGCCAAGCCGCACAGCACGTGGGATCTTAATTCTCCGACCAGCAGTCAAACCTGCGCCCCTGCAGGAGGAGCTCGGGGTCGTAACCGCTGGACCTCCAGGGACGCCCCTCTGTGTCATTCATACTTCTGATTCTCAGCATTTACCATCACTATCACACGTAAACCTCACCCCGCCGCGGTGAGGCGGGTACTTACCCCTTTTAGACAGAGGAGGCGCTGAGGGGCTCGGGGAGGTCCCAGGTCAGCAGGTGGAAGGCAGGGTCAGGAAAGAAGTCCAGCCCGTCCCCCTCCCTGAGACCCCCCCTGGAGCCCCCTCAGGACCCCGCAGAGTGAGGCCCAGAGTCCGTGCTGTCCCAGGGGCCTCATCCACCTCTGCGGGTTCGGTGTCCGAGCCTTGGAGCTGCCCAGGACAGAGAGGCCTCTCTCCCCTCGGCCAGACCGAGGCCCTGGTCCCCGAGAGCTGCGTGGAACAGAGCTGTGTCCACAGGGCTGCCTTCTGAGGCCCAGCCAGTCCAGCCCCCCACCCCTCCCGACGCAGAGCTGAGCCCCCAGGCAGCCCCACGTGGGTGAGAAATAAGCCAGCGGGCTGTCAGGACCTGGGACCTGGCAGTCTCTCCGATCCCTTCACATACAACACTGCACGGTCATATCCTGGCCCAGAGCTCTGTGACCGTGATGGCTGAGTGAGGGGCACTGAGGCCCCAAGATGCAGCTGCTTTTGGGGGCAACCCCAGGGCTCAGCCCCCACGGGGTCCGGACCGGGCTGGGCGGAGGCCTTTGCAGACACAACTGACCATGGCCCAGGCCGCGGCAAGGAGGCTGGCGCCCCGAGGAGAGCGAGGGTCTCCAGGAAGGCCTGGGGGCCGACCCTCCAGGGAGATACGCTCCAACTTCTCAGAGGAAGTTCACCTGACTGCTGGGAATGGATTCGGGGTGGGGGGTGCTGCTGGGGCGTTGACGAAGCTGGTGGAGGTGGACTTGGGGGCTTGAGAGGGAAACCAGGGCCACCAGGCTGCGGGACTGGGCGGCTGGGCGGTTAGTGGGGGCCGGGCAGGAGCCGGGGAGTGAGGAAGGCCAGCGCCCCCTGTCCAACCACCAGGCTGGCTCGGGATGGAGTGGTACCACTGCCCCGCCCCGGCTCAGGGAACACAGTCGCCTGGTAATTCTCCTGATCCCTTTATCCTGTGCTTTAATAAATAATTTACCTGAACTACTCACATGGAAATTTCAACATTATTAAAAATTAACTAACTTAAATGAGTCCATGGTAAATAGCTGGCGTGGCTCTTCCGAGGCGAGAAGCTGCTGGCCATGCAGGACAGCGGGTCAGGGCAGGCTGCGTGGGAGCCCCATCCCCTGAGGCTGAGCCGCCTGGGGAGAGCACACACAACTCTCTGGGCCCCTGGTATGGCGGGACCACTCTGCCTGGCCCCCGGGACAGCAGGGAGGACCCAGAGGAGGGGAAAAGAGTGGAGGGACCCGGGGCTGAGAGCGTGGCCGCACGCTCCCTGCCTGGCTTGGCCCGGGATGGGGAGCCTGTCCTGACGAGCTCCCCTTAGCCACAGGGCTCGGGCGTAGAGTGTGGAAGAGTGAGCTGAGAGTCAGCCCACGGGGTTGCTGAGCATGGTTCCAAGTCCAGCACCCCTAGCCAGGCAGTCACCCCAAACAAGGGTCCTGCTGGGTCTTGTCTATTTTCATTAAAGGATGCCGGGGCACCCTGGGATGCTGAGTCTGCGGAAGTGGTCCAGCTTCCTGAGCGAACTGTCTTTTATAAGCAGTGTCTTCACCAAACAGAGAGGTGGCTACCGTGGTGTGAGGAGGTGCCTGCGGACAGGCCGGCGGCAGGGGCGGCTGAGAGCCCTCCAGGGAAGCCACACACGCCAGTGCTGCCCCCAACCCCCTCCTCTAATCCCCAGCAGGCCTGGGCCGCGGGCACCACTGTCCTAGGTCACAAGCAGGAGGCTCGGGGAAGGGAAGGGACATGTTGTCCTGCAAGGTGGGGGGGGCAGGGCACAGCGCTAGGGTTAGCACCTGAGGGTCCTGCCCCTCCCCCTGCTCCCCTCTGAGTCCAACGGGACATGAACGCCAAGCCAGGGCTGACGACCCCATGGGAGCTCCACAGGGGGGGTCTGGGGCAATCTGAAACGTGATCCGGGCAAGCTGCCTGTGGAAATCAACGTACTGATTCCACAGGTCACGTGGAAACGGGCAGGGTCTAGGACAACCAGGACAGACTTCAGTGGCTGAGACTGTGCTCCCAGCGCGGGGCCCGGACTCCATCCCTGGCGGGGGAGTGAGGCCCCACGTGCCACTACTGAAGATCCCACGTGCGGCAGCAGAGCTCGGAGGCCCTGTGTGCCACAGCTGGGACCACCTGATTCTGACTCGTTATCCAACAACAGTAATCAGGACAGAGGGGCCCCGGGACAAGAGACAGACAGAGCAACGGAACCAGAGGCCAGAGCTGGACGCACATGTCGCGGGCAGCAGATGCCAGAGGAGCTCAGGGGAGACCAGCGGTCTTTCGGAATACACACACACACCCCCCAAAAGAAGCAACTTGGATCCCAATCTCACACCACACATAAAAAGGAATTCCAAACGGATCACAGGCCAGGAGGGGCAGGAGGAGCCTTTGGGGGTGATGGCTGGATGGCATCACTGACTCAATGGACATGAGTCTAAGGAAACTCTGGGAGATAGTGAAGGACAGGGAGGCCTGGCGTGCTGCGGTCCCTGGGGTCGCAAAGAGTCGGAAACGACTTAGAGCCTGGACAAAATGCTCTCACCCTGCCTGCAAATAAGATCAAGGAATCGTTTTCCTCTAACCCTCTTCCCCTCATCTCCCACCTTCTGGACCTGACGGGGGACTGCGGGGGCCAGAGGCCCGGGTGGTGACCCTGCTGGCATTCCTGGTGTGGGAGCCCCACCCAGGGCCGGGGCCTCTGCAGACAGTTGCCTCGATGTTCAGCCCCCATAGCAAGCTCTGTCTCACAGACGGGATCACGGGGCTCCGAGGGGTCTGGTGCCCGGGTCAGGGCTGGACCTCAGCGGCGGGGGTGGGCTGGGCGCCGGGACCCTGCTCTGCGCCAGGCCGGGCCGACAGAAGCCTCGTGCGGGCCCCTGATGCCATTTTAAACTTCCAGGTGTGTTGAGAAACCACTGGAGACAGGTGACATTGGTTTCAACAATACGCTGCGTTGACTCATGTTCAAATGTCACCATTTAATAGGTAATCAGTATGGAAATCATTAGTGAGATATTTTGGTGTTTTTTCCTCCTCCTAGACTAAGTCCTGGAAACTCACGTTTCACGCACAGGCGCAGCTTAATGGGGCCCAGTCACCTCTCAAGTGCCCCGGGGCTCACCCGGCCCGGAGCCCCGAGCTGCATGGGGACAGGGGCCCCATCGGGACCGTGGAGCTGCTTCACAAGAGCGGGGTTGTCAAAACTCATCGAACCATCTGCTGAGTGTGGGAGCGGCCCATCACGTGTAAATTATGCTTCAATACAATTGTTAATTGTAGAAATAAATACAATCGATTGATTTTGATTGATTACCTACAAAATTGATTCATTTAAAAACCCAGGCCTGCTGTTCAGAGGCAGGTAGGCGGGGGCGCTGCGGAGACAAGGCGGGTGGTAGGAGCTGCCGGGGGCCTCCTGCTGTCACTGGGCGGAGGCAGGGTTTAATTAAACCGGTCCACACCACACCTAGAGCGGGAGACAAGGCGTCCAGCCGGTGCAGCCCAGCGGGAGGAAGGGCTGCTTAACCTGCCGCAGGCCCGACTTTGGTTAATAAAATCGCATCCAGAGGATGACCTCGGAGCCTTCCTCTGCCCTCCTGAAGGCCAGGGCGAGGCCCCTCATAAAAGGTTATTAAGGAAAGTAAATAACTCGGGTGTTGGAGGGGGTGGGTTTCTGGCAGAGGCCCCCAGAAGCTGAGGGCCCACCCGCAGCCACAGCCAGGAGCGGGCGGGAGGCTGAGCCCTGCCATTCAATTATCCATTGCTGTCGGAATCCCGCCTAGAAACTCCGTCATAAATGTGGGGAGAGGACTGCAAGTTGGAGCAAACTGGGGTTCTTCCAGGAGCCCCGGCTTCCATCCCTCTGGGACGCAGAAGCAGGCTTACCCGGAGAGAGGCCGGCTATCCATGTAGGGACAGAGGGGAGCCTGCCCCCTACTCACCGAGTGGGCTGGTCAGGGTCTAGAGGGCGAGGAGAGACCCTCTCTCTCTGCATCGTGACTGGGGGCCCCTGAGGCTGCAGGTGGGCCTGGGATCTGCTCCACCGCTGTCGCCCAAAGCGCCTCCTGCGCTGGCTTTGAAGTCCGTCCGCAGAAAGGTGGCAGCCACGTCCCTGCCCTTGAGCGTGGGCTGGACTTGTGACCTGCTGCTAAGGAGGAGCGGCGGCGGCAGGGATGGCATGTGGGCTCCGGCGGCGAGGGTGCCCTCGGCGAGGAGGCACCACGTGGTAAGGGACCCCAGCAGCCCCGGGGGCCACGAGGCGGGGAGGCCACGGCTTCTGCCAGCAGCCGTGGAGGCGCCCCTGGGGAGTCCTTCGCCTACACCCAACAACACCTCCTGAGAGACCGCCCCAAGCCAGGCCCACCCAGCTCAGCTGCTCCCCACTCCTGAGCCACAGACACCTCGAGATGAGACGCAAGTGGTGTTTCAAGCTGCTACACTTGGGGGTAAATTTTCTGCAGAGACAGACAGCTAACAGGGGTGACCCTCCCTCGCCCAATCCTGCCTTCTCTATCGTGTTGGGGATCATCTTACCCCCCTGCAGAACCCAACACCAGAGGGCTTCCCCAGTGTGTGTGCAAAACAAGAGTGAAAGACTCAGGAACAGGTTTAACATCCCCCTGCTTTGCAGGGACGGAGGTGCTCTAAAACCGGCGTGTGGTGAAGGTCGGCCAGTTCTGTGGGTATGCTAAACCAGGCAGCGCCCACTGTCACTGGGTGCTTTGCAGCTCAGGATGGCTGCTGAGCACGCCTGTGTGCATGTGTGCACCTGTGTTTGCACACGTGTGCGTGTACAGACGTGTGTGCCCTTCTACTGAGCAGCCCATGGGGTCAGGTGCCGGCGGCCTCGCTGAGCTCCAAGCCGCTTGCTCCCTGGGGGACGTCCTTTGTCAGGACAGCGAGCCCTCACCTCCCCCAGCTGCTGGCGGCCCTCGGGAGCCTCCTCCCCAGAGCAGCGTCCCCACTGGCCAAGGGGAGCCGCCGGGCCGCCTCTGCCCCTCCCCCGGGGCGGCCTGCACTGAGCGCCCAGCCCCGGGGCCCCGGATGGGCCGTTGCCCCTGAGGGGGCTCGGGATGCAGCCTCAGCTGGACCACACCTCTCCGAGCCCGACCTCATCCTCCTCCCCCCCGCCCCCACAGGCCTCTTCTGTGAGCCGATG
>SJXQ01011359.1:153497-163587 GCA_006408695.1 Aepyceros melampus
GGTCCTCGCCTTAAGGCGAGTTGGCAGTTGTGCCAGTTGGAGTCTGATGGCCCCAACACCAGCCTGGTGACGGCGGGTCCTCCCGGGTGTCCCGAGGGGGCGCTCAGGACAGCTGGACCCACAGCCAGGCAGCTACGGGCCGAGCCCCCTCGGGCGCCCCCACCCGCCTGGGCTCACGTGCCCTGCCTCCCTGGACTCCCCTAAGGGGACCTGGGAAGGGCGAGAGGACCACCACCTCCGTTTGCAGAGGGTCTGCACCTCCAGTTCCCCGGGGCCAGGGGCGGGGCCCAGCCCCTCTCCAGGCCCCTCCCAGCTGCCCTGGCCATGCCTGCGGTCAAACACCACCCCAGGTGATCCTGTGAACGGCTCTCCCACGGCTTAGACCCCAGAGGGGAGGCCAAGGAGGTTTCTAGAGGTGAAGTCATTGCTGGGCGGGAGCCGGGAGTGATTCTGGGCCCAGCTTCTTCCACCCTCGGGGGCCCAAGAGGTCATGGCCAGGGGTCAAGCCCTGCCTCTGGGCACAGACCCAACTCCCATCGCAGGCTGCTCCTCTGGGAGTTCAGACTGACCAGGGCGAGCAGACCTCGAGCTTCTGGAAGGCTCTGGGACACCGGAGTTGGGTGCTGGGAGGGGGAGGGGTGGCAGCCTTGTTTTGCCCTCGAAGACGCTTCCTTGTAATTAAGAGTAAACTTTGTAGCAACGTCTCTCTCGCTGTTGTCTCCCTCCGCCTCCCGAACGATAAATTGTTAATGAGTACCTGTTACAATGCTAATGAAAGTGGGATCCGTATGTAAATAAAGAAAATTTAATAACTTAACAAGGTGGATTAAAATGCCCCAACCTCCGCCTCAGCAGCTAATCTGGGCCAAACAGCAGAGCTGCCATCTAAGCAGGGAGCAGCGGCTAATGCATTCACCTCAGCGCTCTTTCCAAAATATAATTAATATTTTAAAAATTTATAAAACTGAAATCAGAGGTCTTGATTGTAACAAACAAAATATCCATCTTTAATCTGCTACCCGAGGGCCGATGCCCCCGCCCCTCTCCAGTTCCACTCGGAAAAGAGAAACCAGGATCCAGCCAGGGAGCTGGGAGGGTGCTGGGCTGGCGGGCGGCACGGTGGCGGGGCGCACCACTCGGCCCCAGGATGGGGGGTCGTGGCCTGGTCCCCGGCCTCACCCCGGGGGGTTGGGGGGTGGGAGGCCTGTCTGCATGAACCAGCGCCCTGGACTCTGGGATCTCTGGAGGCTGGGGGCTGGTGCAGTGCCAGGGGCTCAGGCCGGAGCTGCGGCTTCCGGTTCTGCAGACGGTGTTCCCAAGGTCCAGAGGGGCCAGCATTGCTCACGCCCCCACGGGCACTCGGGGGGGCCACCCCACCCACATCAGCTGCCGGCCACCGGCTGCGGGCCCTTGAGCAAGGAAGCCAGCCACTCTGGGCCTCGGCTCTCCCCTCTGGGACGTGGGCATGTTCCTGGTGCTCCAGTGGGTGGCGGAGCGGCTGGTGAGTGATTTACAACCCGGCTCTCCTCCGTGAGGACCCCCGGGCCCGGTGGGAAAGCGTCCCCCAGGAAGGGCCTGGCGGGCTTGGACAGGATAGAGCAGTGCCCCCTGGGGTCGACGGCTTGGTCTGCTGACCTCCCAAGAAGGCACGGGGCCGGTAGATCTAGAGCCCCTCACAGCACCTGCCGGCGGTCCTGGTCCCCAGCTGGCGGGCCGCCCAGCCGTCAGCCATTCCCGTGTCCTTGACCGTCTGGAAACGTGGCCGCCTGCAGGCAGGGCTCCGCTCCCCGTGGTCCTGGTGTGGCCTACAGCCAGGCGGAAAGGCCTCTTGCTGTCCCAGGGCAGGCGGGGTGGGGGGGGTGAGTTGCCGCGTCGGACGTCCCACAGGCCTCTGCTGAGCAGGAGGGGAGGGAGAGCGAGCCCGCCGTGCCCCCTGCCCCCAGGCGACCAGCCACCACACAGCATCCGTAGCGCTGGGTCCCAGGACACCCAGGCAATGGCCCTGCCCAGACGTTCTAGCTGGGACACAGACAACGGCGAGTCATCGACTGGCTGCCAAGGGCACGCCAAGAGCCACTGAGAAACTGGGGCAGGCAGGGGGCACGAATGAGCAGGCCGGGGAGGGGGTGGGCAGAGGGTCAGGCCACGTGGTGTCTCACCCGAGGCCCCAGTGGGGTGAGCAGCCAGCCCAGCAGACACGTGGTGGGGGAAGGGAAGAACGTTCCAGAAAGCACACACGCAGACCTGCAGCAGAAGGGAGCTGGTGTGCTGGGCAAACAGAGGGCGGGGGCTGGCGGGCCCCTCAGGGGACAGGGGTGCAGCAGGGCCGGGCAGCGGGGCTGACCCTGGGGCTGGGGGTGGCCCAGCCCCCCACCGCCTCCGTTTCACTCAAGGACCCGCCCTCGGGGTGGACCCCGCTGCCTGCACGCGAGCCAAGGCCTGGACGGTTTGATGTCTAAACCGCAGCCCCCTGCCCACCCGCTCGCCTCGGATCTGCCAGCGATTTAATGCATCACCGTGCCACCGGATGGCCAGCCATTTTTCATGGCTTGACCTCACTTTTAATTAGAGACTAAATTATTCATGCCGTTTGATGGGAGACGGGGCCGGGGAGGTGCCTGGGCCCCGGGCCGGCTCAGCCAGGCTGAAACCGATCCTTCCAATCAAACTAAGCGGCCGGGAGGAAAACAGCTTGCCCGCGTGGCTCCCGCACGGCCCGCATCCATCACGCGCCCGCCTGCTGCCACTGGGTCGCAGACGGGCAGGGAGGCCGGCTCACCGGGGCCAGCCGCGCTCTCCTGCACGCCGACCTGCCCCTCTCCGGAGGCGTCCGGGTTGAGCCGCCCAGCAGACGCCAGGTGGGCTCACTCTCTGTCCCAGCCTTCAGCCAAGCTTCCCGAGGGTCCCGCCTGGGCGAGGTGAGGAGGCCCCCGCCCAGGAAGCCCAGGTCTTTGGCCAGCGGAGGTGCGCGAGGGTTTAAGTTCAGCTGGGCCTACACCTGGTGCCCTCCTGTCTAATGCCCCCTCCTCCCCGCCTGATGCAGCGAACGTTTCTTGGGAACAAGGCCCAGGCTGGGTGACGCCAGCAGGGGCTCTAGAACTGGAGCCTACAGACGGGGCCGTGGGTGCATCTAGGTGGCATCCAGGTGAGGCTGGGGTCCCGGGCAGACACTCTGCCCCTGCCCCCCGTGCCCAGAGCGGTGTCCTTCCCCCTGGCAGGTCTCAGACCTGAGAGGCGGGGTCTGGGACTGAGGCCACCAGGACCGAACGTGGCCCAGGCTGGTCCAGCACAGCCCGAGAGCCCCAGGGGCAGGAGAGGGGGAGGGGCCCGGAGCTGCGCCTCCACACACAGGAGAGACGGGGGTCCTGAGGCTCTGGTCAGGGCAGGACTTAACTCTGAGCCCTGACCCCGGGAGAGGGAGCGGTGAAGCCAGGACGGGAGGGAGTTCCCTCCACGACGAGCCCCGTGGTCGGCACGTGAGCTGAGCCCAGCCCTCAGGGGCAGGCCTGTGCCCTCGCCCTCACATACGTCTCTCCACGGCCCCCGACGTGCAGGCGCCCACGTCACAGGCTGTCTGGGACCCCACGGCAGCCCTCAGCCGCCACGGCCCCAGGCCCATGGCTATAACTCCAGGACCCCAGTGTCTGATCTGGGCAGACTCAGGGAAGCCCTGTACCTGCAGCCTCCAGGCTGGAGCCTCGGGGCTCACTGTGGATGGGGTCAGAGACCCCGAGCTAACTCTCAGGGCTGGGAGAGGGACAGGCCATGAAGGGCTCAGGACTGGGCAGCCGGCTGGTGGGCAGGGGGCAGCAGAGAGCTCGTGGCAGGCACCGGGGGCAGGGGGTGAGAGCGCAAAGCCCAGGATGGTAGCATGCGTGCTGAGTCGCTCTGTCGTGTCCGACTCTGCAGTGCTGTGGACGGCAGCCCGCCAGGCTCCTCTGTCCACGGGGTTCTCCAGGCAAGGATGCTGAGGTGGGTTCCAGTGCCCTCCTCCAGGGGATCTTCCCAACCTGGGGATCGAGCCCGTGTCTTGCAGACTGGGAGCGCCTGCTGGTTTTCTGTGGCCAAGGCAGGCGGAGTCGGGAAGTCCCTGTGGGGGACGGCTCCCGGGAGTTGGATCCCCAAGCTCCTCATCCCAGAATGGGAGGCACTGGTCCGGGGGCCCATCGAGGGTTTAGCCTCACCCGAGCCAGGGTGGGAGTAGTGCTCCTCGGGGGCGCAGGCGGACATCAGGCCCCGCGGGGTCCCCGGCAGCCCGGCCGAGAGGTGGGCGGGTGGCCTCTCCACCTTTCTCTCTGCCGCCCTGGCCAGTCTCTGTACAGCCCGGGGCTGCCGGCTCTCAGGGAGCCTACAGGCAGGGCTGTTACGTCAGATGAGCTGAGTCACCCTGTGTCAGAGGCAAGATGGAGGAGGCTGGGGCTTGGTCCAGAGACCGCCTCGCCCTGCAGCCTGGTGCGGCCCTGCCTGCCCCCCACGGCCTGTGACGGGCCCTCGGCACCTGGCCGTCAGCCCCCAAGAAAGGCAGAGCAGGAAGGTCTGGGAGCAGAATCAGGGGCGTCTGCCCTCTCCCCCCACCGGCTGTGTGTCTGCCACAAGGGTCTGAAGCTCCCTGAGTCTCTGCTTCCTCCGCTATGGGGCTCTGGGAGCTGGGACAGGGGGCCTGGAAAGGGCTTGTAAACACCCTGGTGTCCCTGAAGGTGGGTTCACTTTCACCCCGGGCTGGGGACAGATACCCGGACAAGATCTTCACCCTGGAGTGGGAGGGGCAGGCAGCTCCCAGAGGACCAGCCCCGGTGGCACGGGGGTGCTCGGGGCTCTGGGTGCTGGGAGAACGGGCAGAAAGCCTGGGTGAGCAGAGGCGCCGGCTGGGGGAGGAGTCAGTCTCCCCTGCCGGGCGGAGGAAGGGGTTCCCCAGTGCCCCCAGGCTGCTCTGAAGGGGAAGGAGCCCATCTGTGGACGGGTGCTCTGGGGGGTGGGGGGTGTGCGCCCAGAAGGTGGACCTACCCCCCGTAGGGGCGGGGCTGCCTTATACAGCAGGACCCCAATTCGTGCACAAGAACCATCGAGGAGCTTGCCCCTCTCGCAGCAGACGTCGGAAGGAAATAAATTAAATGCAACGAGATTGTTCTGAAGTGCCGTCCCCGCCGCGTCATCCGGTTAAATGACAGATGTTTCCCCGCGAAAAGCGGCTCAACGCCTGTGCAGTAACTTTGTCTCAAGTGGTTCCAGCAGAGGAGGGTGGAGGGGACTCAGGAGGGCCCGCCGGCCCCTGGGCAGCTCAGACGCAGCCGGGGGCTGAGGGCCAGGCCGGGCCTCCCAGTTTCCTGACGCTGGCGACTCTGGGAGCAGCTGAGGACCAGTAGCCAGGGATGCCAGCCAGGCAGGGAGAGGCCCCGGGCGGTGGACACGGCCCAGCCCGCAGCAGGGGCCGGGCGAGCGCAACTGCAGCCACAGGCCCCTGAGGATGCCGGCCAGGGCTCAGGATGTGTGGGAAGGCGGCTGAGCCGGGGCAGCCTGGGGTCCGGGGGCAGCCTGGGGTCCGGGGACAGACCCACACTAGTGGACACCCCTTCCTTGGACCTCAGTGTTCTCACCCGTCAGACGGGTTCATCGGGCAACCTCAGGTGTGGAACGCTGGCCGTGCCTGGTGCAGAGCTGGCCTGAGCCCCAAGAAAGGTGGGTCTGTAGAGGCAGGAACTGGCAACAAAGCCAGCGGTCCTGCCTGAGGGAATCAGAGGGCTTCCCAGAGGAGAGGGCGCTGGCACAGGGCCTCGGCAGATGAGCAGGCGTTTGCCACGCAGGCAGGAGAAAGGAGGGAGAGCTCGTTAGGCAGCAAATGTGGCCAGGTGCCTGTGGGACGGGGGTGCGGACGGGGCTCTGGAGCGTGGTTTGTAAAGGGGCCTCGAATGCCTGGTCCTTATTCTGTAGTGACCAGGAACCCACAGCTGAGTTTTAGATGAAGGATTTTAAACCGGATCAGATCTGCAGCTCAGAAACTTAAGGGTAGGTATTTTTCTGTTTTATCGTTCCATATTTCACTTTCCAGGTTTCTTAGAATGCACATGGATTCGTTTGCTTACCAGGAAACATGAGAAAATCCTGGAGAGGAATGAAGGTGGGAACTGTCCTCTGTGAGTGACCTCCGAGCTCGAGCCCTGAGCCAGCTAGCTGCCACCAGGGTGAGGGGCCGAGCGGCTGCCTGCCTTGCCCGCCCGCCAGCCTCCCTGCTGGCCCTGGAGGAGGTGGGCTCTGGGCCGGCCTGGTCAACCCCCTGAGGCTGGCACGCAGTTGGGCACTCTCCCTCGGAGCAAACAAGCAGCTGCAGTTCCCGGGTGTGAGTTAGCTCTCAGGGGATGCCCGCCAGCCAGCTGACGTGAAGCCTCAAGATGCGGGGTTTTGGCCCCACTCACCCCCAAACATACCTCCGGGCCTCAGTGTCCCTTTCTTCAAACGGAGAAGGCTGGTCTCGGTGACCTGGAAGACCCTTGCCGGTCCCACATGAAATCCTGTGACCCTAAGGAAGGTGGGCGGACAGGGAGATACCCCTGGTTGCCCCAGGAAGTCATACCTGAGTGGCTTTTAGATCACAGGGGTCAGCCTTTCTGTCCCCTTTGAAGTATTTATCGAGCTCGTGTTTGCAGAGGGCTGACCGCGGGCCAGGAGTCGTCCACGCACTTCTCAGCACCATCTCACTTAACGTTCCACAGACCTACCGGGCCCTTGTCTTGTCTCCAGTTTATAGACGTGGGAACCCAGGACAGAGAGGTTAGGCTGTCTGCCTGAGGCCACACAGTCAGCACGTCGCTGCCTGCTCTCCAGCCCGGGGCTCCCAGGGAGCTGCAGGCGCTCCTTTAAGCTTTGCTGGGGGGTGGGGGTGTCTCACTGTCAGGAACCGGGGCAGCCTATCCTAACACGCAGGCCAGAAGACCTCCTAGAATCTCGAGCCCACCAAGGCCTCCCACAAAACTCCACAGACACCCAAAACCTAATGATATTTGTAGAAATCCTTTCCAAAGCAGCTGTTCAAATAAGGCGCCTCGTTAGTCAAGAAGCTGGCGTGGTCGGCGAACACACAGCTGAGTTCTTTTTCCTTCTTGCTCAAATTGGGGTCTTATTTTTCAAAGCAGACCAGCAGTTCGAGTCCTTGACGGGGAGCTCTGCCCCGCCCCTCCATCGGGCACCTAATCCTCTAATGCCCTTTATCAAGCGCCCAGTCGTTTAAAGTGTTATTAAATGCCTTTTTTTGGATTATAATTTTTACTCTTGATTATATGATGACTATATAATCAAATATTCATTGGATAATGATGATTAAAATATATAATCCCCCCAAAGATGTTTAGAACAATTTAGGCTACCATTGACTTAATTAAGGGAGGGAGGGATTAGCGGCGGAATGAAGGGGTAATTTTTCCAGAATTCATTTCCTGGTTCTTGTGGCTCTGAAACCAGAGGGAGAAGGGGACGGAGGGGGAGACAGGAGACAGGTGCGTGGCGTGGCTCGCTTCCCCTTGGAGGCCTCAGGCCTTGGGGCTCAGGGCAGAGCTGGGCCGGCAGGGGCGGGCCAGGCTGGGCGAAGCTTCGGAAGGCGCGCTTGGGACATGATCAGAGCCAGCCGGCACGCCCTCCCGACACTGCCTGTTAAACCCCGACTGCCTCCCAGCCGCGAGCAGGAAGCCGCTGGCCTGGGCCCACTCACCGTCCTCCCGCTGGCAGTCTGCTCAGACGAGGGCCTTCCCAGCAGGGCGAGCAGGTGGCTTGAGCAGGCTCCTTTACTGTTCTTCCTGAACCAGAGGGGGCACAGGCCGGTCCCAGGGGACAGGCTCACTAGCCTTGACCCTACCCTGCAGGACAAGCCACTGTCCCTGTGTCATCAGATGGGGAAGCACAAACAAAAAGCCAAGGGACCCCCGGAGTCGCAGGGCGGGGTGAGGCTGCTGGCTGAAAGCTCGAGAAATCACGGGTGAGGTTCAGGGCGCACCCCTTCCCTCCCGCCGCCTCCAGGCTGAGTGCTAGGCCCACCTCACTGTGAGATAAGTAGACATCTGCCAGGGAATTGAGTGCAACTCCTTGAAAGTGACAGAAATCCAGCCGCCAACAGATATGATGCCCGGGGTGCTCCAGGGTGGGGAAGGAGGGGCAGGGAGGCAGAATCGGGGCCAAACTCCATAATCCACACTTCCGTAAATCTGCAGCCAAACACTGAGCACGGCCCCCGCCTCTCACGTCAGCCTCCCTCAGCAGAAGCCACGGCCAAGGCCACGCCAAGGTGTCCCTCCCGCCCTGAGCAACAGAGGCATCTCCTGGATGAGAAGTCTGCGGGCCTTCTGGTCCAGCCCAGATTCCAGTCCTGAGCCCCCAAGCTCCTCCCCAGGAAACGTGGGCAGAGGGACTTCAAGACGGGGGCACCAGAAACCCCTCCTCTGTCCTGGCTGTTTCATCTGAGGCAATGCTAAGGGCTGCCCGGCCTCCGTATCCGGGGGGAAGAGATGTGTCCCCAAAGCTTGGAGAGGCCCAAGGGAGCACCTTTCTCAGAGAGGATACTGAGCCGGCGGGAGCAGGGGTGGGGGGATGTCAGGATTCCTGTCCTGATGTCACCCAGGGCCCAGAGGAGACGCCCCGCGGCAGCTGTGGGCAGTGGGCACTAAGGTGTACTGGCCTGCTAGCGCTGCCGTGACAAACAGCCCAGGCTGCCTGGGGCTGAAGCAGCAGAACTGAGTTGTCTTCGGTTCTCGCGGCCAGAAGCCGGAGATCGGAGTACCCTCAGGGCTGATTCCCCCCGAGGCCTCTGCCCTTGGCCTCGAGGGTCCTGATCGCCTCTTCTCACGTGGACTTCAGTCCTGTCCACGGAGGGCTCTCCCAGTGACCTCATCTTACCCTACTCACCTCTTTAAAGGTCCCTTCTCCAGGTACAGTCACCTTCTGAGGGGCTGGGGTTTAGGGCTTTGACAAGTGAGGTTTCCGGGGACAATTCAGACCATAATGGACTCTTTCACCCTAAATCCTCACCACCCCAGGAGGAACCCGAGAGGCCAGCCTGCCCCAGGCAGGCAGGCAGGCAGGCCGGCAGGCAGGGGTGCTCTCATGCGGCTCAGCCCCCATCTCTCAGCTTGCAGAGGAGATACCTAGTAGCCAGCGACTCACATCCTGGAGTCCAGCTCAGAGGGACGGGAGGCGACACCGGGTGTCGGAAAACTAGACCCGAGCCCGCTCCAGCTTTCAGGGGAACTCAGCCCCGAGGGGCTCTGACGAGGTCGGGGAGCAGATGAAGGGACACCCAGGTGATCAGTGGGGATCCCAGGTTGCTCCCTGCAGCAGAGGGGAGCGGACCTCAGAAGAGGAGAGGTCAGTCACTGCACAGGTGGCCCCACCCCCGCCGCCGTGGCCCCACCCCCGACGGGCCGCTGCCAGGAGAGCGCCAAGCCCACCGAGCTCCTGTAACCTCCGAGCCGCCCCTGGCCCTGGGCACGGCGACCCGAGCAGCCGCCCCCGCCTGCCCACTGGGTCACCGTGAGGACGCCCAGGGCCTCGCAGGGGGAGCAGGCAGGACACCGGGCAGGATCTCGCTTCTGGGACCGCCAAGGACAGGCTCTGAGCAGGGCGCGGCCGTGCACCCCGGGCCGGGCGTGCAAGTCACAGCTCTGAGTGGCCCTGCCAGCGACCACCTCCCACAGTGTCCCCGGCAGGACCCCACCTGAGCCGGGCCGCCCAGCCCGAGGCTCCGGCCTAGCCCACCTCTGTTCCTGCGCTGGGCCCAGTGAGTGGTGGAGAGGTCTGAACCACCAGCCTGCCTCCTACACCAGGGCTCCAAGAGGGCAGCGCCGCGCGCATGGACGCATGGACGGTGTTTTCTAGTCTCCTGCGTTCCTGAAGCTCTGGCATCTGGGGCCTGACTGGGAAACACTGCCCCTCCCACAGCTAGGAAAGGACTCCTCCTAGAGGACTCCTCTGCACCCATCACCCAGGGAAAGCTAGGGACAGCCCCTCGGCCAGTGCCTGCCCTCAGTACTCAAACTAGCCAGTCCTAAGCTTGCTTACACTTGCCTACCTTATGCTCACCCATTCCTTTTCTGGGAAACTCAGTCTCTAG
>SJXQ01011359.1:199192-209260 GCA_006408695.1 Aepyceros melampus
CAAGTGGAGCCCGGGGGGTGGGGTGGGGGGGGAGGAGGGCAGAGGGACCAGGAGGCTGGTGAGAGGATTGCATGAAAAAGATGAAAGAATGAGGCCGCCTAGGGGACCCGCACCCACCCGACAGGCCTTCCAGGAGAGGGTGGGAAGTAGAACAGAGGGAGCGCCTGCGGATCTCACAGGAGCGACGAAGGAAATACCTCAGTGGGTTCACACGACTTAAGTCCCAAGCAGGATACTTCAAAAGAAGTCCGTATCCCAATCTCCGCTGCGAAATCACGGTTACCAAAGGCAGAGGGTCGCTCTTACGAGGGGTGAGCAGGCGAAACCAGGCTCCCTGCAGGTGCGTGCTGTAAACGCAGGCTTCTCAACTGCGGGGCGGAGTCCAAGGTTCAGCAGAACAACGTCTTCAGAATGCTGGGAGAACGGGCCCTCGGCGCAGGGCTGTGCAGTGCTCCTGAGCCGTCGTAGGTGGCAGAGCGACAGAAAGATGCACTCGCACATGGCCTGGCTGAAAGAGCTACCGAGGAAACAGGGAAGTCCAGGAGGAAGGACGACACGTGAGATACCCCAGTGGGGTTTCTTTAAAAAGGCAAACAGGAGTGAACCTCGATAGCCGGCATCGACTGCACAACACAAAGCAATAAAAGGCGCGTCGGGCTCGAACACAAGACAAAGCAAACTGGGCGATGGGCACCGGCAGCAGGCGCCTCGTCCCAGGGCCTCGAACACAAGACGAAGCAAACTGGGCGATGGGCACCGGCAGCAGGTGCCTCGTCCCAGGGCCTCGAACACAAGACGAAGCAAACTCTGGGCGGTGGGCACCAGCAGCAGGCGCCTCGTCCCAGGGCCTCGAACATAAGACGAAACAAATCTGGGCGATGGGCACAGGCAGCAGGCTCCTCGTCCCAGGGCGTGCGGTTTTGGGTCCTGGCTCAGTCGGCAGGAGGATGGAGATTCTGGTTAATCTTACTGTGTTAATGCAGGTGTGTTAGAAATGGAGAACGCCTCAGAGCCTGAAGTATAGCTTTACAGTCGTGATCTGTCGTTCCGTTGCTGTCGTGTCCGACCCTGCGGCCCTGAGGACTGCAGCACGCCAGGCTTCCCTGCCCTTCACGGTCCCCCCGAGTGTGCTGAGGTTCATGTCCACTGAGTCGCTGATTCTATCGAACTGCCTCATCCTCTGCTGCCCCGTAGTAGTGATATCTAGTCTCAGTTTAAATTAAGCGAAAAACATTGGTTTAGAGAAACACAAGACGCTTGTAGTTGATGGCGGGACAGGTGGGCTGAGAGCGTGGTTGCCGCAGTGATGGTAACATGGGAAGGGCTGCTGCAGGGGGCCCGCAGCGGAGCTTGGCTCTCACTGGAGAAAGACGCGGAAAACACCCTCATTCCAGGGGTCGGGTTTTTTTTTTTAATGTGCAACCCTTGAACCCTAGGTCCACTAAGGCTGTGAATCCCCAGACGCCCAGATGCTCTTCCAGGTACTCAAGTGATAGTGAAACCTCTGGGCATATATTTCTTATTAATTTTTATTGGAGTAAAGTTGATGAACGCTGTGTATGTTCAGGTGTACAGCAAAGCGGATCAGTTGTGCACATGCGTAGACCCGTGCTTCCTCGATGGTCTTCCCGCGTGGGGCGTTGCGGAGCGCCGCCTGGAGCTCACTCTGCGGTGCCCATGCCGCGTTGGTTGCCTGGTTTACATGCACCCTGTTCAGCTGCTCCAGTCGTTTCCAGCTCCGTGCAACCCTATGGACTGTAGCCCACCGGATCCTCTGTCCATGGGATTTTCCTGGCACGAACACTGGAGCGGATTGTTAAGCCCTCCTCCATGGGGATCTTCCCGACCCAAGGGTCAAATCCTGCGCCTCCTGCATCGGAGACAGATTCTGTAGTAGTGTGTATACCAGAATCCCAGTCTCCCAGTTCATCCCACCCAGCTCTTTCCCCCCTTGGTGTCTTTCATCCCAGAGACTACCTTATCTCCTGAAAGCAAAGTGCACAGCTGAGCGCCTCTGCTTCCATGCTGTCCTCTAATTGAGCACAGGCCAGAGGGAGGGACCCTGGGGCTCCCACCCAGCCCAGCCGAGCCCGACGCTACCTCGGAGTTCATGACAGCCCTGGCTGCTTTTGAGCCTGTAGAAATAAACCCCGAGCTCATCACACCACCCAGAGAAACACCTTGCTCCCTTTCTGCAAGCAGCAGCTGCCTTTTTCACAGCAGAGTTAGGAGACTTGTGGTCCTCTGACTTGCCCAGCCAGCATGTCTCTCTCTCTCTCTCTCTCTCTCTCTCTCTCACTCACTCACACACACGACCCAATGGCTGCCAAGTTGGGAGTGAAACACGCATGTGTTGTCCCTGGACCACTTGTCCAGCCGTCCTGCCCATGAAGGCTGGGGTGAGAAGCAGGAACAGCAGAGCTGCTGCTCTGAGTGTAAGTACTAACCACCCCTCAGCCTCTGGCCGGCCTGATGCCATTTACTTCAGTTTGGAAGTAAAGTGAAGTGTTACTTGGAAGTTCAGAGCAAGTTACTTGCCTAGTCCTGAATACTGAAGTGGGCGTATCATCGTTCAGTCAGCCTAAATTGCTACTGAAGTTTCATCCTCTGCTCTCGCCCCTGCGTTCTGCACCATCATAAAGCGTTGGGACTCGTCGCTAAGGTCTGAACTTGGCAGCGTTTTCCGTGCATCTCCTCTTTGCTGCCATAACTCACATACTCAAGCTCACGGCCCCTCCACCCCCGTGACGGTGAAGAATATGCCTTCATACTCAGAGTGAATCGCCGCCTGCTTTAGGTTGGGTAGACTCTGGCCCCTTCCTGCACAAGTATGTCCAGTTTAAATGTTCACATATTAATTAACCATACGTAGGAGCTTATCGACTTGTCAGTAAACGAGGCCATTTGACTTTGAAAGTGACGATGTAAACGGTCCCCGCCTCGCTCCACAAACTCACACTTAGGAAGTTAGGTTCTTTTCTCATCAGGGCTGAGAGAAAGAAAACTGGGGATCCCTATGCTGTTTTCCATGATTTGGGGGGACTCCTCTGCTGGCTCAGTGGTAAGGAGCCCGCCTGCCAATACAGGAGACTCAGGTTCAATCCCTGGGTGGGGAAGATCCCTTGAAGAAGAGAATGGCTGCCCACTCCAGTGTTCTTGCCTGGAGAATCCCATGGACAGAGAAGCCTGGCAGGTTGTAGTCCATAGGGTCACAAAGAATCAGACATGGCTGATCACGCGCACACATCATTTGGGGGCAAAGGAGACCAGAACTTGTTATGTTCTGGGCCCAGAGCCCGCCTAGCAGCCACGCCTGCGCACTTGTCCTGGTGGCGGCTGCGGACGTGGCGGCCGCGGCATGTCAGCTGCTGTGAGTGCCCGTGGAGTCCGCATGCCACGCGGCGTCTCGTCCAGTGACACGTGGGCGGACTGGCCAAAGCACACGCCCTCACGACCTTCGTGCCCCGAGGTCTCCCTGTCTCACCTTGACGGCAGTACGGACACGCCCACAACCCACGGCAGTTTCCAGACGGGAGGTGGCAAACGCAGGCTCTGCCAGAAGCAGCTGCAGATCCGCTTCATCTTCGCACAGAAGCGCTTCTGTTTTTTGTCGGCTGATGTTGAAATCCAGCCTTGAAGAGTAACAACACAGACTGACTCCGGAGAGCGTGGGCGCCGCTCGGGGCGGGGAGCCTGGCAGCTCACGGCCCTGGGGGCCTGGCCGCCCCACAGCTCTGCTGTAATTGTTTGCACGTGCCATATGGACGGGAGCGCTGTGGAGACAACAACCCAAAGCAACAGGAGGTGGGCCGGGCTCCTCGCAGGGACTTGAGCAAGTGGGCAAACCGCCAGCCAGACGCCTGCCCACCCGGGGCTGCGGGCCGAGGAGGAGCCGGGGTGGACGCCCCGCACCCTCCCCAGGACAGGGTGGGGGTGGGACGCTGGGGTGGTCTCCTGGTGGGAAACAGCAAGGGGTCAGAATCCGAGGGCGGGGAGCTGCTTCTGAGAACTTGGAGGCAGGCAGTTTCGGTAGATGAGAAATTTAGAAGGAAGTAAGCCCCTTGACCAAAACTTCACTTTAAAACTACGATTTCACTTTGTAAAAAAGCGGCACATTATTTGAGCCGACGCATGGAAATATCCAGACTGTGTTTCCGTCTCGGTGGCAGATGTCCTGTGCACGCCGCCTCAGAAGCTGCTGTTGCTCCATAAATATTTATGGGGACCGTAATCCTCCACATCCCAAGGATTTCTGTGCTCATCTTACCACCCATTCCTGCTGGAGCTGGGCTTGCAGGGCGTTTTACCAGCGGGCATTGCTCACCCTCAGGAAGCCCACCCCAGACCGAGGAACCCGGAGCCGCCGAAGTCCGACTTAGGCCAGCGGGCAGCCTTTGCTGCTGAGGTTTGTATAAGAAAGTTCGGGGTTTCTAGCTCCTTCTGAACTGGCTGCAGATCTGACTTGTCAGACGAAGCAAAGCTGTTTGCCGTATAGTGCTGCCGCATTGTGAAAGGAGTCTCAGTGTGTAGGAATTTTAGCCGTTTAAGTGTCTGCTTTTTGCAAGATATGAGGGCTTCCCTGTGTTTCTCACCAGGGATCTGAGAGCAGCTCCTCTGACAGTTCATTGGACAGCTTCCTGTTGGCTTGAGGATTAGCACCATGTTTCTGATCACATGAAACTTAGCATTTTAGGAAAGGGATCCCAGGACTTCCCTGGTGGTCCAGTGGTTAGGAATCCTCCTTCCAGTGCAGGGAACGCACTGCAGGTTCAGTCCCTGGTCAGAGAGCTAAGGGTACCCCATGTTGCAGAGCAAGTACGCCCGAGACACACGTACCAGCCCAGGAGGGGCAGCCTCAGAGCAAGGTGGGCCACAGTTTGGAGATAAACACGAGGGACAGCCTGCAGTGGGCGGGATGGGGTGGCAGGCAGGGAGGCAGTTCCCTCTGGGGACGGGACTCTGGGTCCGCTGAGCCGCTGGAGGACCAGCTTCAGGGCTGCCTCTGCTTTGACCCCCAGGTGGGGTTCTGGACCGGACTCCTCAGGCCGGCTCTCTGCCCCAGTGCCAACCAGTCACACTGCTGGGGCTCATGGAGGCTGGTGGGCGTGAGGGCCTTGAAGCTCAGGTGAGGCAGTGAATGAATGTTTAATAGAAGGGATAGTTACTACACAGGTGTCAACAGTTCCACAATCAGATTTCATCCCAGAATGTAGTTAACATAAAGACTGGGTACCCAGGCTGAACCCCTAAGCTCCAGAGTCAGGGTGCTGTGACCCCGTGTCTGCAAGCCTGGCAAGAGGTGTGGGGAGCTGGCCATCCAGGTGGCAGGGCCCGTGTGCCACCCGTCGTCCTCCGCAGGGAGCTGTCTGGAACCTGGTCCAGGAAGTCCTCGCCTCACCCTTCGCCGAGTTTCCAAAGTCCACATCAGCAAGGACTGCCAGAGGGTCTCCTGTCCAGCGCCTGGAATAGGTCCCCCTTCTGCGGGCAGCCCACGACAGCGTGCACGGTAAGTGTGAAAGTGTGTCCTGACCGACGGCCCTGGGCAGAGCTGCCCTTGGCAGGAGAGGGCCTGCGTCCGGGCGGATTGGAGCCGCCCAGGCCGACGGCTGGCGAGCAGCGCCACCGCATGGCCAGGCTCGGAAACACGCCGCCTTGCTCTAAGGCGCTCTCCCCAGAGCACTGCGGGCTGGGGCGTCCTCTGGGGAGGCGCCCCCCGACCCCTGCTGCTGCACGGCCCTGAGACTGGGCCCGCTGGGGACCCTCACCCACCCTACCAGGCAGCTGTCCGTGTTAGGGTACCCCTGCTGACGGACGCGCAAGCAGTGGGCAGCGGCAGAGGCAGGGCTTGAGTCTGAGCTTGTCTGACACGGGAGGCCGGGCTCTGACGTGGAGGCTGCACTTGCCCTGGCGGGGTCCCGGCAGGGGCGGCCCCTGCCCAGGGAAAGGCCAGTGCTGCCACCGGCGCCTCCGGAATGGGTGCGAAGTCTGGAAGGGGTGCCCAGTGGGAAGGCCGACTCCCTCCCTCATCGTCCGTCTTATACACCAGCATGTACCGAGTGCCAGCGCGCCGGGCACTGCTCCGCGCCCCCAGGCTGCTGTGGCCACAGCAAGGAGTTGCACTGAGCGCAGCGCCCCCCCGCCCCGGCCTTGTCCCTCTGGTGTAGCAGTGGCATCGGATTCTGGTGGTGGCAGCTGCATTGCCTCTCGGTTGCCTCACCTCTGTGCAGTCAACTCCCTACCTTAAATCCCTTGGTTATTCACACCTGAAGTTGAGAGTGTTTGCTTAGACCTGGACTGGTGTAAAATCGCCTGAAAGTTTTAAATAGGCACGTGACACGCTCTCCTTTCTGGTTTACTAAGCACAGCAGGAGGTCCAGTTAGACGGCTGGGGAGAGAGGATGGTGGCCTGGGCTAGGGCGTTACCGTGGTGACAGAGATGGAGAGTGGCCAGCGGGTCTGGGATATTGTCAGTAGGACATGCTGATGGGTGAATTGGAGGTTGGTGGGAAAAATCGAGGCATCGATGTCTCCCGGGTATTGGCCAGAGCAGGTGGGGGAATGGGCTGCCATTGACTAAGACGATTAAGAATGGGGAGGGGCAGCTTTCAGGAGGAAGATGGAGCGTTCTAGCAGCTGGCTGTTCAGTTACTGATGCCCTAGGGGTGGGACCACTGGAGGCAACCTTCCCAACTTTGTCTGGAACTAAGGTCGAGCTCACGTGAGATGCACTTCTGATGGTCATGGAAGAATCCGTCCTTCCCAGAAGGCTCACCTCCTGCAGCACTGCAGGAAAGCTACTCAGGGCGGGCAGGCAGGGCGGGCAGCTGCTGTGCCTGCTGAATATCAGAGCCTGTGGGCGTCCTGGTGATTTTGTTGAACACCTAGAACTACCAGTATGTTTTATTCCCTCTGGTGCCAGGACGGTTTTACAGGCAGAGAAGATTCCTGTCTTACATGCGTATAGTTTTCTGTACTTAAAGAAACCACGTTTTAGCTGTGTGCCAAGCTGAGTGCAGGCAGAGACATGGAACACGGCAGAAACCAGCAGGGTTGACGTCTCAGGGTCTCACCCCCATGGGCAGCAGGATGGGGTGCAGCCAGGCAGGAAAACTCAGGTTGCGCGCTCTACCCGCTGACTTCTCTTCTCACCTCTGCTTTGGAAGCAGGATGTTTGGTGTTCCTCCTGGCTCACAGAGAACAGCAGGCCGCCCCTCCCGTGGATGGGCGAGGGCTCAGAAGGCCAGTCCAGGCGCCCCAGGACCAGAAGCAGCTCTGGCAAACACTCGCACAGAAGAGGAAGAAATAGGAGTCTTGCTGCCCCTCTGTAAAGTAAGGTTTATCCTGTGCCTTCCTAGATGGAACTGAAGGCATCTTCTCCCATATTTTTATCCAAAGTAGCATATTCGTGAGGTAAAAATAGTCCCCCCTCAGCCATGACGTGCTTTGTCCGCGTCCTTGGTGTCCAGGAGGGAGGGTGTGGCTGGTGTGGCCCACCGCCAGGCCTCTCCTGACAGTTGGAAGCAGCACCGAGTCTTGGGCAGACTCTCAGGCGTTGGGTGAGACACGTGTGCCGAGACGGTGAAGAAGCACCTTTCCAAAGCAGGTGCAGTTCAGAGGCAAGGCCTTCCCCTCCTGCAGACCCCCAGCTTCACCACGCAGAACAGAGGCCAGCAGGAGGAGGGGTCCAGCTTGCTCATGTTCAGTCCTGTGCTTGGGGAGCAAGCGGATGCTTTGGGCAGTTTTCCTTCCCAGCCCTGTACTTCTTAGGAAAGGAAGTCTCTGAGCAGGACTCGCTCTGGTGATGCCCCCAGGAGTGCTTGGTTTTGAAATCGAGGGGCAAAAACCCAGACAGCCGAGCGGCGGGGGTGGCTGGGTGCAGCGACATGCGTGATGCCATGAATTAACACTCACCTTTCCTAGCTTGGTCACGGAGCAGTATTCACACTGTGATGTGAACTGGGAATTGAGGGTATCTACAGAATATACAGGATGTCCTCCGTGGTTCAGAATAAGCGTTGCAGTGCGGAGATTCGGATTTGATCCCTGTTGGGGGAACTGATCCCAGGCACCATGGAGTAACTAAGCCGACCCGCCGCAACCATGGAGTCCGCCAGGGTCCGTGCGCTCGCTGCAGCAGAAGGCCTGCATGGAGCAACAGATCCCGCGTGCCGCAACGAAGACCCAGCGCAGGCAAACAGACAGTTTTAAAAATTGAATTTAGAAACCCGGAATGTTGCACTCAGCGCACCCCCTGCCGTGAAGAGCGTCTGTGGTCTCCGGCCACACGAGGGGCAGCGATGTCCCAGGGAACCCCGCCGCGGGCACTAGCAGCCGAGCCTGGGGTGCGTCCCACCCCCACCTTACCTGGGACAGCTGAGCCACGTGGGTGCCCAAGAGCGTGGGCTGAGATTTCTGGCGTCGATGCACTGTGGACGCGGACACCGCTTCCCCGGCTGTGTCCCCTCTTGTGTTCCAGGCGTGCGTGGGTTTCGCCCCATGTGCAGGCCCCCGTATCACCACCACAGTCAGCCCCACGGGGCCCCTCTTACACAACACCACCTCCCGCCCACCATCCCTCGTGCCTGGCAGCAGCTCATCCGCTCCCCATCTCCGTAACTGTCCACTTCAAGAATGTTCTGTAAGTGGACTCACGCGATGTGTAACCTTTGGGGACTGGCTCTTCTTTCACTCATTTCAGTCCTCTGGAGATTCATTGAAGTTTCTATGGCACAGATTGTGCTGTTTTTTGTTGCTAAATTCTGTGTTTGATGAGATTTTGTTAAAGACTATTGACCGCCTCTCAGAGCTAGGATATTTGCCCAGCTGAAGTTGGTGGCACTTGAAGAGAAATTTTGTGTGTCTCTCTGGAGGCTCAGATACTGAAGAACCCACCTGCAATGCAGGAGATCTGGGTTCAGTCCCTGGGTCGGGAAGATCCCCTGGAGGAGGAAATGGCAACCGGCTCCAGTGTTCTTGCCTGGAGAAGCCCATGGACAGAGGAGCCTGGTGGCCTGCAGTCCACGGGGTCGCAAAGAGTCGGATCTGGTGAAGCGACTCACACGTTCACTTTCACTTCCAGAATCTTAAATATCCTATAAAACAATTCTCACCCTCCCGTCTTCTCAGGAAACTCACGTAATCCTGATCCTGCAAAACCTCAGCTAGACTTACCACCTCTTACTTTACTGCAATTAAATAATGTCTCCCCAGATAGATTAAAGTTATAGAAGTCATCTTTACTATTTCTCTTTAAAGTTATTTATGCACAGAATATAATTCGCATCTCGTTTCTGCTTCGCTTTCTTTTCCCTAAAATACTGTTCAGTCGTCTCCTATAGTGGCCTGATTGTTACTGTGCCGCTGCTGTGATCTGCGGTCTTTAGTTTATTAGTTTATGCCTTATATTAAATTATCTTCATATACGATTTGCAAGAAAAATGGCTTTTCAGCTTACTCGGGAATTTGGGTGACTTAATTTGGGGAAGGTGATTCTAAAGAAAGAAATTACAAGCTGAAACATAAAGTGTCAGAGGAAAAAGGAGGGTCTCCGGGGAGGCAAACCAGAAGCAGCAGGAGTGCCGGCTGACCTCTAAAGGTCAGGGGTCCTGACGACAGACACGGTCAAGGCAGCGCAGCAGCAGGCTGAAGGGGCCGAGGCCACGGGAGCACCTCGTCTCCCTGAGCACGTGGGGCCCCCGCATCGGGTCCCTGAGCCTTGTTCCTGCCCCACCCGACCGGCTCGCCCACGGCGCCCCCAGCACTGACACCGGGACTGCCCCGCCCCTTGCCCGGGCCCCTGTCGATCGCCCAGCTCGCTGCTCCCTCTGGGGCCTCCTGCCCAGCTGGCCAGCTGCATGGGGCTGAGGACAGCGGGCAGAGTCAAGGCCCCCTGCCCGCAGGGCTGTGGGGGTTCCAGGCTGGTGACACTGCCGTCACGGAGTCACCTCAGCAAAAGGCCCCACACCAGCGGGTGGCAGGAGGGAGCTGGAAATGAAGGTGGTGCCCTGAGGGCTCCTCATGACCTCGGCCACGACTCCTGCAACGACAAGGAGAGTGCACATCTGCGCG
>SJXQ01011359.1:209426-227811 GCA_006408695.1 Aepyceros melampus
CGCGCGGGCCTGCACCTGCTGCCTGCGAGTCTGCGATCGCATGGCCCGCAGCACCCACCCATCATGCCCCCACAGGGGTGAGAGGACAGCCAAGAAGGGCCGCGCCTCACGACCCGGCAGAGGCTGCAGAGGGCCAGAACGGGGGACCCTGTACGGATGACGAGGCAGCCCCACCCGGTCTCGAAGGCACAGTGTCGCGGGAGGGATGAGGAGGGGCCCCTCGGGTGCGCCCCCAGTCCATTGTGCGGAATGCAGAGTGGGCGGCAAGTCCCCCATCAGCTGACTCTGAAGAGTCTGTGTGCAAAGTGGCCCCGGCCACCGCCGGCCGAGCAGACTCAAGAGGCCCATCCGCAGAGCGGAACACGGCTCCGCCACGGAAAGGGGCAAAGCGCTGACGCAGCTGCGGGGCCTGCGAACGTCGGAGACACGGCGCTCGGTGAGCAGTCCGGCAGAGGGACACTCGGTGTGTGATTCCATCTCTAAGAAACGTCCAGAACAGCCGAATCCCAGAGGCAGAAGGAAGATGACTGGGTGCCAGGGGCTGCGGGGTGGGATGGGGAGCTGCAATGGGGAGTGCCTGGAAGGGTGGGGTCTCCTTCTGGGGTGACGGAAATGTTTTGGAGCTGCCAGGTAACCGTGGTGGGCGCGTACCATTGTGAGTGTGCTAAGTGCCCCGAATTGCTCTCCTTAAAAATGTTGATTTTGTTATGTGCATTTCAGCCAATTTAAAGAACAGCCTGATGAAGGCCTTTACTGTATTCGGCCACTCACTCGTCCACTCCCACCCTACTGTATTCACACGTGCTGGGCGGGCAGGAGCAGGCACAACAGATGTAAGTCAGGGTTCCCGGTCAGCGCGATGGTTCTTACCCTGGGATTCTTAAAACACAGTCACAACCCCGGAGATTCTTATTCTACAGGCCGAGATGGGGCGCTGGCAGCCCCGATTGTACACCGCAGGTGGGTGTCTCCAGTGACCAGCCTGGTCTGCACTGTGACCAAGTGTGTAGAAAGCCCAGCGCTGGGCCTTGAGATATCCTTGGCGACGGGGGTCAGCCACACACTGGCGAAGAGGCAAAGACCTGTGCTTGGCACGGAACAGACAGCCTGACCCGACTTGGCTCCTTGGGCCTGCTGCTGCTGCTGCTAAGTCGCTTCAGTCGTGTCCGACTCTGTGTGACCCCACAGACGGCAGCCCACCAGGCTCCCCCGTCCCTGGGATTCTCCAGGCAAGAACACTGGAGTGGGTTGCCATTCCTTCTCCAATGCATGAAAGTGAAAAGTGAAAGTGAAGTCGCTCAGTTGTGTCCGACTCTCAGCGACCCCGTGGACTGCAGCCCACCAGGCTCCTCCATCCATGGGGTTTTCCAGGCAAGAGTGCTGGGTCCTGTCCAAATGGGTGTCATGCTTGCCTCTGACCACACGGTGGCAGGAGTGAGGCAGGCGTGACGTTCAGGGGTTCCCTGGCGTCATCCGGAGCAAGTCAAATGGAAAAGATCCTCAATAAAAGGAGACTAGGGATGTGCGTCTAAGGGAGCAAGGCGTCTAGTCCCTGTGGTTTATTGAGAGGGCAGGTCGTCAGCAGCCCGCCAGTGTCGGTTTCTGAAAAAGCAACGTAGTCCTGCATGGGACCCCCGGATTTTGGAGCTTTTAAATCTGAAAAGTACCTGGGGAGGTGAGAGTTGAGCCGAGGTGGGTAAAAGATGGTGTCCAGAACCAAACGGCATCGTGCGGAAGAAGGAAAGTACCGGCAGGAGCTACGTGGGAGAACTTTGAAAATATGAGGCCTCATCAGAGAAGCCAGAGCGCTGTGTGACTCCAGTTTCCTGGATCTGCAGAGCTGGGAGCCACGTCCGTGGCTGCCCATGGCTGGAGGATGTGGCCAGTCCTCCATGGGAGGGGTTTCTGTTTGAAATAAGATGTTCCGGAATTAGTGGTGACAGTTGTACAACCTTGTGAATATACTAAAAATCACTGACCTGCACATTTTAAATTACACATTTTAAACAGGTGGGTTGCATAGCGTGTGACATATTTCAACTGAGCTGTTTTTAAACTTTAAATTTTATTAGTTTATTTTTACAGTTTAAGAAAAACGGACACGAGTGAAGCGACTTAGCCTGCAGCACGCACAAGTGTTTATTTAGTTATTTGGTGGCACAGGTCTTAGTGGCAGTACCCGGGATCAGTATACGGGATCTTTTCTTTAATCTGCAGCTTGCAGGATCTTAATTCCCGACCAAGGCTCAAACCCAGGAGCTAGCAGTGAAGACCCTGATCCTAGCCACTGGCCCCGAGGGAAGTCCCGTTCTTTCTCGTCTGTAAATAGCGGCCATTCTGAGAGGCGGGAGCTGGCAGCTCACTGCAGTCGCCGTTTGCGTTGCCCTGATGACTGGTGATTCGAGCGTGGGCCACGCACCTGTTCTCTCTGGAGAAATGTCTATTCAGGTCCTTTGTCCATTTTAAAATCAGGTCTTTTTTTTCTTGTTGAGTTTTAATTCTCTTTATATCCCAGATATTAATCCTTTATCAGATACATGGTTTGCAGACATTTTCTCCCACTCTCTGAGTTGCCTTATTAGTTTGCTGATACTGTCTTTTGGTGCACAAATGTTAATTTTTGTGAAGTCCAATTGGTCTGTTTTTTCTTTTTCTCTTTGCACCTTTGATCATGCTTCGCATTGCCCATCAGCGTGTCTGTCTGCCCAGGGGCCATTCACCAGCAATCTCAGGGAAAGGCCTCACCAGGGGCTCTGAAGCTGGCTCCCTTCACGGAAAGAAGCGCTTGCTCTTTCCAGTGAAAAGGAAGGGGAAGGGGGCCTCCCTGGTGGTTTAGTGGTAAAGAATCCGCCTTCCAATGCAGGAGACATGAGTTCAACCTCTGATCTGGGAAGATCCCACATGCCTCGAAGCAGCTAAGCCCGTGTGCCACAGCTCCTGAGCCTGTGCCTCGGGGCCCGGGACCCACAAGTACTTAAGCCTGAGCACCTGAGAACCGGTACTCTGCGACAAGAAAAGCCACCGTGATGAGAAGCTCGGGCACTGCAACTAGCGAGTGGCCCCTGCTCGCCGCAATGCGAGAGCGCCAGCAACGAAGACCCAGCACAGCCAGCGATAAGAAAGAAAAAGGAAAGAAGGAAGGGGAAGGAGGCTGGTTTCAGCAACATGTGGGAGTCATTCCTCACTGCTTGGACTTCCTGGTTAGACAGGTGTTGGTGACTCGGGGGCCATCTCAGCCTGTGCACATATTAACCCATGAGCAAGGCCCTGCCCCAGACGAGGCTCCGTGCACAGTGAGGAGACAGTGAAGGAGTCGTCTCGGCTTTGCTGCCAGTGAGGCAGGCGTGAGCGTCCACATGAAGATGCTGGGTTCTGGAGACACAATATTGCTTCTCTTGTCTTTTCCCACGTCTACCTTCAGAATAAATCTTTAAACAGAGCATTACCAGATTCTTCACAGAGGCAGGCCGCACAAAGTAACCTCGTTGTCTGCTGTGAATACAGTATCTTTTAAAATCTCCATCACAACTATGGGCGTATTTCCTCCCATAAATCTAGGCTGCCTGTCTCAGATCAAATTCCGCTTCTCAAGCAATTTCACAGCTAAATCCTCCCAAGTCATTCGTAACAGTTTCTTTACAAACTGGCTGTGAGCCTTTACTGACTTACAAAGCATTTACCATCTTCCTGTTTTTAGAATCCTTATCCCTTTCAAGTGGGATTCTAAAAATATCAGTTTAAGCCACCCACTAATTTCTAATCCTTGCTTCTATTCCTATTGACAGATGGACAGTTCATCTCCTAGCCTTTGTCCTTACCTGATTAAGCAATTTTAATCTTTTCCTGACAATTTGATTATTGACAATACGATCAAGTCTAACTGAATGCCAGGCAAGAAGGTATCCTTGCAAACAGAGGCCCTGAGGCCGGCTCAGCAGCAGAGCACCCTTCAGGTAACTTGTGCATTTTCTCCTCCCTTTCGCTTTCTCTCCTTGGGCAAGAAATCACAATTCCTACCCTAACTGCTCGGTTAATATTTTTAAATAAAAATTACCTTTCAGTTCTCCTCTGCTACACCCTTCACGGTGCAGAAAAGGGTGTTCAGATCTTGCTACTGTCTTTAAAGGTCTTCTAACAGCAGGTGGTCTGGGCTTACCACACAGGCTGCAGCCTCGCCTGTAAACGGAGAGGGCTTCTGGAGACTCCCCTGGTGATCCAGTGTCTGAGACTCTGAGCTCACAATGCAGGGGGCCCAGGTTCAACCCCGGGTCAGGGAACTGGATCCCAGTTCCACATGCCACAACCAAGACCCGTACATGCTTTCACTCCAGTCGTGTCCGACTCTGTGACCCCGTGGACTGTAGCCCGCCAGGCTCCTCTGTCCGTGGGATTCTCCAGGCAGGAGTACTGGAGTGGGCTGCCTTTCCCTTCTCCCAGGGACCTTGCCGACCCCAGGATCAAACCCGCATCTCATATGTCTTCTGCACTGACCGATGGGCTCTTTGCCACTAGCACCAGCTGGACGCTGCCAAATAAATATTTTAAAAGTAAATGGTCCTCCATGTCAATGTGTAGCAAAACGAATACAGTATTGTAAAGCAAAACAAACTAAAAAAATAAAAATTAATTAAAAAAAAATAAATAAAAATAAAAGTAAATGGTCCTTTGGAGCCGGATGGCCCGCAGTGAGGGTGGTGATGCGGACCTGGCACTGAAGGTTGTGGGCTGAACTCTGAGCGTCCCCGGCGTGTCCAGGGAGACAGCTGTTCTGGCTTTCGGTGGTGCCTGCCTACGAGACTCACTGCAAAGCTCCAGTAATCATGATAGCATGGCATTAGCAACATTAGACAAATAGAGCAACGGAACAGAATGAGAGCCCCAATAGCCCCAGACAAATATAGTCAGCTGACCTTTGACAAAGCAGTGAAGGCAGTTTAATGGTGGGAATGGTTTTCTCAACAAATGCAGCTGGAACAGCTGGATATCCACATGCAAAAAAAAAAAAAAAGAATCTAGGCCTTTCACAAAGTGAGCAGTCAATCACCACTTATAACCACGTAACTGTAAAAGGCAACGCTGAAAACTTCTAGAATAGAACAGAAGAGTCTGGACGGCTCTGGTTTGGTGCTGATGAAGCTCTGGTTCATTCTGTGGTTGATTTTAATATTGCATTGGTCTCGGGTGCACAGCTCCAGACTCTGCCCACTGTGCCGTTGTATAAGGCACTGAATGTAGTTCCCTGTGCCCTTCAGTGAGTCCTTGCTGCTCCTCTGTCTTCATATGGCTGTGTGTGCGCGTGTTTGAGTCCTCGCTGCTCCTCTGTCTTCATATGGTTGTGTGTGTGGCTGTAGAGCAACTACGGCCCAGAGCCACAACCGCTGAGCCCCCCGCGCTCCAGAGCCGGCGCCACAACCACCGAGTCCTCGCGCTCCAGAGCTGGCGCGCCCCCAGAGGGTCCATGCGTCACAACCACGAGCTCACGAGCTCTGGAACCAGCGTCACAACCACCGAGTCCACGTGCTCCGCAGCCAGAGCGCCCCCAGAGGGTCCATGCGTCACAATGGAAGACCCTGCGTGACACAAGGAGGACGTTGCGTGAGGGAACTAAGACCAGACCCGGCCAAATAAATAATTGAAAAGAAATACATCACGTCTTTTTTAAAGGCTTATAATTATAAATATTTATAACCACTGTTTGTGTTTACATGTTTAGAAAAGAAAAAAGATTTAAATGTAGAAAAGCCGTCACATGGTGTTTCCAGCCCACTCTGCGTCATCTCTTCTCTCCTAACGTTGCGTCTGCACCTCCAGGCCTCCAGGCACAGAAAGAACTTTACATGCACAGTTACCACCCAGCAGCCACTCAGCCTGGACTCGCCGGGCAGTGAACAAAGCACTCTGCCAGGGGTTCCTTCTGACAATACACGGAGGATATTGGAACTGAAGCGCTTGCTCGGGCTTATTGTCAGAGGCTGGAGTGGGCAGGAGTCACGTGACCCAGATTCCAGGATCAGAGGGGTCCCTGAGCGAGATAACATCGCATCTCAAAATTACGAGATGGGAGGAGAAGACGTGAGGTCATCTCCGCTGCATGCAGCTGCTTCCCGCTTGCTTGGGAGCCTGGCTCCCAGGACAGGCTCCTGCAGGCTGAGCGGCCTCCCTCAGGTTACGGTGGTCCCCATCTCCCGCCCCACGCAGTGATAGGCAGACGCGCGTGTGCACTCAGGACTGAGAGACCGCTGCCTTTCTGGGGAGGGCCTCTTCCTGCTGTGCGGGAGCCTGAGAGTGTCTGCCGGAGTGGGAACAGCCCCACGAGTACATGACTAGGGTGACCTTTCACTGACGGAGTTCCTGTGTGTGCCTGCCTCCCAACAGAATTACCAGCAGCAGCCTGTTCTCACTCAGCAGCGTCTTGGCATACATCCATCACCTCGCGTGTTAGCCAGGAGAGCACGTCAGTGTCCCCCGCCTCTGTCTCACGCTGGGGGCTGGCGCTCCCTCCCCTAGCAGCTCCACCCACCTCAAAAGGTGGAGGGCTCATCTGAGTCCCTGGACCCCGGTGTGTCTCCAGGCAGGAGCCAAGATGCTCTCCTTTGGGGAGCCCCGTTTGAGGGGTTCCTGTCACCTGCGGTCATGAGTACTGCTGACACAGCCTCGGCATGGGCAGCCCTCCGTGCCCCCAGCCCGCCGCCCGCCTTCAGGTCCTGTGGGAGCCTGCCCTCCCCGCGGGCCCCGCCTCCCCCGTGAGGCTTTCCTGGACACCCGGACCCACTTCCCTAGGCTGGCTCTGGGAGAGCGTCCTCTGAGCCCCAGTGATTACAGCCTCTGGCCTGCACGCTCGCAAGCACAGTGCTCACACTTGATGCCCCGCTGTCTCGGGGTGGGGTGGGGGAGCTTTTTTCCTCCAAGATCCTGACTCTAAGCCCCTGGGAAGGGACAGGGACCCAGCTGAATCTTTTATTTTCTTGAGGCCAAGCAAGACGCTGTGCACATAGCAGGCATCCCATCGATATTTGCTGAGGATATGAATTATAAACGTCAGGAGCACGCTGACTGTGTGTCCGGCCGAGGAGACCGTGTCCTGGGGGAAACAGCCGGCCCAGAGTTGCCTGTGTGAGCAAATGGACAGGCAGGCGGGCGGGGCATCAGGTCTCGTCGCCTCCTCAGGCACAAAGACCTCCTCCTGATGCCACGCGTGCCCCTGCCCTTCGCCCCATTGCCCCCGTCCCCCGGCCCGTCCTCTGAAGGCAGCAGGGGTGGTGTGTCACAGCGCGGGGCGGGAGGCCAGCGACCCACAGGCCCTCCGGGACTCTCCCTCCCCGGCTCCTCCCTCTCGCTCCCTCTCGGCCCGGTGTGTCTCTCTCCGATCTGTAATCACTGGGTGCCCGCCCTCTCCTCCAGGGGTGTCCTTTCCTGGGGCAGCTCGCACTTGAGGGTTTAATGGCCATCTTTACGCTGACGACTCCCAGCCTTCTTTTTCCAGGCTGAACCTCTTCTCAGGCTTCCAGACTCATATCCATGTGCTTACTTGCCAACTTTTCTCTCTTCCCCACAGCAGAGTGGACACATCCTGGACTGATTCCATGTGTCAGTGAGAATGCTTTGGCTCAAAAAAAAAAAAACGAGCAACACCTTGCACAATAAGGAGGGAAGCCGACAGTCAGCTCAACAAGGTAACCATCGACCCAGGTGCTCTCCGCCTTTCGCGAGGCTACCCCTAGCGCTTGGCTTGGTCCTTAAGCTTTGCCCTACGAATTAGTGAGAAGGCTACTTTCAAGCATGACAGAAACATCTTCTAGAAGCAGGCTACGTCCTGATGAGTATCTCTCTTTTAATAGGGAGGAGTCTTTTCCAGGAGCTCCTCCCCCGGACCACACGCTCAAGCCCTGCCTACAAGGGGAGTGGCGGAGGTGGGTAAAGCGCTGCGTTTCCAAGGCGTCCATGTCACTGTCATCTCTGTCGCCCAGGCCGCAGCCACGGCCTCGTAGCTGCCCTCCCAGCTTCTGCTCCAGCCTCTCCTCCATCCGTCTGTCTTCCACCAACTGCGACCAAACACACGTTTCCAAGGACAAGGTGCACAGCACGCACGTCAGTGTGTTTTCTCTCCTCCATCACTGAGAAGTTTTCCTCCATCATTTGTGGTGACAGTCATGCTCCATGAAAGCATCTGTGTAGCGATAAGAAGCCGCTACTCAAATGAAGACCCGACACAGCCAAAAATGAAAACACAAAATATGTATTTTAAAGTTGTTCAGATTTAAGTTTTAACCTAATCTTTTAAGAGCTCATAGCAAGCCAGAGTCTTAAAAGAGAGACTTTCAAGACAGAGGAAAGGGAATCGTGAAGCCAAGCTTGTGAGATTCACCCTTAGAGCAAGAAAGCAAAGGCATTGATGTGAGAGAAACGCCCGAGGGCAAGGAGTGTGCGACTGCCAGGGCTGGGGGGGCTTGGCGAGCTTTCCTTTCTCTTTTTAGGTTATCTTGGCTGCCCCGGGTCTTTGCTGCCACGCGCAGGCTTCTCACTGTGGCGGCTTCTCTTGGTGTAGGGCACAGGCTCCAAGCCCGCGGGCTCAGCAGCCGCGGCGCACGCACTCGGCTGCCCTGCGGCATGTGGGGCCTCCCGGACCAAGGATCGAACCCCAGGTCCCTGCACTGGCAGGCGGATTCCCACCACTGGGCCACCTGAGAAGTCCCTTGGAGCTTCGACAGGAGGACACGGAGCCTGTAATGCTGCCTGGATCCCTGAGAACCAACCCCCCGCACAAACTGCAGCCGTCAGACAGTACACGGTTCGCGAGGAGGCAAGCAGGGTCCACGCCTGCTCTCCCACCCGACCCTCAGGGGGCAGCCCACGCCTCTGCGCTGGCGCAGGGAGAGCGCAGTGCAGGACGCCTGGGGTGTGGCCAGGCAGGGACAGGGCCTCAACTGCTGCCCTAGAGCCACACACCCCCACCCCGCACATAAGCTACAGGTGCTCCCCAGCCCCGCAAACTCCAGTGTGGAGGGCAGAGAGGGTCACTGAACCTGAAACCCGGGGTCAGGACAGGCTGACGTGAACTCCTGATCAGAGGTCACGACGGAAGTCCTGATACCAGCAGCGGTGGGTGCTCGCACGTGACCAGAGGCTGTGGCCAGGTTTCCCCACCCTGCACTGCCATGAGGTCATCCATGCTTCCCCGAACCCTGGTGCCACTGAGGGAGCCACGAACGAGGAGTCACAGGAAGAAGCCTTGAAATGACTGAGGTCACGACAGGAACTGGATCTCAACGGACTGGACGCCCAGTGACGGGACAGACGTGTCCGCCTGGGATGGACTGGACACCCAGTGACGGGACAGACGTGTCTGCCCGGGACGGACTGGACGCCCAGTGATGGGACAGATGTGTCTGCCTGGAACGGACTGGACGCCCAGTGGTGGGACAGGACGTGTCCCCCAGGGCCGGCGCCCGGGGCTGGCGCCTGGGGCTCCCAAGGAAAGTGGAGTCCAACTTTGGAAGATCAGAAAAGCTGGAATCATTTTTCATTCAGTTGCATAAAGTATAGTTTATAAGTGTTCCCTGACCACCCCTCAAGGTCTTGTTTAAAACTTTTCAGCACTAACTCTTGTTAAGTAAAAGACGACCAGGACAGCGAAGAGAGTGTCTAACAGGCTTTAATGGTGAAGCGCTACCGAGAGGGGGTTCCTGGACCCAAACGAGGCAGGTCGAGGAAGTCCACGCCCGGACCGTGTTAGAGGCGGCTTATGTAAGTTTGTTGCGAGGGATGGTCAGGTTAATGGATGGGGGTTCGGATAGGTCAACAGGCCGAGGCTTCGTGGCTGATAGGTCCTTTTACGTGGCTGGGGTGGGGAGGCTTTAGCTGGCAAAGTGTGCTGTCATTGGTCCCCAGGATCTGGGAGGTTCCTTCCATTAGGGACGTCCCCCGCCGGCAGGGGAGAGAAGGGGTGGCCCATCATGGCCCCGGGGTCCAGCCTCACACCTCTCTGTACTCAAAGTCCAGAATCTTTTCGTGGTCCTCAGGGTCCCAGCCGCCCTTCTATCCTCACTCCCAGCCGGTGCAGGCAGCACAAGGGGGTCAGGAATGTGGACTCCGAGGTGAGTCTGAATCCTGGCTCCTCCTGGGTCCGTCCATGGTCAGCTCTGCACCTCTCTCCTTGCAGGTAAAACAGGGGCCACAACAGAGAGCTGGTGGCAAAGGATGCTGCCCCCAGAGGGCAGCGAGTCTAGACACGCACGCGGCCTATTCTCTCAACTAGAGCTTCTTGAGGGTTGCTAACTAGGGCTCTGAGGTCTGCCTCCCCTCCCATCCGCCATTGCCATAGCACTCAAGGTCCTTGGTCATCAGCTGAGTGCAGAGCAGTTCTCAGAGGACACCACTGCTACTGCTAAGTTGCTTCAGTCGTGTCCAATTCTGTGCGACCCCATAGACTGCAGCCTACCAGGCTCCCCCATCCCGGGATTCTCCAGGCAAGAACACTGGAGTGGGTTGCCCTTTCCTTCTCCAACGCATGAAAGTGAAATGTGAAAGTCAAGTTGCTCAGTTGTGTCCAACTCTTAGCGACCCCATGGCCTGCAGCCTACCAGGCGCCTCCATCCATGGGATTTTCCAGGCAAGAGTACTGGAGTGGGTTGCCATTGCCTTCTCCGAGAGGACACCACAGTTCAGTTCAGTTCAGTTCAGTCGCTCAGTCGTGTTCGACTCTTTGCAACTCCAGGAATTGCAGCATGCCAGGCCTCCCTGTCCATCACCAACTCCCGGGGTTCACTCAGACTCACGTCCATCGAGTCCGTGATGCCATCCAGCCATCTCATCCTTGGTCATCCCCTTCTCCTCCTGCCCTCAATCCCTCCTAGCATCAGAGTCTTTTCCAGTGAGTCAACTCTTCACATGAGGTGGCCAAAGTACTGGAGTTTCAGCTTTAGCATCTTTCCTTCCAAAGAAATCCCAGGGTTGATCTCCTTCAGAATGGACTGGTTGGATCTCCTTGCAGTCCAAGGGACTCTCAAGAGTCTTCTCCAACACCACAGTTCAAAAGCATCAATTCTTCGGCGCTCAGCCTTCTTCACAGTCCAACTCTCACATCCATACATGACCACGGGAAAAACCATAGCCTTGACTAGACGGACCTTAGTCGGCAAAGTAATGTCTCTGCTTTTGAATATGCTATCTAGGTTGGTCATAACTTTTCTTCCAAAGAGTAAGCATCTTTTAATTTCATGGCTGCAGTCACCATCTGCAGTGATTTTGGAGCCCAGAAAAATAAAGTCTGACACTGTTTCTACTGTTTCCCCATCTATTTCCCATGAAGTGATGGGGCCAGATGCCATGATCTTCATTTTCTGAATGTTGAGCTTTAAGCCAACTTTTTCACTCTTCTCTTTCACTTTCACAGGAAGCCCTAGTCGTGATGTGTGAGTAACTCAGGCGCACAGGGGTCACCTAAGGCCATGTGGTGGCGTCTGCACTGGGTCTTCACGCAGTGCCTGGGCTTGCTCCAGTTGCAGTGACCAGGGGCTGCTCTTCGCTGTGGTGTGCGGGCTTCTCGTCGGAGCAGCTTCTCGTTGCAGAGCACAGGCTCTAGGGTGTGTGGGCTGCAGGAGCTGTGGCACATGGACTCAGCAGAGCCCAGGGCTCAATAGTTGTGGCATACAGGCTTAGTAGCTCCATGCACTGAGATCTTCCGGACCAGGGATGGAACCTGTGTCTCCTCCATTGGCAGGTGGCTTCTTCACCACTGAGCCACCAGGAAGCGCCGCACCTCTCTTTTCAGCAATGGAGATGTTCAGTTAATGACCAAAAAGCTGCATCTGAAAACTGACTTGATGGTCTTGTTTCCAGGATGGTGTGGTGTGGTCTTGGCCAGATCAGGGCCAGGAAGGGCTGAGGTCCGCCAGATGCTCACCTGTTACACCCTCAGGCGTCCACTCACGTCTTCTCCAGACCTTCCCTGAAGTTGAGGTGAATTCTGATTCTTCCTTAAAAACTAAATGGACAAGGGAAATTGTTCACAAATGAAAAAGTGGAGAAACTTGGCAAAGGTGAGGCCTGGGTAGTCAAAATGAACATGTCCCGTGGTAGGATGGGGTTGGATCCTGCGCCGGTCATGAGCACGGCACCATCCCGGTGGTGTCACCAAGGAAACGGGACCTGACTCCGGTCCGGGGAGTCATGTTATACTAATGAGAGTCTGTGACTTTTAATAAAACCCGTCGGGGACAGGACGAGACTGGCAGTGACGACCTGCTGGGGCAGAGAGGAAAGCCGGGCGGGGCCTGCGGGTGGGGCCGTAACGTGGGGTCGCCACCGACTGCGCGCCTGAGTGGCTGGAGCGGTCACGAAGGGAAAACAAACGGGCGACAGGAGCGGCGTGACGGGGCGCCCCGGGCGACAGGCGCAGGCTCTGCAGGGGTCCAGGGCAAGGCCAAGGGAGACGGCGCGCGCGGAGAAACGCGCCCCGGCTGTGAGCTCGCCGTCTCGCTCAAATTCACCCGTGACTGCAACTCAGGGCCTAGGTGCCCTCCCCGCCGCCCGTACCGACGGCCCTGCGGCTCCGGCGCCCCGCGCGGGGAAGCGCCCCGCCGCCCCGGCGCGCCCGCGCGGACGCGCCTGGCCGTGACTCGGCGGCTCCGAGAAGCCGCGCGACGGTTCGAGAAGGGGTGAGGCGTGCGCGGGCGGCGGGGGCCGCGATTGGTCGGCGCGCGGTGACGTGTCGGCGCGCGCCGGTGACGTGTCGGCGCGCGCCGGGAACGCCTCGCCGCGGCAGGGCGCGATTGGCCCGGCAGGCGTGACGTACCGGGGGCGCGCCGGGGACGCCCGCACGGCGGTAACGCTCGGGCCGACGGCCGCGGGTAAATGGCCCGGAGGCCGGGCGCTGCGATGCCGCTCCTCGGTGGGCTCGGGCCCTGGTCTCCGCGTCCCTTGGCCTCGTTCGCCGCGGCCGACGGCGGACGGGAGGCTCAAGCTCGGCCTCTGCCGCCTTCCACTCTCCTCGGCGGCTGCCCGGGCCGCTTGCAGGGGCCGGGCGGGGGTCCGGCCGGGCCGCAGACCGCGGACGGCGGTGCGCCCGTGTCCCGGCACACCGGGGCTCTCGCTCCCGGACGCAGCGCCGACAGCGCGACCACGGCGGGACTGAGGTGGGTCTCTGGTCGGTCTCGGTGGCGCTGACCCCTGGAGCCGAGAGGCGCTTGCGAAGCTGCCGTGGGGAGCCGAGCGAGTGGGTCCTGGGGAAGGAACTTCAGAATAGAGGAAGTGAGGCTCGGGCACGGTGAGGCGGGGCTAGTGACGCTCTCACCCGAGGCCTGAGGGCAGGAGCGGGCCGGAGCCGGGGCCAGAGTGTCCCGGGCACCGGGGACACCCCGGGGGCGAAGAGAGCTGACGGGCGAGCCCGGAGAAGGCCTTGGGGACGTGGACTCTGGGAGGAACCAGAGTTCGAGAGGGTGCCTGATGCGAGGGGAGCCTGTGAGGCGTCCCGGGGATTCAGTTTTCGCTCAAGTGCAGTGGCCTCGCCGTTTCTATGCCTGTTTCCACTGGTGAATTAACTTCTTGCCCTTCCCCCGGTCAACTCCAGGCTGATGGTCATTAAGGAGTAAATTCTAAGTAAGACTCAATGCATCAGAGAGTTAGAGCTAGAGGGGACCGAGTCGAATCTCTCCGGGTTCCTGCAGTTAATTAATGGGATTTAGCACCTGGTAACGGAGTTTTGTTTATGTCAACAAGTATATTCAGTAGATGAAATGGGGATTTAAAGTTCACCAAGGCTGAAACTTTCTTTGGTGACTGTGCAAATTGAATATGAGATGTCCTTATCAGTATGAGTCAAAATATGGATTAATGAAAACCTAAATTCAGGTTGAGCTTCATAAACTAGAAATTAAAAGGACTGAAAAACAGCCTGCCTTTTAATGGAGTTAATTCTGAAGGAGCTGGTAGTTATCCTAAGACAGCTATTTTCTTTTTGCTAAAAGACAAGAGTTGTGAGGCTTTAGTCCCCTGTGGGAGCCCAGCTGACTTGGGCGTTTACAATGTGTGTTTGCTTTGATCAGCTTTACAATATAAATCCTGGTGACTGAAATTCAGGCCTTCGTTGCTTTTCTCCTAAGTTTTTCTAATTCTTGCAGGTGACATTTTACTCTGCTGTCTGTGTTTCGGACACGTTCTTACCATGGAGTTCCCTGATTTGGGGAAGCACTGTTCAGAAAAAGCATGCAAGCAGCTAGGTAAGCACTCAGAACTGCAGCAGAGATTGGGCGGTTTGTCGTCTGCTTGCCGGGAGGACTGGCGTTGTCTTCGTTAGCGGCTGTTCTTTGGGTCTTGGCCTTTGCGGCCCTTTAGATGAGATGCTGGCCTGAGGGTAGGAGGCTGGCTGCCAGCGCTGGGTGGATGAAGAGCGCTGCTTGAACACTCAGGTGCCCCCTGAGCTGGGATCTCTTTGGAAAGGGTAGCTATACTCATTCTGCAGTGTTGCTGGCACTGTGAAATTCACGGATCCCAATTATTTTATTCTCTTGTAATACCTCGAGGATGTGTTTGATAGATGTTATATAACTCAGGGAAGGTAAATATTTGTTTAATAACGACGTATGATTATTTTGTTCTAGTCTTTAAAGCACTTTTTTTCTTTTAGATTTTCTTCCGTTAAAATGTGATGCGTGTAAACAAGATTTCTGTAAAGATCACTTTACCTATGCTGCACATACGTGTCCCCTTGCATTCACCAAGGTAATCGATCATACTTTTTTCTGAAGATTCTGATCCTCCCTCTCCAAAGCCGCGCCGCCTGAGGTAGTGGACGTGAGCCACATGTAGCTGAAGCTCAGCTGGAGTGGAAGGAGCCGTAAGGTCCCGTTAGGGTTAGCTTAGTCCTGTGTGGACGGGGCAGGGAGGAGCGTCCACCTTCCCAGGAAGCTCGGGCTGTGCAGCTCGAAAACCACAGGTTATTCTCGGGGGTTCCTGGAATCAGTTGTTGGATCCAGAGCTTCAAAGCTTACTTAACGTGTTAGAACATTTAGTTGAGCCAGCACTCGACTGGTTCCCCACGGTGGCAGTTCAGAGGTGCAGATGATGGCCTTTCAGGCTTTGACCAGTGTCAGCTGTGGTCTGGGCCCTCACTGATTCATGGGGGCGGGGGAGGGTGACTCATGTTCACCCAGCACCAGGGACCAGGCAAAACTGTGGTTTTGTTGACTTGACCTTCCTGTTTCCCTGGATAGGGTGAGTCTGCCTAGAGATGACTCAGCGTTGCTTGCTTTCTTAACTCGGCCATGGGCCGGCTGCGGGAGCTCCCCTGAGTGAAGCCAGCCCAGCCTGGCCCTGAGGGATCACCCCCAAGTGAAGCCAGGCTGGCCTGGCCGTGAGGGATCACCCCCGAGTGAAGCCAGGCCGGCCTGGCCCTGAGGGATCGCTCCGAGTGAAGCCGGCCCGGCCTGGCCCTGAGGGATCGCCCCTGAGTGAAGCCGGCCGGCCTGGCCCTGAGGGATGCTGACGTGTGTTGAGCCAGCACTCGACTGGTTCCCCACGGTGGCAGTTCAGAGGTGCAGATGATGGCCTTTCAGGCTTTGACCAGTGTCAGCTGTGGTCTGGGCCCTCACTGATTCATGGGGGCGGGGGAGGGTGACTCATGTTCACCCAGCACCAGGGACCAGGCAAAACTGTGGTTTTGTTGACTTGACCTTCCTGTTTCCCTGGATAGGGTGAGTCTGCCTAGAGATGACTCAGCGTTGCTTGCTTTCTTAACTCGGCCATGGGCCGGCTGCGGGAGCTCCCCTGAGTGAAGCCAGCCCAGCCTGGCCCTGAGGGATCACCCCCAAGTGAAGCCAGGCTGGCCTGGCCGTGAGGGATCACCCCCGAGTGAAGCCAGGCCGGCCTGGCCCTGAGGGATCGCTCCGAGTGAAGCCGGCCCGGCCTGGCCCTGAGGGATCGCCCCTGAGTGAAGCCGGCCGGCCTGGCCCTGAGGGATGCTGACGTGCCAGGCAGGCCTGGCCCTGAGGGATTGCTCCGAGTGAAGCCGGCCGGCCTGGCCGTGAGGGACGCTGATGTGCCGGGCGCTCCGCTGCTGCGTGCCCGGCTGCATCCTTCCAGAGCCCCCCGTCCTGGGCTTGGCGGGTGGCCACGTCTGCCCATGTGGGCATGGCGGAAGCCCCGTGAGCATCGGGAGGGATGCTGGCAGGTGGGAGGCATCGGGGCAGCTTCTCCGCTCGCTCCTGTTGCTGGACAGACGGCCCTGCTGTCCGCCGCCTCCCTCTTGGGTGGCCGCGCCGGCCCTCCTCGGGATGTCTCTGCCGGCGGGTGATTGTCCGCTGTGCGTTGGCGCCCCTGGGGTCCGCCCGAGCTGACTGCCGGTCTCCTGTGAGGGCGAGGCCGGCGTGTGTGCCGGTGCCGCGGTTCTTTCTGTCCTGTGCGTGAGTTTGGTTCTTTGATCAGCTCTCTCACCTCACGCTTGTTATTTAGGATGTCCGGGTCCCGGTGTGCCCGCTTTGTAACAGCCCCGTCCCAGTGAGGCGGGGGGAGAGCCCTGACGTGGCGGTCGGTGTGCACATGGATGGACGCTGTCGGCGTGCCCCCGGGCAGGAGACGGCGAAGGTGAGGCAGGCGCCGCGTCCTCCTTGGCAGAGAGGTAGCATTAAACCCTAATGATTGTTGGTGAAGGACAGGGAGGCCTGGCGTGCTGCGGTCCTCGGGGTCGCAAGGAGTTGGACACGACGGAGCGACTGACCAGCTGCTGAGTGTTTTCCTGGATTGTGAGCGGCGTGGGCCGTCACGGCTCTAAAAGCGTATTTCCTTGATGTCAGGGTCTACGTTAGGATTTGCTTTCCTTACAGGAATCTCACCGTTTCTCTGAAGGTGGAAAGTTAGCGTGGTTTCTAGGAATCCCTGCTCACGTGCGCTTTTTTCCTGAGCTCCGCAGGAGACGGCGCAGCACGTGCTGATGACGCAGACCGCAGCGCGCGTCTGTCCGTCTGGAGCGGGCGTGGGGCTGCCTGCCTTCCCCGCGGGCTGAGCCCAGCCTGTGTGCCGTGTGTGCCTGTCTGGCAGGGGCTGTTGCGGGGCCCCGGAACCCTTGCTCTGGCTGCACTCGTGGGCGCTGGCAGTTTTCCCGCTTCTGCTGCTGCTCGGGGGCGCCCATGAGCGACCGCTGTCTTTGTCCCGGTATGGCAGCCTCACGCTGGCTGAGCCCCGCAGACTGGGAGCCCTGGGCCCGCTCTGGCCGCGCTCCTCCGTGCTGGCCCTGCTGGGCTAGCCTGCTCTCCCCCAGGTTCCCGTCCGTGTCCCCCGTGTGGGTGCTGTTCCCGGGTCCTGGTGACTCTCAGGCTCACGGCGGTCAGGGCAGCTCTGCTGAGGGGAGGGGGTCTCCCGGAGGCACAGCTTCTTCTGGCCAACCCCTCCAAGCCTCCACACCAGCCTGCAGGGTTTCGCGTCTGCTGAGTGCGTCCCGCTCGTCCGTGCACTTTCCCTGAAGTCGGGGCTTGTTCCCCTTCATCTTTTGCAGTTTTGCATTCACCCTTTTTCGGAACGTCTCTTGGCGGCCACTGTAGAATTTCAGGCGGAATCAGAGCCGCCAGCCATGTCACCTCTGTGCCTGAGGAGCCCTGGGCTGGCTTCGGCCCTCAGCAGACAACACGTGGTGGCCTGTCCCGCCCTCAGAGAAGGGGCTCACGGGCCTCCCGCACGTGCTCCTCAGGCCAACCCCAGTGGTCCTCTGGGATGTGGGCCGCGCGGCCCCCTTTCTTAGTCTCCAGCGCGTCTCCAGGCCCGGCTTCTGTGAGGCCGAGTTGCCGTCTGCCGCTGCGGGTTCTGGTTTCCGGTCCTTGGCCATCTCCGTGTGCTCCAGCCACTCCCTGCTTCCCATGCTCAGTGCAGGACAAAATCGATTAGGACAGCCTGGAGCAGAAGGCGAAGCCTGCCCTGCGCCTCTGCCCCAGGCGCTCTGCTCGGTCCTCGCCCGCCGCTCCTCGCCGACCCCTGCGCTCGGCCCCTGCCTGCCTTGGCGGAGGGCCGCCCCCGGCTGCTGGCCCTGCCTCCTCCCTTGCGCCTGCACAGCTGGGAGTGCCTGGCAGCTCACGTCTCCCAGAGGCCCCCCCGCAGGGCACAGGCGCCGCTGGCCCGGGCCCCGTGGCTCCCCTCGCGCTGCGTGGCCCTTTCCCGTGGCCGCCTGCCCCCACCCCCATCTCGTCTCTGGGAGCACCCCCGGCGCCCATGAGCCCCCGGCTTGGAGTGCTGGCTTTGTATCTGTCGTCTGTTAAGTCTCCTGCACGCTTAGTGTTTTTCTGTTTAACTGACAGATCTCAGTGAAAGCCCGCCGCCTCCATACTGTTAAGAACTCTTTTGGTTTGAGGGTTGAGGGTCTTACTTGGGGGCTTGCTGAGTAAGCAAGCGGCGAGGCGGGGGG